>VKOC01000004.1:5907970-5966603 GCA_009364415.1 Spea multiplicata | reverse complement strand
TCCAGGTTTGTGTCTCTCTCTGCCTCCTCTAGGTGTCTCCAGGTGTCTGTCTCTCTACCTCCTTTAGGTGTCTCCAGGTGTCTGTCTCTCTACCTCCTCTAGGTGTCTCTCTCTGCCTCCTCTAGTGTCTCTCTCTCTGCCACCTATAGCTGTCCCTATGTATCTCTCTCCATGTAACCTATGGCTGTCCCCCTTCCCTTTGCCACCTATGGAGACAGTGAGAGGGTTAGAATGATCTCAGCTGCATTTTGGAGATAGCGGCATAATCTTTACACCACCAAGAAGCTGCACTTTCTGCCTTCCCGCACCCATATTATGCCTGTCTGTTCCACGTCCACAGAGTGTATGTGAGTGAGGAGGAGGCACACAGTGTAGCTATCTGGTGGTGTAGAGGGGTAATTGTGTTAAGTAACATACAGCAGGTTGTTGGCTCTATTTCCTGCTGATTGCTGGATGCTGTTATAGAGGCTGTCTGTATAGTTAAAGTTTTAGGAGGTCAGGCATAATATCTACGCGGGAAACAACACCAGCTTCACCGCACTCCCTGCAGGAAAGTGTAGGGTAACAGATTCACCCCCTTGTCCCACAAAACCCTGTGCACTAGGATGGGGTTTCCAGTCACCTGGGTGTCCTGGGGTTGCTTTAAAGCATTATTCCAGCCTTTCGGTGAGGGAAGCACACCTTGAAGTGACAGGCCCAGAAAGACTGTGTGAAGAGCGTCACCGGGGCATCACCGGGTAATTTAGACTAAAAGGCTAAATGGACATAATACATGGAGCTTGAGACGGACCAGAAGACTCCATGCTTCTGGTCATTTACCATCAAAGCCTACGAGACGAGTGTAAAAATCATTAAAGGACCGGGGTAATTTACAGCAGCCAAGAAAATGAAACATGGAGCCAATTGTCTTCCACGTGCCAGCGAAAATATGCTCAGAATATTAAGTTGCAAGAAAGATGAACTCTGCCATTTAGTACTTTAAGTATCTGGCTGGCCACGCCAACGGCCTGATAATGGAAGGTGGCGTGCGTTCGGCGCCCGAATGCACACATGCGTCTATCACATTAATACTTAAAGGCTAATTACTACTAATTTATGGCCGAGCCTCACTGAGTAACACAATAACGGCAATCTATTAAGAGATTTATGGAGGGTCTGTGAGATAAGGAATTGGCTGCAAAAGGTTCCCATCATTTGGGGATTATCCGTGTTGATAACAACAGACTTCCGAATCCCTGCCAGCTTCAGTCACCCCAGTCTGCCCGAGCTCCATACTCCTGGCCCTTGGCCACTGCTTCTCTTAAATGCCGAGTAGTGGAATATCCATTTTTTGTCTGGGGGGCATCTAAGGGGAACTTGTACCTTAACGATCAACAACTTCAGCTTCATTGAAAAAGCCAATGAGCGGCCTCCTTCTGTGGGTTCCCTCGCAGGGAGTTCTTTTAAGTAAAAACAAAAAATTTTCTACCGGCTCTCCACATTCTCACTGTTATGAAACGGGCTTATGGAAGGAGTTCACTGCTTGTTTAACCCTTACTTGTTTGATAGGACAAAGTATTCAAAGGGGTGAAGGAGTTACTCACTTGTATTATGAGTTATAAAACACCCCGGTGGATTCCGGTGGTCAGCTGCCCTAAGTGTTCGACGCGTCTGAATTACCTTGGTATTAGAGCGTCTACATTTGCTTCTCAGTAATGGGAAATTATTATTCATTGTTTTTCAAATACAGTGATTTTGAAAAGCTTGGGTCAATGGGGAATTATGTAGATTTATTCGTCACGTAGATGCCCAGAACAAAAGCTGGAATATAAATAGAGGAAACAAAAGCAAACGCAAATAGACAAATGAGCGATCAGAAACGCGGGGCTGGTTCATTACGAGGGAGCCTCACAATGAGCCGAAGGCTGCCGTTTAGAGCCATGCAAACACATAGTAAGGTGAATGTTTGCCGACGGCCTGTTAAATGATCCCAAGGCTTTCCATCCAGGTATATATTTGTTGTAGGAGTGGCTTTCAAGCTGCTATATGGACCCTATGATGTCCCACTAGCTTTGTCCTACCTGGGATTTATAAGACGTTTAATCAAAGTAAAGGAGAAGTAGAGGCGAGTTTGGTGGAAGCCATTCCTGGAGAAGTGCCGGCCGGTGGGATTATTATACTGTAATTATAACGATGACGGCTGTTCTAGTTTTTATTAAATTCCTAAAAACACAGGCAGCAGTAAACAATTACTACGTCTTTAAAGGTGATTACATTATGGAAACGCCTCCAGTCAGACATCATTTTCAGAAAAACGAACAGACGTTCATTCTGTCTGAAGGGAGACGCGCAGGGGCTTTTACACCGGCGTTCATCTAATAGCAATATACATAATAAAGACATTTACAGACGTATAAACCAGTGATTCAAACATCTACCCCTTAAGACTCGTACATGTGCCACGCAGTGCACGTTAGTGTCTGGTACTGTGGGGGCCGCATCGCTTAATGGCTCTTGGAGGGCTCTGGGCAGGGTCGGTCCAATAAATTTTTTTAGATAGCATTATAGTTTTGCACCATTTCATTTATAAATACATTTCTTGCTGTTTTTATAGACATTATACTCTGTCAGGGGAGAGGACAGGGGCATCACGGCTTTACCCAAAGGAAAGCAGCCCCCGATCTGCCACTACTTCACACCCGTCTCCCACAGAAGAATGCCTGATACCCCCTGGCAGCCGGGTGCTAAGATCAGCCCGCCCTCTGGATGCCTTTTATCATACGAGACGTGTCAGGCTGTTGATATATGATGTCAGAGAAGGGCATGCTATTTCTGTAAGATGCGCGTCCCCTGACCGTTCCCCACTGCTTCCACACTAAATGCTTTGAAGTGAAACGTGAGCCACAATGAAAGACGTTCCGTGCTATCTAACAATACGGGATGCATCTCCTGAGCCTCTCATTACCGCGCCCTGCCGCGCTTCCTAGCAGCGCTCTGCGTCCCGGGTTTACAGCTTCACCCATCTAGGTAAACAAAATCATTTCACGTTTCTGACCTGCACTTTGCAGGAAGCGCCGTTCGCCTGGGGGCATTTATGGCACATACTGAAGATGATTAGTGCCACTGTCTCCCGGCGATGGCAGGCAGTAATGAATTTTCTTTATAGGCTTCTTCACATCATGATCTAGAAAGCAAATCATCTGAGGTTATGTACCAAAGGCCACCCAATTCCCCCGAGCTGCATTATGTTATACTGTAAGAGCAGGCGAATCATTGCGGAACGATCGCTCTAAACAAGCCTTTTCCCTGTTTAGGCTTCTGATTGCACCGACCGGGCTGTACGAGATCCGCGATACAGAAATTCTGCAATGATAAGAGGATTCATATACTGACGGGGAGTTCCCAGCAAGACGTGCGCCCCATACCCTGCAGTTTTATCACCCAAAGCCTTGCTGCAGAGACATCGATGTGTAAATTCCTTGTCATTCTTTAGAATGTTGTGGATTTTCCACAAGCAAACTTTCATCATTGCGAACAGTTTACTTTTTGTACAACGGGGAGCTGATTGTAACAGCGCTACGGAATCTGCTGGCGCTACATAAATACATGTAATAGTGACATGTAATAGTGACATGTAATAGTGACATGTAATAGTGACATGTAATAGTGACATGTACTGAAACAGTGATAGAAGGCGCGGAGTGCCCTGTCTAGCAAGAGCTTACAATCTTAAATGCCAATATTCGGGTTTACCCTACACAAGTTTTAGCGCCACTCAATGGGCAAACCGAGTTCAGTGCCCATCACTATATGCTGGTGTGAGGGACGTGGTTTACCTTACACTGGTAGAATCATGTAAATGTCAGCACGGAGGCTCCACAGCTGGCCGACTACACACGGACGGTGACACGCTACACGTGGACAGTGGCCAGCTATACACGTACAGTGACAAGCTACACACAGATTGTAGCCAGCTACACACGGACGGTGCCCGGCTACACACTGATGGTGACAAGCTACACATGGACAGTGGCAAGCTACACATGGACAGTGGCCAGCTACATGCGGACACTGGCCAGCTACACGCGGACGGTGACAAACTACAGGCTGATAGTGGCCAGCTATACACGGACGGTGACAAGCTACATGCGGACAGTGGCTAGCCACACACAGACAGTGGCCAGCTACACACAGATGGTGCCCAGCTACACATGGACAGTGGCCAGCTATACACGGACGGTCTCCAGCTTTATGGATATGGCCCTCGGTACATTGATTGGAGTGATGTGTCTGTTGGCCATCTCTGCAGGTCCATGTCTGGAAAGCATGACACGCGTTACACAGGTGATAATACCCGTTACCCTGTTTGATCGCATGGCCAGCCAGACAGTCTCTGCTGCATTCAGCATAGCACAATCTAACCTCTCCTGGAGGGCAACGAATGATGTCAGGGATCATCCACAATCATGGTTTAAATGAAACAGCCTAAGAATTAAAAACTGTAAATCAATATTATTTAAATGACCAATTAATCACATTCCGTAATTAAAACCACCATCAAATCTGACTATATATCTTGTATATCTTATTAAATACCCAGTGTCAAGCTATGAATGCATACCGTGCATTAGTGGCAGCAATTTCTCTTTGTGTAACTTATTTCTGATTTCCGGTGGAAATATTTCACTTATAAATGAAAGGCGTCTCATTTCTTTCCCTGGGAGCACTATTATCAGGCATGCGAAGTGCCTGTGATGAGCTGTACAGGTTTATACGTACCATCTGTACTCGGCTTTTCCCCAAGTATTCTCTCGCACCTCTTGATCTCCTCCTTATCCTTCATACCCCTCTGGCTATTCCTCCTCCCGCACCCCAGCGTCCGCTCTCCCCTCAGTGCAAAGCCAATGACATGATTTAATAACCCTTGTATGATACGTCAATGTCTCTGCCCCGTAGAAATTTGCCTCCTCACCCTCTCAATTCCTTCCTCTATTAATTGTTAGGAATGGCGACCTTATTCAGAACCCCCCATGGTGCCGAGGCAGTATACTTCCCAGTCGCTAAGTGCCCCATGATTGCGGCTCTGGGGCACAGACTGATCCTTGCTTAGCTCGCACATGAAATGTATTAATAACCAAAATAATATTAACCAAGCAAGCCTGTCCCGTAACCGATGCGGAGATACCGTATCCTCGTGACTATAGACCTGAATGAAAGCCCTTGTTTGTGCATTTTCTATTATTGTGTCTCCTTCATCGACTTTTACTTTTTCACTTTAAATAAATGCTTCGGAGATTCTCTGTGCTCGGAGAGTAATATTTTAAGAGTGACATTGCTGTCTTCCTAGAAGAGGAGGCTGACATTGAGATTTATTACTGTATTATAGAGCAATCTAAGTATATGGAATATCTGTAGCCAAATGCAGAAATCATCGCCATTACCATGCTGGGACATGCTCGCCGGGTGCAATCCTCTGCTTTATCTTCTTGTTTGCTGCTGGGTCCGATTCAGAGCAGAATTAATGTCCCAATCGCCATTAAACTGTCCACCAAGAGGCTTCCAAAAGGCATCTAGGAGAATGCTGTTCTATACATTAACGCTAGCCCTGCTTCTAGAGCCTTAGATCAGATATTTCTCCGAATAATAATCCTATCTGCGGCACGATGTAGTAAGAAGCATGCGTGTCTAATATGTGAGCACAGGTTTAAACACACGGCCTAACACGCTCCAGCTCCCAAGTCATAGATCAGAGCGGCAGACAAGGAGCTGTCATGTTCCACGGGTCATATTAAGTGTACGTTGCCTCTGTCTCTGAGCAGTCCATCAGGATGGTGATAATGTAATTCTCCTAGCTGCTGGAATGTACTGTATTGGCAGTTAGGATTAGGGAGGGTGCTTATAGAACAACAGGTGACCGAGGTCCTGTGCACAGGAGCTTACAATCTAGAGGGAGTTGGGGGGGGGGTATTACAGAATAGGTAAAAGTGCCGCTGTTACGGATGCAGGAGCCGCACTAGTATAAGTATTGCAGGAGAGGAGCTAGGAATGTAGAGCTAAAGGAATATGAGAGGCAGGAGGGTATTTAGAGATGAGTGGAGAAACCGGGCAGGAGGGTATTTAGAGATGAGTGGAGATACCGGGCAGGAGGTATTTAGAGATGAGTACCGGAGGGTATTTAGAGATGAGCGGAGAACCGGCATGAGGGTATTTAGAGATGAGCGGAGATACCGGGCAGGAGGTATTTAGAGATGAGCGGAGAAACCGGGCAGGAGGGTATTTAGAGATGAGTGGAGAAACCGGGCAGGAGGGTATTTAGAGATGAGCGGAGATACCGGGCAGGAGGGTATTTAGAGATGAGCTTATGAGGGAGTCTTGGCATTGGAGGGAGGGAAGATGAGGAGTTGTAGGAAACGTGTAGACATAGAGACAGACGTGATGCAGTTAGTTACACGATCTAAGACAGAGGGAGAGAGATTAGATAGATAGATCTGGGTGTCATTAGCATACAGGTGGCATTGAAAGCCAAAGGATAGGATTACTTTGCCAAATGAGGGAGTGTAAAAAGAGAACAGAAAGGGGTCCTAGAACTGAGCCTTGGGGGACCTGACAGAGAGGGCAAGTGTTACTGAAGGGTGGATATACCAGTTACATTTATAAACCAGTGAAGACTGGTTCCATTTACCAGTATGGCGGTGCACTCTGCCTTCCCTATACATTCAGGGTTTACTCATAAAACAGCAACCTCCTCGATCGTATTGCATCATTACTAAACGCTCTGTGCGATGGTAGGATGTGTATAAGTCAATACCCCGGTGACCGCTACGTGCTGCGCATTACATTGCGATGTGTAGTGAATAACATGCAAGGAGGGGAAGAACAGTGCCTGACGGTGGGGTAAGGCTTGTCAAGAAGTGTCTGCACGGGGGCATTAAGTACGTTGCTGGGACTGCATAGATCATTATATTTGTAATGTTTTGTCTATATTGTCTAGTGCTACAGAATCTGATGGCGCTATATAAAACAATAAATAATAATAATGTCACACAGCGGCTCCTTTCCCTCTGCATTTTGTGTTAAAGCCCCTCCATTCTCCTCCGCTTTAACAAAGGCTTACCAGCAGCGTGTGAATCTGAAAGCCTTTAAGTGTTTTCTTTATACGTCTCAGAAATAAACAGACAGCAAGGAAACCATTACTGTACCCTCCCTCCCGGTCTAATGCTGCACTTCTCTTATCAGAATGTAATTACAGTATTATGCTTCAATTGCCCCTCTTGGGGTATGAGGGAGCCTTCCTGCGTATGCACTACACGTGTTAAGGGAACGTGTCGTCTGACACTAGGATTGTGACCCAGCAGCACACATGGGGGTGCAGTAAACGTGCTTCCTTTGTGCTTGACAAACAGCTCTGCGCCGGCCCCAGCACAACAAGTCTGTCTCGTCTAACATGTTGGAGGAAACAAACCTGTAATTCTACATCTGCAGCACAACGCCATACAACACGGGTCTCACACAATATCTGGCTTCGGTGATGGTGACAGGGAGGGCTATCCTGCACTATAGATGGACCAGGGCTATCCTGGACTATAGATGGACCAGGGCTATCCTGCACTATAGATGGGACCAGGGCTATCCTGCGCAACTATAGATGGACCAGGCCTATTCCTGCACTATAGATGGACCAGGGCTATCCTGCACTATAGATGGACCAGGGCTATCCTGGACTATAGGAAGACAGGGCTATCCTGGACTATAGATAGACTAACGCTAATCCTGGACTATAGATTGGACCTGGGGCTATCCTGGACTATAGATAGGCTGGGGCTATCCTGGACTATAGATAGCTGGGGCTATCCTGGACTATATATGGACTGGGGTTAGACTGGACAACGTAAACTATCCAGCTTTGTGAACCATTCATTAATAATATATAGCTTATTATATCCTGTAGTCTGAGAACCGTGTCGTCTCCCTACGGTATATCTCTGTCAGACCCTTTAAAAAGGAGTGCTGCAAGAATTGTTTGGTGCTGTATACATAAAATATACTAATAATGATAATTATAATAATACGAAAATGCAGAGTGGTGGTGTGGAATTTACCAGTTTATAGAAAACTGACACTTACACTGAAATAAAATCACATGAAGGGACCTAGATGTGTGCAGCCTGTCCCCTGCCTCTGTATTAGCTAATCACTTGGTTATTGAATAGGGATACGCTAGGATGCGTCTGGCAGGGAACGAAAGGCTTACAATAGAACGTCTTTGGTGCTTTGTGACCCATTGATTTGGGGACAAACCTTTTACACCCAGCTTCTGCATGGTGCGTACATAACACCCTCTCCCCATCTATCTCCGCGTTTATGTAAAGCATTGTCTGAGTCACCGGTACAGATATGCTAATTACCAGGTCCATTTGCATTTGGATTTACACCGACTCTGAGGGGTCTGTTCCCTCTAACACCTTTTAACTAACTGCAAAGAATAAACCTTAGCAATTCCCCCGAGTCTGCTTTCATATCCCTGGCGGGTCTGCGCATCTTCCACTCATTGAATGTAAATCTAGTACACATAGTATATTGTGAGGGAATGTAAACATGCATGGGATAGGCATTTGTCTCCTGAATCTAAGACAAGACCAATGACTGATTAAGGTTTGAGTCTTTACAGCAGGAGAAACAGGCAGACTAAACGGGGGCCGAATGGGGCCGATCTGCCGGCGATGGGACTAGTTATAAATCTAATTAATCATGCTGCCAGAGACTGGCGTTGTATGCGGCCCTTTGTGATGACAAGCACCTATGGGAGTCTCTGAGATGACACTGGAATGTTAGCTATAGGGAAGGTCGTTAGGTGAATAAAAATATGGATATATCATAAATTGTAGACAGGCTCACGCATCGCTATTGGAGAGAATAACATTTATAAATAGGTTTCAAGGAGAATTTTCACTGCTCAAGGCGAACTGCTACCTGCCTGCACTGACCGTTGAGTCAAAAATAATAATAATAAATATTATTAATATACTACATTTTAAATATAGTTGTTGTCTGGGCCTTTATGGGGGGATCGTCGCTGCCGTAAGTCAAGGGTGGTCTTCTGGCTCACAGAGCGGATGGTTTATGGAAATCATTTGATATCTCGGCCGGTATTATCTAGTTTCTATGTCTCGGGTTTTTATTGTTATATATTATATAAGTTGTCATTTGGTTTGTTATATATTATATATGAAATCATTTGGTTTGTTATTGTTATATATTATTTATGTTATCATTTGGTTTGTTATTGTTATATATTATGATTTGGTTTGTTATATATTATATATTATCATTTGGTTTTTTATTGTTATAGATCATATGTTATCATTTGGTTTGTTATATATTATATATGTCATCATTTGGTTTGTTATATATTATATATGTTATTATTTGGTTGTTTTATATGTTATTTATTATCATTTGAGATTTGTTATATATTATATATGAAATCATTTGGTTTGTTATTGTTATATATTATATATAATCATTTGGTTTTTATTGTTATATATCATATGTTATCATTTGGTTTGTTATTGTTATATATTATATATTATCATTTGGTTTGTTATTTATTATTTATGTTATCATTTATCATTGTGATTCGAGGCTTTGCCTTCCTGCTTCCGACCCAGGTCAACGGGATGCCGACCACGCCCACTCACTGGCACGCTCGCTAACGGCTTCATACGCAGTCGTATAGTGACGTCAGCGCGCATAGCTCGGCCCTTTCCTGTTCCTGTTAAAGGTCGCTGTGACCGGCACGGAGTCTCCGTTCCGATTTGTAGCCATGTTGTCCCTGGCAGCGCGTTCCGGTGCCCTCGCTCCCTACGTCTCGGCCACCGCGTACCCCGTGGCCGGCCAGCTGAAGCCCCTGGTGTCCGGGGCGGTGGTGCAGGCGGATAAAGTCCTGTTGGATGTGAAGAGACCCTTCCTGTGCCGGGAGTCCCTGAACGGACAGGCCCCGAGCGGCGGCCTCTCTGCCTCCGCTTCCATTAACGGTGAGCAAGCGGGGAACGGAAGGGTATTTGCGGGGAGAGAGCGGTGGGTACTGGGGAAGCAGGGCAGGGAAAGGGCGGTGGGTAGTGGGGCAGCTGTTGTAAGGTCACGGTAGAGGGTATGTAAACAAAGCGGCCCAATACGGATGATAGTAATAACCCTCTGCCTGATGCACAGATGGATTACTCTACAAGCTTGGGGGGCATGGCTCGGTGCAGGAAGGGGCCGCTCACATAGCGATTATGTATTATGTGTTAAGAGCGTATTATGTTCTGTCCCTCTCAGGTCCTTCATGTGTACGCTACGTGCACAGCGATGTCACAGTCCCCGACTTCTCCGACTACCGCCGGCCGGAAGTGCTAGACAGCACCAAGTCTTCTCAGACCAGCAGCGACTCCAGGAAAAGCTTCTCGTACCTGGTGACCGGCGTCACCGCCGTCGCCACAGCCTACGCCGCAAAGAATGCCGTCTCCCAGTTCGTCAGCAGCATGAGCGCGTCGGCAGATGTGCTGGCCATGTCAAAGATCGAAATCAAGCTTTCAGACATCCCCGAGGGCAAGAACATGGCGTTCAAGTGGAGGGGCAAACCGCTGTTTGTGCGTCACAGAACTCAGAAAGAAATCCAGCAGGAAGCCGAAGTCAGTTTGAGCGAGCTGAGGGACCCGCAGCACGACCTCGACAGAGTAAAGAAACCAGAATGGGCAATTCTGATTGGAGTGTGCACTCACCTTGGGTGCGTGCCCATCGCTAACGCGGGAGATTTCGGGGGCTATTACTGCCCTTGCCACGGCTCACATTATGATGCCTCCGGCAGAATTCGGAAAGGCCCGGCCCCGTTAAATCTCGAGGTTCCGGAATATGATTTCCCTTCCGAAGATATTGTAATAGTTGGATAAATAATGCATGAGTGTCAATACCTTGCTGCCGAGAAACCGCTTTTAATATCACTTGGTGTTTAATGTTTTAATAAACCGTCAAGCTTCAGGATAACACTTGTTTGATTTCTATGATTCCTGATGTGGGGAATTGATTCATGTGAAATATCGAGTCACTGCAGAGGGTGTTTAGATGTCTGAATAGTGTACAGAGAAAATATTAAATTATAACTTTCAACTAAAACTGTCTCTTTATGTTTCCATGTGATGTAGCCCACATTTTAGCACCGCTGCCCTTCATAATCCTTACTGGGTCTGCGCAGGGCCAGGGGGAACGTTATGTGACGGTGGTGACCGCGTCGTCTCTTCTTGAAGTCTAGAAATTACCTTTAAACTAAATTAAAAAACACATGCAGTTTGTAAAAGTCGCTGTAAACGGGCAGCCCAGAATCCCCCGGCAGCTGTGTGTGAGCTGTAAGATCTCCTAACAGGAACCTCAGCCAGTTCTGACCGGGGGGGGATTTAGCTGGGTAGGTGGTGGAACTGCTGTGTTAGACCCCGTTTGTATTTCTCACCACGGGGCAGCAAACAGCTGCTGCCCCTCACTGTGAACAATACACGCCTGTGATTTACTAACCAATTGCGATGTTCCCTAGGACTCGGCGAGCCCTTGGATACCGGGTTCTGGCGCTGAATGTGTAAGTAAGCATTCGCTCTCCAACTATCGAACTGGTCACAATAAATACACGTCTCCTCCTGAACCTGTCACAAGTTATCAAATCTGACACACTTTTCTGCCCAGCTTTCCTTGATTCATTGTTTGTTTTTTTTCTGGCAACCAAAGGCGAGATTGATTGCATTTTATAAATTAGATATTTCTGCAGACTAAGTCACCGGGTTGCTCAGGACTTTGCATCACATCAATCAGCATTTCCCTTTGGTTTTACATCAGACGACACAATGTCATTTTCACATTGAGATGTTTTGCACAAAGTTCTTGGCTAATTTATGGCATAGGAGCACTCTATACCGTGCAAGAGGCCGGTCATTTAAAGCACGAAGAGGAAATGCATCACAAAACACACTGGCTAAATGTACTTTCTAGACCATTTATTGGGGGGCAGGGGGGGAATAACAGACAAAAAAAAGCTTTAAATGTGACCCTGCCCGTGTCTCCGGTCTGCATCCATCGAGAGAGGAAAGTTATTATATATAAATATCACTTTGCTGCTGTTGGGCTTCCCTGTGTAACGCGCGCACACACAGGCTCTAGTATATTCATTATATATTATATATGATATGTATGTCAGCGGAGACGACGGGACTAACAACAATGGCTAAAGAAGATGAACAGTTGAAGACAATGGACCACTCTGTGTTCTGTCAGCTCCTGGAATCTCAATCCCTCAATGGATACACCTTCTACCCCTCCAAAACAGAGGGACATCCAGGGGCCAGCCTTGCATGGAATGTGGGGGCAAAGTGCTACGTTCACCCGTTTCCATAGTAACTGCTCCACAATTAGCACTTTTTCTAGAATGTCTCTTTATAAAAGATGGCCCCCGGATCTACGATTTGTTTTTCTTTAAATATTAATATGTATCGAGATATGAGAACAATACTATCCTAGACATTTGTATATATAAAAAAAAAAAAACATTTCTGCGCAGAACACAAAGCAGCAACACCGCAGGGTATTCGTATAAATCGACGCCACACGGCAACGTTCATACAGAGTAACCCCTGCAAAAAGCTCCTACGGCAGCCACCGAGTTATTTATCTGTGAAACGTTTTATGTGAATTTATAATAAAAACAATAGCGGCTTTAAAGTTTTATAGTGAAAAACAATCCAAACAAAGAGATATATTCAAGTACTTCCTGTCTTAAGGTCATATCCATTATCATCTGTTGTCTTTGCATATTTATGACTCGGCATTAATCTCGCTTTATGGAACCGCTCACCGCTAGGCTTTATTTTTATGTGTAATAAGCGGCAGACAATTTGCAGGGGTGGAAAAAAAAATAGCAAAAAAAGTAAGCTGTCGGCAGAATAGTTTTAATTCCCCGAGCAGTGTAGTTGTGTGGATACGAAGCCGGTGCATGCCAGTATACCGGCTCGGCTTCTAACCCCCCCTTCTCTGATCATTTATCTTCTGGTGTGCGAATGTCACGTTGTGTTGGATTGCTGTGCCTCATCCTCCTGTGCTACCTGTATGAATATTGTGTACGGTTCATGGGTCTGCCGTGGGCTCAGAGTCATGCGAGTGATCGCTGGAGACACCAGGCTCAGACAGGGCTATTAAAATCCTCATTAGTCCAAATAAGAGAAACGAGTAGAGCTGAGAACGATGCTTAACTCGTTAATTGGTTTGTGGCATTACAGACAACGCAGACATCTCTCTGACACCACACGCTATCGATAGAGCTCGGCGGGCCGTGCATACAGGCATCCGCGTCTCAGCAGACAATTCTATTGGCGTCGAGGTATTCAGCAATGCCCAGTGCCCATTAAGCTGGAGAATGACATTCAACACTCTTAGTGTGAGTGTGTGCGTGCGAGCGAGTGCTTGGATAGCCAACCTCGCGTCCAGAGGACTGTGACTCTCACAGTGCTCAGCCGACCAGCATCTGGAGTAATGTTTGGCATTATTTGCAAGCGTGTTGCGGTGCCCCTTTGTCCTTACATTATACACTAGAATATGATAAAGCAGTCCGTGAACGCGATCTGAAGAGTAATTAATTTTATCTAGCTTTGCATATTTAATTGGCTCAGCAAACGACATATCGGAGAACAAACAGTAAATCATCCTTAGGACTTCATTAAACGGCAGCGTTGTGTTCTCACGCACGGCGCCTGGATTTTTGGGGTATAATACGCTACGTGCGCACCGATCTCTGGGACATCACTAACATCGCGACCGATACCCAACAGCACAATCACAGGGGGGGTAAATGGTCGCCCACCGGCACGAGGCCAGCTGTAATGCATTACAATAAAGAGTGTCCTTGAACACCGTGATCACCGTAGCGGCATCTACCCTGTGAATAGCGGTATTTGTAGGAACACGAGATTAGAGCCCATCGCAGCAGCACACGAGAGATATAAGATATGTACGGAGAGAGGCGCGCTCTCTTACCGGAACGGTATATGAAAAGACTGGCAGAGGTCAACATGTTAATTATACTTCAAATAGCAAAGCACTTGGTGACGAATTACTGTGAACTTTAAAACTTTTCTCCCCCACGCTTCAGACTCCGTCAGGCTAGAGGGTTATGGCGAAGCTTCCCAATCATTTATCTGGCTGACAAGCCCACGTAATTCACAGAATCACTGATGTCTCACGCAGCGTATGTCCTAATCACGTGTCTTCCACCGGACAAATGTCACAAGGCGTGATCCGTCACACGTTCCAGGGACAGGGGCTCTTTGTGTTTGGGGTCAGGCGATGGGGGTGTTGGGTGCCTTAGTACCGAGAACGTGGCCAGCCTCGCAGACACCTGGTCATTTCCGTGTTCTATCATCTGGCTTGTAACGCCCGATTAGTTAAATGGCGTGAACCGCGTTCTTCTATTCACGTACCTCACGGTCTTCTCCTGTATTCAGTGTACCTGGGAACTCCTGAATGCCGAACGACTCTTCGAGCTTCTGACTCTTCATCACGTTTCAGTTGTCGAGGAGAAACATGAAACTGGTTTTATTCGTTCGATTCCTTCCCTTTATTATAGAATCCCGTTAGCGTAATTAACAGGCAATTTGCAAAAACAACAGATTGCTTTGTGTCTTCGTGTCTGCTTCCCCATCAGTCAGAGACGTCTCTGCTCGGCACTTGGGTAAAATGGATTGGGGGAAACGATTCCGTGGGGGACTCCCTGCCACCGATTCCTCATGTTCTCTGTCTCGCAGCAGCACACGTTTCTACATCTCTAAAGATGACAAACGGCACCGCTGGGAAATTTGGGTTTCAAATGTCTAGCGTTTCATTATGAAATCTTTGTTTTCTGTGATCAGTGGAATATTAAAGCTTTCCTTGCGACAGGATAGCCGGTAACGAGTATTAGATTGATCATGCTAGGGCCATCCGTCCATGCGGGGCTCCTGCCAAGTCATTTGGGAATATCTGTCTACGGTTTCCACTAAACCAGCTCAGCAGAAGAGGCTGCAGTCCCAGCGCAGGGAAAGTTACATCACAAAAACACATTAACGTGATACGGGAAAAAACCCGGATATCACCAACAAACCTGGCGGCCACCAGCCATATACAACACATGCTGCCCTGTGCCGTAATCCATAACGGATTTGGGCTCCGTGCAGCCTCCAGCTCTTGGTAATACATTTGTCCATAGGGCAGGGCAGGGCTGCGCTGCCGACGTCGTTATGTCACCAGAGCACCAACAACACCAAAAGAACCTGATCAGCAAATAACAGAACATCCAATAGACATAGAAGCATCTCTTTTTGATAAGGTGTGTTTTCCAATCAATTGGAAAATGATCTGTCCAATTCATAGCTTTTCGAACCCCACAATTGTACGCGAGAGAGTGCCGGGCACAATCAGCGAAGCAGGGGCCACGGGACGTGGGAAGAGAGATTTAGTTCATCCAGTGGCACTGCTTCATCCTCATTACTATAAAAGGCTGATAAATAATAGTGCCGTTTGATTAGCGAGTATAATAAGTTACCGGTTTCCGCCGATAATATCTGTAAGCTTATAAATCCCCCAGAGTTACCGGGAATCATTCACCTCTTTTGATGTGGCTCTCAGTGTGCGCTAAATTTTTCATTATATAGTCTGGTCTCCAACATACAAAGTGATCTAATTACTGAGATTGGATTAGTTAAATCAGTGCGGTTACAGAGCGGGAGGCGCTTTCTATGCCGTGCGGCGGCTGCTGCTTTCTCATTAGGCGTATCTCCCAGCCCTGGCCGCGTCTCTTCCCTCTATAAATCTGGAGTCAGGTGGCAGAACGCGGAATGAGAGTCACCCTGGCCGAGCGTCGGCGCGTGACGCAGCGCATGAGACCCCACGCGCCTTCCACAGATACTCCCGCTACATGTAACCTTAAAGCGAGTCTGAAGAGCGGGCTCTCGGTGACTGTATTAAAGTCTACACGGGTAACTATGTGGAATCCATCCATGGCAGGTAATGAGTACACTGCCGGCATCCTGCGCAGCAGGTACCGGTCCTGTGTGGGAATGCTGGGAAATACGACCGAAACCGGTGGCGGAGAGCCTGCGGCAGTAACGTCAGCTCATGAAACGTCATCGTGCGTAGTACGAAGATACCTTTAACTGGGTTTTAGAACGCTGGGGACTCGTTAAATGTCTTTATATTCCCGGGTTCTGCAGAGAGAACATTTCCCATCATCCTTCTGCAAATATCAAACATTTGCAACGTATCCCCTTGGTCTGAATTAATGAAATCATGGACTGGATGAATCACACGCAGCTAAAGGTTAATACCAGCGTTTGGTTTGGCAGAGAAACAGGCTAAGTGCTCAGTTTAACCCTTTCCCTTGGCAGTTAAAGGATGCCCAGGCCACGTGGCATCCCTTAAGAACTAAGGGGGTGATTCACTAAACCATGAGACTTAACTCCCCTATCGTGTGGTTTAATAAGTTAAGCGAGTTAATCCTGACGATGAAGGTGATGAGTCGGAAGGCGTCAGCACAACTCGCTTGAAATCTCTGAAACAGACCGCAGGGGCAGAACCCGTAGGAAGACAGGAGACCCGATCCTGCGTTTGCGTTCCATGTGCTAAAATCACGTAGTATTAGTCAGAACTTCAAGGCAGCTTTTCAAACGCATTCTCCTTGAATTTTCCTTCCTCTCCTTTTGAAGTTCTGTAAATGGACGGTAATGAAACCATTTTAGTAATGATGGAAAGAGAACGAGTGAATGGGAGCCGGCCCTCCACGGACGTTTGCTGCATACCTCATACAGCAAAAAACAAGATCGCGTCGTGACTGCTGACCGATTAGACGATGGTAGCGCAGGGTCTTTGTGGTACGTGGCTTGTGGTAAAGCTATAAAGATGGTTCTGTTGAGGTCTACGTTACGGGCTTATAAAATTCTCACGATGTGCCATGGAGGCATTTAACTGTTTTTAATACAATAGTGCTGCCGGAGGTCGTCCTCATCTCTTGGCTGAACGCACGGGAAGAACCGTCTGCACCATGGATGTTCTCCTGACAGCTAGAGTCTCCATCGAGGTCCAATACAGAGAGCGTTGTGGGTTGTGTATAAAGAGCCGTTTTGGGGAAAATATTAGTTATAGAGCTTTGCACCAGCACAGCTCTTTATACTCCTCTCTAATGGGCTTGGTGGACATGCGTTGGGTCCCCCGGGCAGAGTGTTGGCCCCTAGGTGCGTTCGCCCACTGCGCCTCCTCCGCTCCCCATGTATTTAATCTTCAGCAATGGCATAAAAGTACAGTTGATAATATTACAGGCCGGTGTCAAAACCCAGATAAACGAGGTCATGCTTGCCAACGATATTATCCCATTGCTCTGAATATCAGCGATTCCTCCCCAGAAAGTCCTGCTTCGACGCCAGGCTGCTGGCACGGCTTCTTTAAACAATTAAAGGCTTTTCATTTTGCCAGATATTAATCATACGAGGACGTCGCCGTACAGTTTGAGTATATCTTCTCGATGAACACTTACTTCCTTTCATCATCTTATAAAGAAATATCGATCCTCCATCACTAAAGGTTCTGCGTTCTCTGGATATAAATATCCAATCATTTTCTGGACAAGCTCTTAATCAGCGCTCCGAATTAAAGTGATTCCCCGTTTTGTGCTCGTTCTCCTTCACTCATTAAACAGCCCGATGATGTTTGTAATTTTCCCCTAATAATTCTTGCCCTAAATAGTCGGAAAGCCATTTAGAAAAAGTTTGTCTTATTTGGTCGGATCGTTAACATTGTCCGTCCCAGTAGCCTGGCGAGCGGAGGCTGTCAGGATCTCCACAGACGAGTGCGGCCAGTGTAGTAGATAATCGAAGCCTGAGTTGAGGTATCTGCCCCACCTTCTCCTGGTTACTTATGGTAAATGCTTGGCTCCCCTGAGCTGTGCAGATAATGCTGGTGATCGGAGATTTCTGAAGTCCCAAAGCGGGACTGTCACCTACGCATCATGCATCACGGCACTTACTTTGAAAAACGTTAATTCTTCCACGAAAATCTGTTCTCGGGCCATGTTTCAATTTTTACGTGCTCTGCTTTAGTATCTTAAAGCTGGCTCTTTGATGATATTGATTCCTATAATTCATGCGCAATTGGAGCCATGGGAAGCTCGTTGTATAGACGCCGCGCGGCTCCCCAGTAGTAAATAGCAGACTGAACGTGCGATGCTCCAGACCGCGGACGAGGGTCAGAGTCAGGCGACCCGGCGTGGAGGGTCAGGCGACCCGGCGTGGAGGGTCAGGCGACCCGGCGTGGAGGGTCAGGCGACCCGGCGTGGAGGGTCAGGCGACCCGGCGTGGAGGGTCAGGCGACCCGGCGTGGAGGGTCAGGCGACCCGGCGTGACTCTTCACGAAACCTCCCGCTTTAGTAAATAAACCCAGCGAGGAGAGGATCCCTACCGGTCAGGAATAATGCTGAGACAGACGTTCAACGAAATGATTGAAGGCGACTATCACATATCAATTAAGTGTTTGCGCTGATGTCAGAGAAACTGTGTAACTTCTCCTAAGCCCGGCTGAGCTGTACAGATGCCAAAATGTTTGTGTTTAGATGAGATGTAAGCTCCATTGAGCCTGCAAGTACTTCTAAGAAGCTAATAAACACGAGTGCCGACCAGCGCAGCATCTCGGCGCGATGCAGGGAAGGTGCAGGAATCGCCAGGGGCCAGGAGCTGGTGCGCGTGGCCAATTAATCAGCCCAACGCCACGGCTCAGAAATTTATGAACTATAATTAGACTACTCGCAACTTCGCCTTAATGCGGAATATTCCATTATTTATGCCACCATTATGCGCGGGAACCTGAAAAATGTCTGTCAGTTATAGCATTTAACACAAGCATTATTTGCTACAAGATGATATACTTTGTTATTCATCATCCTTGAATACTCAGCAAAAGCAGCCCGTCTCCTAAAATCCTCCCAGATAAACGGCCGAGCCGAGAGGAGTCCACGTCACCGCCACTCACATCCTAACCCCCGGGGGACGACCTCCCCGAAAATATATAATATATACGATTCACATTCCCGACTCCAGTCATACAAATAAATTAACTGCTCGGATGCCAGGGCGTTAACATTTCCATTAATGTCAGTGTTACAGCAGGGTTACTAAACGGTTAAGCGGCACGGAAAGCGCTACGTGAGATTGTTGTCCAGAAGCTCCGCTTTCTGCAGAGCGCGGGGTCATTTCACAGTCCGCACGCATCTCACAAGCTGAGCTGACAGCTGATTATCCCCCTTTAGGCAAAAAGCGGGACTCGGGATAAAAGTCTACAAAAAAATCAACATCGAGGATGTTCAGCAAACCTTCAGCTCCATTTTCTATCACATAAGCAGGTTTGCTGCCTGTGGCCATTGCAGACTAATTCCTTTATAAAGCTTCGCAGGGACCCATGCGTCGGGTCCATAAGCTACTTATAGGCATGTTAACCCGTTATCTCCCGCACACATCCGCACGTGCAAAGCTTTTTGCTATGGGAAGCTATGGGTGTTTTGGGGGAAAAAGGTTGGGTTAAGATCAGGATAGCGGGGACTCTGCTGCGTTTGTCACAAAGCATTGTTGCTGCTACTGTAGATTCTCCGCTTTCTGGATCCTTGTTTACAGACTTGCTCTGAAATGTTTTCCAGAAGAATGGGGCTGCAGTTGTCTAGTCGGAGTTTAGTGTAATGGGGTGGTGTAGTGTCGGGGTACCATTACTGGATAGCCTGTATGAGACCTGAATTAGAGACACTCTAAGCTTTCTAGATTTTGTGTTTAGACCCTGACAGCTTTGGCCTAGACAGCAATTACACCCAACAGCCCAGAGGAGGGGGAATTGTCCAGATGGGTTATTGCCTCTTGTATACTACTTTATTGAAACGTTTGTGCGCTCTCATCCCGGGTGTTTGACTGTTTGGTTTGAGGACTGCGTGAGGCCAATGCCAACACGCATTACACATGTTACACGGTTACACGTCTCTCCCGTAATACCTTGGCATGTTTTTCAGTAAAGCAGTGAAGGGATGGCCATGGTGTGGCATTTGCCATTTTGTGAATTGGCATTTTATATCAATATAATTTGTGTTTCACATAATCTCAGAAGCTGTTGGAAGGCCTGATCTACAGGAAATCTAATGGAAGGGCTCTCCGGCCACTCCAGTTCCTTCCACTAGATTCCAAACCAATGCTTGGCTTAACCATTCATATTCTTAGCCTAAGAATCGGCCATAACATCTCCATCCAAAGGCACCGCTTTGGGGGTATGTTTTTTGAGGTGTGACCTCATACTGGCGCCCGCTTCCTTGCCAAGGTTAAAAGTAAAGCTGTACTGAAGGTGACAGGAGCTTCTTAAGGTGTATCATGTAGTTATGTAAGACCAAATGGATAATTAAACATCTAGTATGTGCCAAGAGTGACGCTATGTGTCGAGAAATGCCCCACACTCTCAAAACCCTTTAGTAGATGGAGTACTCTGTGTCCGAGCGCCTGTTGTTGGATGCAGGCTTTACGGTGAACCCGTCTCTTTAATCACTGCAGATCAAACAAGATTTGTACAACGCAGATAAACTTTCAGCAACATCAGATGCATGATTAATGTAATCCATCACACCACAGCTAACGAGATACAATCAGCGCTCTGTCTTCAGATGCTGTGAAGTCTTTGATACAACAAATCGGTGTCACGCACACAGTTACACGTACACGCGGAAGCATTTCAAATAAACCACTATTTTCCCCGGAATGTATTTACTACGTCTGGTACAGTGTTTAAAGGGTGCTACCCCTGCCCCGGTCTACAAAATAAACACCTGAAAGGGCATTAGGACAGGTTATAATCCCCTAATCTATGGATCTAAAAGCGAGTAACATGTATGCAAAGCTGGTTTTGTCATGCTGCCCATTCTCCCAATATGTGGCATGGGCTGTAACTTTATTCTGCCTTTCACAGTCCGGCTTACATACAATTCACGTGAATCGTGGGGAAGACTTGGCCAGCTAGATGCAGACCGCTTACGGTGTGGGCTATGGCCCTCATGAGTGGGATCCACTATTACGCTTTGCTAGTTCATGATTGAAAATCACATATTTTTGGATCAATGTACAGTCTGACCTTATAAATTGTCAGAACAAAACCGAACTTAGGAAGTAAATGGTAACCAGAGCTGTACAGCGCTCAATCATTAACTGTATTTCCACAGTGGCTCTTGTACGAGATTGGCGATACACTGAATTATTCTGAGCTAACAAGACATGGAAATGGATAATGGATGATAATAAAAATTGAATTGTTACTGGATTTAATAGAAAACTGAAGAGAAAACATGTTCTAACCTTTGTTCTGTCTTATCTAAATTGAATCAGTGCACTGAGGTTTGAGTGATGTGGGTTCAGGGAGATCTCAATCTGTTTGGAAGGTATAAGCAAATATTGATGTGAAAGATAATTGATCAGAATAAAAAATACACATCGAGCTATTTGAAACCTTCTGCACTCTTTCTACTGCCTCTTATCTGTCCCATGTTACTGGGCAGCTTGGGACGGTGACTGTACGGGTCTATCAGGGTAAACATGCCTGGCAGGGGTGACAGTGATTATACAGGTCCCGTGATCTATCAGGGTAAACATGCCTGGCAGGGGTGATGGTGATTATACGGGTCCCGTTATATATCAGGGTAAACATGCGGCACGTACGGTATGATTTACGGTCCCGTTAATATATCAGGGTAAATAATGCCGCAGGGTGATGGTGATTGTTACGGTCCCGTTATATATCAGGAAACATGCCTGCACGGTGACGGTGATTGTACGTCACCTATATATCAGGGTAAATATCTGGCAGGGTGATATGATACGGGCCGTTATATATCAGGTAAACATCCTTGCACGGTGATGGTGATGTACGGGTCAACCTTTTCTATCAGGGTAAACATGCCTGGCAGGGGTGATGGTGATTATACGGGTCCCGTGATCTATCAGGGTAAACATGCCTGGCAGGGGTGATGGTGATTGTACGGGTCCCGTGATCTATCAGGGTACACATGCAGTGAAATTCCCAAAGTCTTGATCCATTAGAAGTTGGAGAAACTGCCAACCAAGCTGTAAGTTTATCACTGAGGGGGAAATATGTCACAGAAATAAATTGCAGCCCACACAGGGTTTAACCCGTTATTTCTCACCAAGGGATAAGGCTCCAGAGGGGTTAAAATGCAGAAAGCCCAAACAGCTCCTCTGTGAAAGGATAAAGTGTCTCCTGTGAAATGTTGCTTTCCATTATCAAAGTAAATTCTGATTAAGTGAGAATAGGTGGAGTTGACAGGTTTGATAAATACCCGAGGAAAACGCTCAAATAGGCTCAGAAGAGAAGAACGGGCAAGGAATTCAAAGCCATAAAAAAGAGCAATGTTCTGTGCGATAAGATCAGCGCAACTTAACTACCTGAAAGGCAACTTAATAAGGTAATTAATAATGGGCACCATTTAGATTGGATCATTATTAGAAAATAAAGTTGAATGATACCATTATTCTCCGTGGAGTAAGAGCTCCATGCAGGTGATTCTCTAAACGCTGTTATTCATAGACGACTCATGCGCCATACCCCGCTCTTTATTCTCTCCCACTTATCAGAAGGGAAATATATTTAAGAGGCGCATGTCTTCTAAAACCTTTACTGAAGGCTGTAGGAGAGCCGACGGAATAAAAGGACATTTCTCTGTGACCAAGGATCTCCAAAACAACGTAGGAAATATTGGCCAATATGTTAGAGGTAAGCTTAGGGGGGCAACAGAGTAATAACAGGGTAATAACAGGGTAATAACAGGGTAATAACAGGGTAATGAAGTATGTATACAAAGCAAAGGGGAGAGGAAGGGATGATAAGGGCCACAGGACAGCACCTCTGGCCAGTGTCTCTGGCACCTCCAAGTGATTGCAGAGAGAACCTGGTGTACGATCTCAAGTTCAGCCACTTTTATCACCCTTAGAAATACCCCAGGCAGCCTGCAATAATACGCAATGGGGGAACCGAGGCATCCGGCAGCCACAGGGCTCCGTCGTGTTTATACACGGGGCTGTTTGTAGGGTTGGGAAGGTGGCTAGAGGTCTCTGGTCTGCAAGAAGAGACAGCTCGTACTCATACTCAATCAGCATTGAAACCAGTGATTCCGACAGTACATGCAGCATTACATGCAAACATGTCTCAGGTTAAACCTCATCCAATCACGGCCTGGGAAAGGAAGAGGACCTAGCATGACGCTCGTTATAAGCGTGTACACCTTTATCCAGGAGAAAAAAAGACGAAAAGGAAGAAAACAGCCCTCAATAACCCAGACGGGTGACCTACCAGTGATCTCAGAGAAGAAAATGAAGATTTGAAGAGCCAGGCATAAATAACGCGTGCCTGGAATCTCTCGATAGAACTTAACAATCCTCGGGGATCCAACCGAGCCGGCGGTTTGTAACCTGAAACCTAACAAAATGAGGCAAACAGCAAGACATTTATTAACTGGAGAGGGCTTTGAAACCATGAGCGCAGGAGCAATATGGATTATTCAAGAGAGTTTTTTAAAGTACAAAAAGCGGCGAGGAGAAGGAAGTCAGAAGTCAGAGTTTTGTCTTGTGGTTAAGAAACCGCACGGCTGATTTTAAAGGAAATTGCTTCTTTGGAAAGTTTGTGATTTAATTTCCTGACACTAAAGAAAGGAGCGGTGGGGAAAAGTGGCTGGAAGAACAATAAATATCATTTGTCCACCAGGGTTCAGAAGAATTTCACTTTCTTTTAGATGAAGAAAACAATGCGTGTATTAATAATGCCCAGCATGCGTCTGACATTAGCGCCGGAAAATGAGAAAGGTGTTTGTGGTTATCCGAGGGCCATCATAAAATTCATTAAACGAGCCCTGGGAGCCGGCGGAGTTGGCTGCGAATGCTCTTTGTATGGGCACAGCACGCAGAGGCCTTCCATTTAAACAGGACTATTTTAGGAGAGAAATGCAACAAAGGTGTTAATGTTCACAATGTGGAACGTGGGGTTTAAATAGAGTCTGCCTCATTAAAATTCAGCCGATCCGTGGCCCTGATGACATTACTAAGTTACAGTCTGTTTTATCAGGTAGAACAGTCCTTCGTTTCAAAGTGAATTCACGTGTCACTGACTTTAACCCGTCTGCTTTGAGCTGTCTCCGTGTTCCTGCGCCTCTCTCCGTGTCTCCTGCTCCTCTCTCCGTGTTCCTACTCCTCTCTCCGTGTTCCTACTCTCTCTCCGTGTTCCTGCTCCTCTCTCCTCCTCCTCTCTCCGTGTTTCTTCTCTCTTCCGTGTTCCTCCTTCTCCCGTGTTCCTTGCCTCTCTCCGTGTTCCTGCGCTGTCCTAACTTCTCTCCTCAGCGCCTCTCTCCGTGTTCCTGCGCCTCTCTCTCCGTGTTCCTGCGCCTCTCTCCGTGTTCCTGCGCCTCTCTCCGTTTACCAACGCGTCTCTCTTCCCCTCTCACTCCTTTCCTGAGGTTTCCTCCCTTGCGCTCTCGGAGTGTCTCTCCCTCATGAGGCCAAAAGCACCATACTACGTGTCTTTCAAAAAAGAGACTGCTCTGCTTTCCGGCCGTCTTTCATGGACTGTAACGTCCACTTTAGGGTCAAATATAAGAAGGGATAAAATCAAACCACATGCTCTATATGACGACGCGCTAACACAGCTTGGCTGCGGATTCATGTACACACAGAAACTTCGTAGGGACAAACGCATTTCCCAAAACCGTAACCTTGGGAATAATTAAACTTGGCTGAACCTAAATATTCAGTTTGGTGGAAGCCTCATACAATGCGTTGCGTTTAGCAAGCTACTAAAACAGGGGTGTCCAACCTGCGGCCCTCCAGCTGCTGCAGGACTACACCTCCCATAATGCTCTTTCAGCTAAGGAGCTGGCTGAGGAGTATGGGAGATGTAGTCCTGCAGCAGCTGGAGGGCCGCAGGTTGGACGCCCCTGTACTAGAACTATCCATGATGTGTTTCCCGCAATGTGCCATGGAGCCCGACACAAGAGCCTCCGAACTGCACAAACTCGCCAAGTTTACCACAACTTTCACGCTACGGACACAAACAACTTAATTATGACTCCGGCAATAAAATAAATAAAAAAATAAAGTGGGCAGCGACGAGGAATTCAGGGGGTGCTGGCATCGCGATAACGAGCACTTCGCTCCTCGAGTGCCGGGGGAAAAAATGATCAAAAAAACAGCAATAGAGCGGCTCCTCCAAGTGAATGCAGAGCGCGTCCGGAGGATGACGCCGTAAAGAAACCCCAGAACAGGCATGTATTTAATGATAACCGAAAGCCGCTTTTAATGATACAACGAAGTGATGGGGAAACGGACGCGCTCACTTGAGTTCAGCACCATGGCCAGCGCCAGCCCTGATCCTGTATGAAGCAGTGAGCACAGACATCTGCCCTGTCAGGCGTGTTCGTAAGGAATACGACGTGTTTTAGATTTATATGTTACTGTTCATTCTTTTAGTTGAGTCGTTGATATTAAAGTCAGTAATGAGCGATTAGAACAGGCGGATCCCGCGCAGGCTGCTCCCTAGGAGCACGTTCCTGTTCTGCTGAGCCTGTTTTTGGGAATTGGGTTCTCATAGATAAACGATATTTTGTATTCCAGTGATGTGAGGGAGAGCCCGGTGGGTCCCTGACACATTACACTCCTCACGGGCTGGTTTTGCTTGTCCCTGGGGCAAACATACTGTCACCCGCAGGCTGAAGGGCACTTGCTATGATTTTATTTAATGCTATAAATGAACGCTCTGCATGCGTGATCCTTACAGATGCGTGATCTATGCGTGATCCTTACGGGTTTCAGCGAGACGCACAGAGACTGCGAGGCAGAATGTCTCTGTGAATCCTTAAATAGAGTATATTTTATGATAGTGTTGTTATTTATGTAATAAAGTATTTATTCTACATTTTACATCACTTTTTATATTATATTTATATACATATACTCCATACACTCTGCTGGATCCACTTGGGTGTGTGATCCCCAATCACACCAGGCGCTGATGATTTGAGTCGGTCTTTGTCTGACTCATCGGAATGTGTGTTTTTTATACATGTTTAAAAACATTTTTGCTATATTTTATCATACAGAGTGCACTATTATTATTATTATTTTTTCTTTTTCATGTCATTTATTCTATATAACCCATTGTGGTGAGGGTGAGTTACGTTTACATTTACTCCTGTCGCTCCGCTCACTGTTGGTGGGTTGCACCACCAATACCTGTCTTTTGTCCCTCAACCTTCCCCTGAAACATTTAGCGAAACGCTCGGTACCGGGAAGGTAAAACTTTGATCCCTGCAGCTGCCAAATGTTAGCAGTGAGACCCGTATTAAGTCGCAGGACTGTGAATTATACCCTTCTTTAGCAACCTCGCATCATCAGTGTTTTCACTAAAGGCAATTCCCACATCCTCAGCGACTCCATTCCATTTTGCCCGGTAAGCAGAAGTACCTTCGGTGCCACAATCAATCTCAGTGAATTCCCAGACAGGTGCAGACGCGTAAATCACGTGTCCTTAACCACAAAAATGAGTTTTCCATCAGCTGTGTGTCGTTTTCTCACCGTGATTATTCTATAATAGTTGCCACACTTATTTCCAATATAAATAAACTGGCTTTAAACACCAACTCCATCCTAACAAACGTCTTAATATCTAGAATTCTGGCCGCTTGGAGGGGCAGAAATACACGAAGAAGCTACTTATTGCTGTATGTTTTGTTCCTTTGTGTGGATTTAATCCATCACCTATATTTAATCCATCCCCAGTGCGAGAGGAGACGCGCCCCCCAGTGCGAGAGGAGACGCGCCCCCCAGTGCGAGAGGAGACGCGCCCCCCAGTGCGAGAGGAGACCGCCCCCCAGTGCGAGAGGAGACGTGCGAGTGGAGACCCGCTCCCCAGCAAGACCAGAGACATGTTGACTAGTAACAGCGGTGACACATTTGTTCACTAGTGCAAGGGGTGACATGTTTACTAGTGCAAGCAGACACACGCTCACTAGCGCTTATACTTGCTCTGCTGGTGGTGCTGGCATATGTGCGAGGTAGGATTAGCGGACTAATCCCATGTATAAAGTGCGCCTGCCATGCAGACTTCATAATAGGAATAATTTTCTATGCACTAATTCGTTTAATTGAGAAATACGTTACTGGCTTATCACCAAGTCACACATTTTACCTGGAGCTGCACGTCTTCCATGTATTTTAATACAGAAATCCCTTAATCTTTTTGTCCAGACTACTTAATTATTTCCAGTAAATATCTTTTAGCGCCCCGATCATTATATTTTTTTTCTTACCAATTAGTATGTGTTACAGTTCACTCGCAATGCTGATTCTTCCAGTACGTTCACACTCAATAAATAAAGTGACAGCGCGCACGGCAGTCTGTGTGTTTGTGTGTGTGTGTGTGCGTGCGCCATGTGAAAGGTAATTGTATTGATGGGCCAGATATGTTCTATGTTCCATTTCTAGAGAATGTTTTACACAATATATGCGATTCCATCGGATACGACGGCTCACTGTATATACAGCCTGCACCCGAGCGTCAGTACTCGCCTATTACGGCGCCACTCTTTGGTGTAAAGTGGAGCAGTCAGCGCTTATACCACTTTACCCTAGAGCTGCTCTTTAAACGTACATATACTATATAAACATATTTCCATATGTGCTATCCATACGCGACACAGCGTACGTAACATACTCCATGAATTAATGTGCTAGTCCTGCCGCATATACCCTAACCCCGCACAGCGGTAATTCCATTTTCCGATCTGTACGCTCAGCGCATGCTTTTAGAAGCCCACGCACTTTCGAGCCTCAGAAATCCCCCACAATAAGAAGCCGTTATCCTGGGTGAGCGGCGCGGAGGATGCTTCCACCCAGAGGCGTTTGCATTTATTTGCATAGTCAGGATTCAGATTCATTTCTATCTCAAATCAGTCCGCAATCATCTGCTATTCAGCATCTCGGGCTCCGTTTTATCGGCTCCAGACAGCACCCTTTCGCTCTTGATCTATGGGCAGGAAAATAGGAGGTGAAGCCTTTCTATCCGCTTCAAGGGAATTCTGTTTGAAGAAGTGTTCTGGCTGAAATGAGGCGCTTAAAATTCATTTCTGAAGCGGCACAAAAAATATAAATAAAGAGCCGTTCAAAGGATATAATCCGCCTGCAGGCCCCACACTCGCGCCTTACGGGGTACGCAGAAAGTCTCTTAGCCTGTAGAATGAATTTACTAAACCCAAAAAGGGTTTACATCTATGGTAACATGCAGCATGGCATCTATCAGCTCCACACGTAGGGCCGGTACGTCTCAGTGCCCAGGGCTCTGCATACATAAAATAAAGGAGAGCAGCCCAATATCGATGTAACAGCACAGCTCTTGGGGCTGGATTTCGAAGAACTCAAAGCACAAAGCTCCTTAATTTATATGAGAGATCAGAAAATACCGGATTACAATCTACCCATCAGCAGGCCAAGCGGGGCCAATGTACAGGGCAGTGCATTATGGGAAAACATGGCTACCTAACTCGGTTAGCGCCATTCTTAGATTAGATTATATATATTAGATTATATGAAGTGATGAGGATTATAAATGTGCCATTTCATCACAGTAAGTAAACGAGCACACGGCAGGAGCGGGAGATGCCAAATGATTCTGTGAACCCACAACACACCACGGCCAAAGAGAACGCAGCGCCCTGAACCCTGCGTATACTAAATGCCGTATTACTGGGGATACTTATTTGCCGGATTACAAAAGGCGCATCTTTTCTGTGTTAGGCTTCTCTTTTGCTGGATAAAGCCGGTCACAGGGTCTTAACTTTGATAAATAACACTCATGTTCTGATGAACACATCTAACACGGGCTTATTAGCTGTGTCGTGAGTTATAACCGATTTACGGACAGATGAACTATCCATTATTCACAGATAGTCCACAGAACAATTTCATATTTTATCATCATTCCGGCTGGCATAACTAATATATACAACAAATAACCGCCCGCTTTCTGTCCGAAGAGGCATGTATTAAGCATGTGTGCCATACCGCTCAGGTACATGTGCCGATGTGATCTAAACAATATGAGGCATGTATTAAGCACGTGTGCCGTACCGGTCTTGTAATAACAATGACGTGAGACGAATAAGAAAGAATGGGGCCGGAAAAAGTGTGACACAAAGGTGCAGCTGTAGGATTATTAATATTCTCTAAAGGATGAAGCCCTAAATGCGTTCAAAGCTTCCATGCTCCGGCCATCGTGCGCGCGGTCACTGGGGCTTCTCCTTACACAAGGAATACTTCAACGCAACAAACCGAGGTAGAGCACAAAGAACGGCTCTGCCCTGGTCACAACAGCACATAATACTCCCGGAGGAGTATCAAGAACTACTACCACCTAAAAACCACTTCAGGGCAGACTATGCCGCCTCCAGTTTGTCCATTTAACTACTGGATGGACAGATCCTTTGTAGTCTATACCTGTCTTTGGAAGAAGGGTAAGGATTCAGGCTGCAGGATGGGCTAAACGTACTTTTTACGTCCCAAATGTACTTAATGCAATGCACAGTTTAACACCTTACTTAATAGATTTCTACTGACAGCCAACGTGCACAATATTGGTTTAAAGAGGCCGTCGGGAGTACTTCAAACGGTGGAGATTGTTAGAGATGCCAGGCATTAACATCACGCGCTTAAGAAAATGTTTGTGCCGAGAGAAGCCTCTCTTGTACTTTCCAAACCTAACGTGTTTTTTCCTCTCTGCAGAACGGATTAATTGAAGGCGGCTACATCTCCAAAGCCTGACAGCGGGTTTTAATAAATCAAGTCAGCCGCAGCGCTCCTCCAAAGGTTACGTTCCGCGACTGCGCTGATGGAGTCTCCGAGACTGTTTAAAAAGCGAAGATTCAAACTCTGCCTCTGAGGCCGACGCGCTCGCTACAATCCATTAAAACTTCAGTTATTTTTGTCTCCTCTTGCTGCGTGAAGACAAAGAAAGTCTATCTAAGGTCGCTAGACAAGAACATTTTTAATGAGTATGCTTTTCAGCACTGATGAGAAATCACAGAGAGATTTTCGGAGTGATCGTCTGTAGGTATGTACCTGCTCTGGGCGGCAGATTGCTTTTTATCCTGACAGAGTATATGAGACAGATTTATTTGGGTTTCTTACAATGGCGCGAGTTCACTTAACAGTTTGTGAACATAACGCGGATGACGCCGATCCCTAAAAGTGTATAAAGTGGTCTTATTACCATAGCAACACATGGAAGGGTCCCGGCTGGTAGCACCACTTGACCGGTTGTTATGGTGACAAGGTCACTTTTCAAACGCCGCACCATTATTTATACAAACCTGACACGTTATTATTATTTGAGCAATTGTTTTGCATTTTAAAATAGATGTTTTATCTGAACAGGTTTTCAGATAGCAGCGGCTCGGCCTAGGAATGAAATGATTTGCTAGAAATAAAGTGCTTACAAATGTTGAAGGCGTCGCGGTGTTAATTCCAGCTACACTCTGTTAGCAAATGTATATTTATGTTATTGTCCTGGTGCGACAGCGAGGGCTCTGGGTCAGAGCAGAGTATCTATATATATTCCAGTAACAGTGTGTACAGACGCTCTTACATGTTATCCTTCCGGAGAATGAGCTCCTAAAGAATATGGATTCAACCACACATCACATACCTACCTGCCTGCCGGTACGCAATATAAGTAACACGCTCAGCGACAGTATGAAAGCGCATATACGTACGACACTAATGTCATAACCATATAAACTTCCACCATCCAGCTGGCGTTCCAGAGCTTGGTCAGTACCTTGTCAAGACTGCCCAGAGGCATCTGGTAACTACATGGTATAACCAGACGTCTTCCAAAGTCCCCTCACACACCACTTGGGTGAACCCTGGAATAGCGAGACTCTGGTTGTCCCAAGCTAGGTTCTAGTCCATGATATGCAGAGAGTTCTAGATGTACCTAGACACATGGATCCCCATTATACCCCCACGCCCTGATGCACCACATGGGATGTAAATGCGATCAGTTAACACCTATGGCCCTAACCAATATGTTCTGAGACCAGTCCTTTGGAAAGGTGAACAACTGTGAAGGATGGGTATATTTATTCACATCATGTATCGCCCTTCATATCCAGAACCGAGGCCAGAACGTTCCTCGTCTGGATCGTCAGGAGGCGTTGTGACTGCTGTCAGAGCAGCAGGCGTTCTTTCTGCCAGATCCTGACTTTTATATTAACTACAAAGAATCATTTCACCTTCATCCCTGTGTTTTGTCTTCACAAAGAAGAAGGATAAGAAAACAAAAATAAAAAAGTCTCCCATTCCCCACATGACTGATTGAATGGCGCAGAGAATGTTCCTCTCCAACAAAAGTGTATTTGATGTCATTCTACTGAACTCTTTCTATAGATGTTAAATATGTCACATTACACAGATTGGTTTTAAGCCGTTTCACTTTACATTTTCAGTTCTTTTGTATGAATAAAAACCAAATTTTTCATTTTCCAAAACCCAAGAATATAAAAATTCACAGTAAAGGGACTAACGCCAAGGGGTTACACAGCACAGTAACGCACCCCCCCACCCCAAACCTGTCACTGAATGATCTTATTAAAACTAAAAGTAAATAAAACTGATAACAAAATGCATATTATGTTTCTTTTACAAACAATTCAAAACCATACATCTGATGGTAAATTGCATTGATAATGCGCCGACTTACCTTGAGCCTTCTGGCTGCATGTGATGCGGTGTGAATGCGGTGTGAATGCGGTGTGAATGCGGTTATTTGTTCCCAGAACTGGTGCCGGAGTTTGTTCATCTTCGGCCCCCCAGAAATTGAAAGCGTCAGGAATGAAACACAATATCACCTAGTCCTATACTAGAAAAAGGTTTGGCACTCACGGTTTTGGGATCTTCTTTCTTGAACTCTTCTGTTCATCTGCTGCAAAAGGAAGGAAAAGTATAAACTGATAGAAATAATAATACCAAAGACTTGTGTTAATATTCCGATGAGGTTTACTATCAAACCTAATAAAAAGGAAAGCGAGGTGCCTTGTTTGCCTCTCTATGACGCGACACAGAATGACTTAAAGGGATAATAAAGTTCGATTGCAAGTGCTAGAAGACGGAGGCGTTTGTGGATAAACATGTAATCTCACATTTATTTCTTACAGATATTCCTTAACAAGACAGGTGCCTGAAAATCCCATTATAAAGTAATGAGTATCAATGGAAATTCCAGCCCAAGCTCTATTACACATTAAATAACAATAGGAACACAAACGGGATTTATTACAAACATCCTGGTTTTAGGCAAGGCCGGCCAGCAGATTCGTAGTAAGGAGTGAGCGTTAATGCTGTTGGGGAATGGGAACATTACTACAAAGAACAGGGACTCGATTTCCAGGACTATATATATATATATATATATATTTATCTATCTTTATCTATATGGCAAGGAGGTGACTCACTGGTGATTACGTATCAGCAGAGGTGATGGCTGCTATCGGTCACCTCGCGGCTTCCTTCCAAAAACAGCCAAAGCACCGACGACAAGGACAGCGGCTGACAATAAGATGACGAGAGCAGCCGCCTCTTACGTTTTGTGTGGACAAGGCCAGATTCTAAACTACGGCTTCAGGATATACCGTACAAAATCAATTAAAAAGCAAGTATCAAGTCACCGAACTACAGGCACAGGGGCTGATAAGGCACGGCTACTAGGGAGAAGGTTTTGAGGAAACCTGTCAGATGGCCTTAAAAATCCCATTTCAATTAAACATATTTAGGATACAGCGGGTGCCAGCAACGTGTGGTCTTATTTTGCACCCCTTGTCACGTTAATCCCCCAGAGGCATCTCCAGCCCATCTATATGAAAGGGGAAGGGATTGCTGGTTGCAGCCAGACGCTCTCTGAGCTGCTCGCTGCCAGATTGATGAGACGTGTTTGCTACAGTATCTGGAAGACTTAATAAAACCCTAGAGGAATCAGCGCAGAGTAATACAAGATTTGATGGCCTCCCTGACACCTTCATTTCACAATTTCATTCCTTGCTATTCTCAGTATTCATAAAACCTTCCCTGGGTTTCATGGCTTCGGTCTGATGTTTCGTGATCTGTATCTCTTACAAATTGTGATCTCGGTAGAGCAGGGAAAGAGCTTGCTTAGGTGAAATAAAATCCAGCATGGAATGCATCCCTTATGTGAACATGTATCACTTCACACGTGTAAAGCAGTCCGAAACAAGTAGATGTGTTGCCATGACAACTACCTTTTTGATGATGCACAAAAGAATATTGGAGATAGTTCTTTTTATTCTGGACCGCGGTCTCTACCTGTTCACATCATTTCCAAGTAGAATACGGACTCTTTAGTCATCACCAGTTGGCTCATCCATTAAAAATCTTTGTGGCATTTACCAAAAAGAGGTGATTTAGTAAACTCGCTAAAATAGCTTTGAGTGCAGACGTCTTGTATATCCGAAGGTTCATATATAAGTTCAATAAAGCCAGGAAAGACATTTAGCTGAAAAGCTTTTTTAATTAATTTGCTGACCATCTGGAAATACCAAATGATTAGACAGTACCTGCCGCCAGCATTAGAGAGAGAGTTCATCTACAAATCCAGGAGTCACCCACTTGGAAGTGATGTGAATGGTGGTTGTTACATCATGGGCAAGTCCCGCCATGTTTATTTCCGGGCCGCTCTATCAGTACTCAACGAGGCTGAATCGGTCACTTTGGGTTAAGCAAATTACAATAAATAATGAATCAGGTAAGAAGATGCAGCTTGTCCACTGCCACATGCTCCTCACCATGAGACATTTTTTTGCCTCCTGGGTGAATCTTCCCCCTCTGTGGGTTCAGTATTGTTTGGATCTGTCAGGGTTTGCCCACAGACAATCAAAGCTACTGTTAACGTTACATCATACAGGCTACAATCCAACGCCATACACAACACAAGTTAGAGAGCTTAGAAATATTATCGTTGCTATTTATCCGTCTCATAATCGGTTCCCTCTCTTTGCCAACCACAGTGTTTTGAGCTCCCCCTTTCAACTTATTTCCCTTTTTTTGCCTTCAGCAATGGTAGATACCGATGGGCTAGTGTTGAATTTTAATTACTTGTTCACTCGGTGATGATTTGCTGCCTTTGCTAAATAGTCTCTGAGGTTTGGATTGCTCGGTGGGAGCCGTATATCACTTTGATGAAAGGAGGAGGAAACGTCCTGAAACGCTTTTGCTTTTCTCATGCTGCTACGGTATTTTACGATGCCGCCGCTTATCGAATGTACCCAATCAGAACGCATATCATTACCGGCCAAACCCGAGCAATGAAGACCAAACAAAGAGTCTGCGGGGGAATTTCGGAGGAAAAGTGTCCCTTTTAGCGAGGATCACCCTAACTAAGCTGTGATTTAGAGTTTTGCATTAACACGCCTGCAAATTCCCAATAACTCACCCTAACTCAGCGACACAGACGGGCGGCCAGGTGCTGGTGACAGAGCGCATGCGTCCGATGGTTCACATAGCATAACTTACTTAATATATATAATATATTGATAAGAACCGTTTCTGTTTGTGCCGTTTATCACCTGCTATCGATGTATATACAGGTGATAAGGATATGGTGATGCGTTTCACAGCAGGAGGAAGAAGTGTTAACGCCGCATAAGACCGCTTGTAAATTCAGCTATTTGGAGATATTCCCAAATAAACTTTTTTTTTCTCACTTCTTAATTATATGTCCGCTCATACGACTGCCAGTCCTTGGGGCTCACTACATGTTGAGGAGGAAAAAGGCGTCATGACCCTAAGGTCAAGACTGGCTGTCTTCAGTACTTTACACCAGGAGCCCACCTACTATGAGTTACGTACTCACACTTACATGCTTTTTCATTCACAAACGTTAAGTGACTTGCCATCTAAATGGTGCTTTAATTTGATTGTGTAGAGAAACCAGGGTCGGGGTCAAATGTATGACATGGACTCGCTCCGACGGAGCCGGGTAAACCCAAAAATGGTTTGTAAGGAAACTGCTCAGTAGTAAAAGCTGCTCCGTACCGCGCAGAACGTAAAGACATTTCTGAGGAAGGAAGCCAAGATTGTAAACGACCCAAAGAAGCCTAAAGCAAGCAGTCAATAGGAGAACAGTAGCATACCCATTACACAATTACGCTAAAACAATTACACAGACTCTGTGACCCAAAGGAGGCTTTCCTGGGGGAATTAGCACCGGCTTTCTAATGTAGGTCCTGCTTGAATCAGAAATGGATAATTGCTTTAGTACAATTACACAAACAATATAGGTTGTTTTGCCTATAATTTATTGGTCTGCTACTGTGTTCTTATTAGTGCTTGAAGCTTAAAGCTAAGTCGTGCTCAGAACAGCAGCCTTTGGTTTCTAATTTTTAACCCATATTTGCTGCAATGCTACGGACTGCAGAGTCATCTGTGATGGTTTCCAGTAATAAAATGTCACCGGGGCACTGTCTCAGTCAGCACTGTGAGGGTCTCAGGTACAATGTGGCTCAGGTTTATGTGATGTTCTATATGGGACACAATGGGATCTCTTGCTTCGGGTGAGCCAGGCGCCACTTAACCTCTCGCCTGCATGTCTGTCCCACTGCGCTGGCAGTATGCCGGCAATAACCCTGGGGGGGGTCAAAGACAGATTATCACATACACAGTGCCAACACTGGAGCTGGCACCACATACGTTCAGCTACATACACCATAGACCTCACAAAATACATACTGTACACTCAGTGGCTTTCAAAGTGTTTTTGTTTGACATTCATTGAATTATCATTAAATTAATAGTATCTCCCGATATTAAAAAAGATCAGTATCGTTGGTCTGGTAATTATCTCCAGTTCCAGGAAGAACAAGAGAAAACATAACAGTACTTCCATGTGGATTGGACGTCCAGCAGCGAGTGGGGGGAGACTCCACGTGCCAAGAAGTGGGAATTCGTGGGCGAAATAATTACTGGGGACAAGGTGATTAAAAGGACATTTTAATAGAGAGGTTTGCTCGTTGTTTGCTCACACTTTGGGGGTTTGTTCCTCCAAAATTCTTCCTTGTTCTGACATCTTCCTCTGAAAGAAGGCGAGCGCGTGTGTCAAACCTCTGCGTGGAAGTAACCGCTCTCTGCATCACCATATGCGACAGTAAAGGGCAAAATATTCTATGATTCTTGCCTTTCACCGCATTCTAGATCAAGGAGACATTTCTCCAGAAAGCGTAATAAAGTGGTCAGATAAGAGCCCGAGGGTTAGTCAGATAATTGACACGTCAAGAACGCTGATATAAAGCTGTTTACTTGCAAGACTTGCAAAGACTTGAAGTTGTTAGAAAATTCTGCTTAAACTCGAGAGTTCTTTTCTTGTTCGAAATCCCATTTCTATTGGAATGGAAATGATTTCCAGAATAAATCACTGAATGGGGGGAAGCAGCAGAACGAGACGCCTGGCGCTGTTTGAAATGTCTCTCCAACGATTGTTTGAGGTGGCTTCCACTTAATTGTGAGGGCAACGAACACTCATTCAAAACAAGCAGTCCGAATGTAGTTTTATTACCGCAAAACGTGGCACCGCTGGGGAAATATTTCTATTACTCCCCGTCTCCTAGGTGTGGTAGCAATTAAAATGATAAATCATACAGTTACATTATTAATACTTTAATAACTATTTATATTATCAGAGCAAGCACAAAGGGGCAAAGGGTGGGCTGTGGTTTTGGGAGAGATTTGCCACCCAGAAAGAAAGCATTAAATGGCACAGCGAGCTCAGCAAACACACTCACAATTTCATGAAAGTGTAAAACGTAGTCATGTGTTCTCAACCCAGACTGAAAAAGTACATAGCGAGCGATAAAATGAAATAACGGACGGTCTCACAATCACAAAGGATGGATGCAAACAGGTTCTGCACCAGCCATCTCACACCCACGTGTTACATGCATGTCATACTGAGCTACATCCATGAAGGCATTTTACAAACCCCCTTCAAATACAAAAATACATGTATTGGTGCCTTTAACTGTCCTGTTTTTGGACCCAATGAAACCACAAAATAACAACTCAATAGGGTTCCGGCCTCAACATGGGTATAGACTGTCAGCCTCCACGTGCCTCTGCACCAAAGGTTTCTATACTCATACATACACATACACACATACTAACACATATCTAACTTTCCCCTTCATCTGGCAAAGTGTGATATATTTCTAGGCTCAAACCGTGTGTGTGTTTGTGTATGTGTATATATATATATAAGTATATATTATATATATATATATATATATATATATATATATATATATATATAGCTTATGGCACAGGTCCTTTAAATCAGAGAAATTGTTGCCCCCTTGTTGTCCCTGTCTGCGTGTCCATAAATCTGTCTTATCGGTGAGCACACGCTGCACATCATGATTTGTGATAAACTGATGCAATGTACTAACACACTGAGAAGTGACTGTATACTGCCACGGGTCTAATTTATCTTTCTTATTAAAGACAACCAGAAAATCAAACTGTGACCAAAATGATGGATACAGGTGCCCAAAACTTAATTAAGTTATCAATTTCAAAAAGAACAAGACAACATTTTTCAAACCCAAATAACTATTTTCGGATCATTTGAGAGAGATTATATAAATCATGGGGACACCACAGAGGAACTATTCAATAGTCATGAAAGGGAAGATTTTACTCAACGCCCATTTAATGGATTGGCACGAGATGGTAACTATAAACGGGATTTTTTATTTTATGTCTCTGATAGATTCATTTATTTCTGTGAAACAAGGTTGTAGAATTTCAAAAAATGAATAACACAACCAAACAGATACAATCTAAGCAAAAAAGAGCATTTCGTGAATTATAACACAATTGAAGTATAGTCTGGATATAGGTTTTCTATAAACGTATTCTATATGAAAAGTAAAATATATATATACATATACCGTATTTATCGGCGTATAACACGCACTTTTATATCTAAAAAAATAAGTTTAAACCCTACCTGCGTGTTATACGCCGATAACTTTCTGTAGCCGCGTCCCCCGCACTTCCGGTTCCGGCGAGGGTGCGTGTTATACGCCGGAGCGTGTAATACGCCGATAAATACGGTATTGTTTTTTTTCAGGTCAAGAAGGGCTTTCTTTAGATGCCATTATTTTGATCATATCATTTAATTTACTATATTTTTTTATAAAATATGGTGAAAAATTTAAAGAAAAAGCACATTTGCTTACTATTTTTTTTAAAAAAAAACTTCTACTCATCTACAAAAGCTAATGAAAAAACCTGTAGATTCTACTATTTGTCCTGAGTTTAGAAATACTCAATATTTTTATCTTTTTATGTGTTTTTTTTGCAAGTTATAGGGCAATAAGAACAACTAGTATATCACTATTCCTGCCCCCTGGTGCTATGTTTGGGACACCTTTGAAGCTGGTCAGTTCAATTTATCCCCATCAAAACTATATGTCACTGTCAAACAACACCCTGTGGGGACTGTGTGATGCACACAGACATCCGCTGCTACCTGACACTTCTGCCAGAGCTTCTTTCACGTAGTGCCGGCGTGACATGACCTTCCAGAGCTGGACCATAGAAGTCGCGTCGGGCGTACCAGCCAGTAGCAGCGGAGGTTGTCTACCGGCATCGCGCATATGTTCACTGGCTGCCAGAGAAGAGGATACCCCGCAGCGCTGCAGGAGACCTGGATCCTTCTCTCTGGCAGCCAGAGAATGTCAGCGTGATGCGCACAGACAACCTCAGCTGCTACCTGACACTTCCGTCAGGACTTCTATCACGGAGCACTGGCGTGATGTCACAAGCTGGTGCTCAGTCATAGAACCCCCTGGTGGAAGTCCTGAGTAGCAGTGGAGATGTCCACCGGCTCCCCCCACGTCACCCCAGGCAGCCTGGAGCATGAGGGCAAGTCTAGGGATGCATCGGTAAATCTGGGGGGGGGGCATAAGGCATATTAGGGGGGCAGGGTGGTAAATAGGGAGTATAACGCATATAGGGGGTATAAAGCATATCTGGGGGGGAAGTAGCAAGCTGGGGGGCAGATGCGCATAACTGGGAGCTGGTTGGCAAATAAAAGGAAATAAAAGGGTAGTCTAATATTCAGGCTTTCTTTTTTTTCTAATTTAATATTCAAATGTTGAAGGGTCGAGCAAATACGTTTTATATATATCTATATTGTTGGGGTTTTTTTACCACCAGGTATTTAATATTCTGGCATTTTAACTCTTTTCACATCAGGATTTTTGGATTTCCTCATGAAATGAGGATTTTTAAAATCCTTTGGACATATTTTTTGAACTGGATGATTCTCCTTATGATTTCATGGTGACATCACTGGGGTCTTTTTTTACATTTTATTTATTTTACATTTTTTAAATTTATCTCACCGATCACATAGTGATTGGTGAGCTGGGCTCCATTGACATGTAGGGTTGGCTGCAGTACCTGTAGTCTCAGGAAGGTCTCTTATTTTGAATGGGCACCGCCATCTTGCTAGAGGCAGCATGTCTGTATCACTTGGCCATTTGAAACGCACATTTTTTGGGGTTGATAAATGCCTTTATATAGAGGCACTTCAGCAACAATGTAAACACATACAAATTACACACACTTACTCATACTCACTAACACAAACTCCATCTCACCCCACAACATCTCTGCTCATACACACACACACCTATATACACATATATATATATATATATACAACATTACAGCACACACACTTATTTAATATTATATTATTATATATATATATTATTATATAATATATATATACACATACACATATAATTATATAGACTCACTGGCCACTTTATTAGGTATGCCTTGCTAGTACCGTGTTGGACCCCCTTTTGCATTTCAGAACTGTCTTCATTCTTCATGGCATACTTTCTACAGGGTGCTGGAAACACTCCTCAGAGATTTTGGTACATATGGACATGATGGCATTACACATATGTTGTAGATTTGTCGGCTGCACATGCATGATGTGAATATCCCATTCCACTACATCCCAAAGGTACTCTATTGGATTGAGATCTGGTGACTGTGGAGGCCATTGGTGTACAGTATACTCATTGTTATGTTCATGAAACCAGTTTGAGATGATGTGAGCTTTGTGAAATGGCATAAAGCTATCCTCAATCAAAAACAAGACCAAGGACTGATTAAATTCCTCATAAAGGAAAAATTATGCTGTCAAATTATATGTTTCTATAGAAGGGAAGAAAACAGAGGCCCGGGATTAGGCCCTAGCAGCTAAAAGCAGAAGAAAGGGAAAGAAGGTTGGAATTGGACTTGTAAGAAATGAAGGGTGCCTTCAAAATGTGATACTACATTATCTGGTTTTACAATGTAAGGTCATTTGCATAGTAATGCATTACAAAAGGTTTGGAACAAAGGCTCCAACAGAGGTGGGATACCCCACAGGCGGTCAGACAACTGAAGCCGATGTATATTAACATAACTGTGTGCATGTTTGCATAGACTATCTGTCTCCTCCATAATTGGATCATACAGGAAATCTCTGGAAAGAGGGGTTGGGTGAACCACTTTCTGGGAGGTACAAGGAATTCTGGGGTGACTAGTTAGGGGCTGCAATAGTCAGAAAAGTCTGAGAACAAAGAGTCAGAGAAAGAAGAGTCTGAGAAAGGTCTATATCAATATACATTTTTCTATACTTGTATTTGTGCTTTATTCGTCACACATTCCCTAAAAGAATAACCCTGTAAGAGGGTCATAATTTCTTACAGACTTGTAGGAGAGGTGATATCACTAAGAGTAGGAAGAGTTGGGGAGAGATGATGTAAGAGAAGAGTGCCTGAATTACCCAGATATTAAATCAGAAACATGGTAAGCATGGTGTCTGGAGCCTGAATAGGACAGGAGTGGGAGCAGGTAGCAGAGATTAAAAGGACTAGGAATTCCGAAACAGACACAGACAACTGTTTGGCTAGGTTTCCACTTGGGTTTTTTTTGCTAAAAACGCCAATAAAAACGCCAATAGCGCCACCTGGCGTTTTTTTAGTGAAAAAACGCTGCAGCCAGATGTTAGCTGTTCTTCAATAGGAAATCGCAAAATGCCATTTCCACTTGGCGTTTTTCTGTTTGGCGTTTTTTCAGTCCTGTTTGGCGTTTTTCTGCTTTTTTGGGCTCTGTGGCAGTTTTTCAAAATCGCAGCATGTTGACACTCTGGCGTTTTTTGCAAGAAAATCTTGGCGTTTTTCTCCAATAGAAGTCTATGGGAGAGAAAAAACGCCATGAAAAAGCCATGTGGGTTTTATGCCTTGGCGTTTTTTATGGCGTTTTTTCCACAGTTACAATGCAGAGGATGGACCCAGTATCTGTGTGTCCTATGAGAAATAGGCTGGAAACAAACAGTTTCACGCAAAACAAAGTTTATATTGAATTTTACACCATTTGGAACAAACATTACAAACAAACAAACATACGCGATGCGTCAACTGGATCCTGCGTGCCAAAAGCAACAGCAAACAATTTGCACCATCATTTGGGGCAAATCTTCTTAGAGGAGCAGGCATTCGGAATAAAGCATGCCTTATAAACCAGAGAAAAGAGACAAAAGGGTCCGCCGGGGCGTTTAAGTAGAACTCTACCAAGTAAATGACATCAGGAGAGGGCAAATACTTGCCATTTATCCTAATCCCTTTTAGCTAGGTGAAACATCTAACTTGTAAAGGCTGGAAAAACTGCCTAAGGTCAAAAAAAGCAATTTCCACAGAAAGGCTAAAACGCCAGAAAAAACTCCAGAAAAAACGCCAAAACGCAGGTAAATGCAGTGGCAGTTTTCTTGGCAGTTTTCCTGGCGTTTTTCATCAAGAAAAAAACGCCGGACAAAAACCCAAGTGGAAACCTAGCCTTATAGTATTAATTAGTCCAGGATAAGTGTAGTACTGACTGAAGAGGCATCTTGAAGTTCCGCTTTTATTCCTTCCTTCATCTTGGTAAACTTACTTACCAAACTCTAAATGTGTAATTGTCCACAATCAAATTAAAAATGGAGGAATAAGCTCTGTAGGAGCCTTATTACTACAATAATAAAAGGCTTTTTTCACTTTTTAGCTCTCTTAATTTATTAGATTTTTCAGATGAGCAAGGGGTATTCCCTTATTTTTTGAGAAGGACAAAAACAGACATAAGTGGTTTTGTGATATAATGCAAATGGCCAAAAAGTTTCTGTGCAACAGCTTCTTTTTCAATGGCCTACCCTATCTATTGAGGTAAGTATATTGTAAAATTGGAAATCTAGATGTTAAGATCATTTACTTCTACAACATGCAAGTGGGCCTCTATCTTGTTCTCAGGCAGAATATATGTTGAGTTACCTGACACTTGTAAGAGTGTAACTAATTTAAAAGAAGCAACCAAAAATCTATGTGGCTTAACAGAAAGGTTAGGAAATAATAATAAAAAAAAACTTTAAATATATAAATCAAAGTGATTAGCAGAACAATTTCTAAACTACAAGGGCAATTTGATTGGCTAAAGTTGAAAATGAGAAACGGATACCCAACAACAGGGGCGTACCTAGAGTATTTAGCACCTGGGGCGGATCCTGTATGTGGCACCCCCCCACACACACACTTTAAAACTGCATAGCTTCTACGCTATATACCGGCGCAGACACTGAAGGTGGTACAGCATTACTGTTATCATTATATACTGAGGCAGACATTGACGGTTGTACAGCATAACACCTACCAGTATATACTGAGGCAGACAATGACGGTGGTACAGCATAACACATATCACTATATACTGAGGCACACATTGATGGTGGTACAGCGTAATCCCTATCACTATACATTGATCCAGACATTGACAATAGTGCAGCATGACTCCTATCACTATATACTGAGCCAAACATTGATGTGGCTTAGGGATGCACCGAAACGAATTCTGGACTGAAACCGAAAATGCAGCATTTACCTGGCCGAAACTGAATATGACCCCCCAACACCATAAAAAAAAATCACTTTTATTTAAAGTAAACACACACCAAAATAGGACAAAACAATTAAATAAAAAATATTAATATATATATATATAATATTAAACAGCAATCACATTCCTATCATGCCCAGGCATACCCAGATTCCAGGATGTACTCGCAGACTTGGCATGATAGGAGTATGATTGCCCTATCTACCCCTTCTCACTCCCTTCTCCCTATATACCCCCTCTCCCCCGTCTCACTCCCTTCTCACTATCTACCCCCTCCTAACTATCTACCCTCTCCCCCTTTGAAGTTCACTTACCTTTCAGGAGTCCTGTGGTCTCCCAGCTCTGCCACTGTATGGAACAGTATAGAGTGATGGGAGTTATGATGTACTTTAGAGCATAATTATATAATGAAAAATACATTGTAAATGGTACAGCATAACACCCATCGCTCTCACACACTTACCAATCCACACATATACCAATCCACACATATACCAATCCACACATATACATCCATCACATACACCAATCCACACATACACCAATCCACACATACACCAATCCACTGTCACTGTCACTCTCACTCAACGCTTTCCTACCTTTCCTCTTTTCGCCTTACAGCTCCTTTTCCTCCTCTTCGCTCCTCTTCTTCAGTTCTTCTGTCTTCTTCCGGTTCAGAGGGCACGGATAGCGGTGGGCGCGGCTTCAGTGTTGTGCGCCGGGATCTGACAACAAACCCCGGCGCACAGCAGCTGTTGCCACGGAAATCCTTGAACCGGCATAAAATCACTCAAGGGAGCCGGAGGTCTGTTAAAGACCTCTGATACCTCTCCCTTGCGAGCCTGCTCCTCCAGCAGCGGACATTACTGTCCGTCTCTGGAGGGGTGCCGGCGAGTTAGCACCCCCCTGATGAGCGGCACCCGGTGCGGACCGCCCCCCCTCCCCCGCTAGGTACGCTACTGCCCAACAACAGCAAGGCAAACTGGCCAAAAATAAATAAATAAAAACTGTCGATCCATTTAAATCTGAATTTGACTAAGCTTGTAATTGAACATATGGAAACAGGTGTTTTAAATATCTTTGTTTTCTCAGCATATCCCGATGAAGAACAGTCAATAGCAAGTCCCTGAAAATGAAGTTCAATTGTTGGTGCCTGTTCTTATTAAGGACAATAATGATGCTTAAGGGGATACAGCAACATGCTTGAAACTTTCAAAAAAGGAATTTAACACCTTATTTTTAGAGAAAGGCTAGAAAAAGTTGCATTTGGTTTCACTACAAAAAAGGGTCTTACGAAAACAGTATGCAAATAAATACAAGGTAAATACAAACTACTGTCTCAGGTGATGGACTTATGTCTTTCTTCATCTGCGTGGTAGCTCTAACAAAAAAAACAGTTGATCTAACCGGATCTAATGAATATCTACCAAAATCCATAAATAAATTCCAAATTTCAGTTGAAATATGTATACCCATCCCCCGCATGCAATATAGGATTGTGAATACCGCCTCCTGCGTGGTAGATCTAATAAAAAAACAGTTGATCTTACCAGATCTAACGAATATCTACCATAATCCATAAAAAAATAAAAATTTCAGTTGAGGGGTGGCCTACTCGTATGTATACCCATCCCCCGCACACAAAATAGGATTGTGAATACCGCCTCCTGCGTGGTAGATCTAACGAAAAAATTAGTTGATCTAACCGGATCTAACAAATATCTACCAAAATCCATAATTTTTTTCCAAATTTCAGTTGAAGGGGCCAGCCCCCCTCATTAAATATGTAATACCTCAGTAATTAGACTTATGCTGTTACACAGTTACATAGGTCATTCTTTAATCCATTTACTATGGATTTCTCTATGGTTACTTATTTGCTGCCATCTTCTGGTCCTTTTTGGTAATGCACTTATCACAAATTTCCTTTGTATGTAAACCACACCCCTGCTCTCTAGTCATGCACTTCCTGTATCATGGCTGCTTGTATCTGCCACATGTAACAGGGACACATGTATTCAGCATGCTAAGCTAGGAAAGCATCATCTTTTGACCGCATAATACTGAGATCCATTTCATCTGCTGTATTCAGTTGTTTGTTGTACAGAATAAACCAGCTCTTGGATGAAAACCGGTATTGGTGAGTTCAACTATCTGATAAGGATTGTCCGCAGCGGTTATATCTGCTTATTCAGGCCAGGCATAGAGGTCTGACTCGCTATCACAACAATCAGAGTCAGAATAAGACTAGATCCAACAAACATTTTGTCTGATCAAACCTGATCTAACGTTGAGCTATCATAATCAGTAACATTTTGTTGAAATTTTTGTCGAGGGGGGGCTGGTTACGGGTTAGATTGTTAATATTGCCTATTTTAGAGTAGATCTAACGAAAAAAACAGTTGCTCAAACCTGGTCTAACAAAGATCTAACAAATGCAATGATCTTTTGTAAAAATTCTTAATATGGGGGCTAACCCGGGAGAGGTGCTAAATGCAGGGAATCCAAAAAAGACGGGTGTAATTACTTCAGGGCCGAAAGCTCCTCAGTCTGGCCTTGGGTCACTGACGATGGATTTATCTGTCATAGTTTCAGTTTCTGTAAGTATAGCAAAAGTTTATGCTATCTCAACAGTTCGATATTTTTATTGTAACATTTGCTGGTAAATCATATATGCTATTTTAGAAGAGATTTTGGATTTATGGAAAGACATATATGGAAGGTTGACCTTGATTCTCTTATGCATTTTTATTGTATAATTCCATATTGTCAGAGATATTTTTGTTTTAGAAGTGATCGAGGCCTGGGCTATCACTAGGTATTGTAATTTACTTCAGTGGCAGTAACTCGTAAAACTAAGTAGAGCATTTAGAACATAACTTAATTTATTTAATTACATAATATAATATTACAAGTACACAAACCATGGACTAAATATCTAAAATATTCTGGGCTGGTCTTGTAGGGAGGCATTGGTTTATCATCAGGTTCCAATTCTCTAAATGGCCAAGGGTATGGTGTTTTTTCCCACTGACCCATTCTTCCATCCATGACACTAATATATGTATATTTATTGGTGTTTAAAAACACATTGGTTTGTTCATGTATACACTCATATACCCCAAACAAGGGTTCATAAAAAAGAGAGATATAAAGCCGGAAGGATTTAAATCTCAAATAACGTTAGTCTCTACAAAAGCCAACAAATACTGGGGAAGAACTGCAAGAGTTTGCAATTTATATTATTGGTAAGTGTATATTTACATGATTAAATTTATACAATTTTCAATTGGTGGACAATTTCTGGATGAAATACCTAGATATACTATTAAATTACTTCTCTAATCCAATAGAACATGTCCCCTAAGCACGTGCTTAAAAATTAAGCTTATTTTTTTTGGATATTCTCTTGAGCATTAACTGCATATTTTGGTAAATGTCTAATTTTGTCAAAACAGAGAGTGGCTTACTTTTTACTTACTGGATTGTTTTTCACTTTCCAGGTCTGCCGAAGGTTTTGCCCAGACCTCAAAGAACACACCCTGTGACCTCTTGCATGTGGCCCACAACCACACCAGATTCTTTAATCACACTTTAATAGCTTTTTCTTGCTTTCCACAAGTGGAAGAGATGGAGTCTCACAAGTCTCCTGGCTAAATTTTCCAGAGTTCATTTTTGTTGTTCTCCCTAGCTGATTTTGTTAAAAAGAAAGCTTCCCTTTGTTCATTTATGTTCAGAGGTTTTCAGAGTAGTGCCAAATAGAAAGGGAGGAATTGTGCTTGAGTCTTCTTTATTCAGTGGCTTTGATAAATAGAAAACTTTCTAGTAATAATAAAATGTAATTTACATCTTAGGGCTAGATGGGGTGCAATGGGGAGATGCAGGATTATACAGACTGACTCAAAGTACAAACAATGAGGTTAACAATGAGGATAAATAACTAACACATTAGTAAATTGACAATGAAATTGCATATACTTCACTGACTCTTCATTAAATAAATACAGACTGAATTGAGCTAGTTATTTGCAGGGAGCTCAGGTTACAAACTCAACACTGCTGAATATTACACTTCTAACTCCCTCTCCAGCCCCTAAATCCAAACACATTCTAAATTATGCAGCCTCTCTCCTCCTTCTGATTCTTTGTGTTTTCTCCCACTAGACATACTGTACATGCATAAACCTGCAAACTTAAGATCAGGCATAATAGCCATATATTCTTGTGTGTAATGTGTAGCACCTCAACAAAATGCATGTCAACAAATGCTAAGCCACAGAGAATATATTTATAATTGTTAGTGTTTTAAGGACATTTTTCCTCAATATAATCATATATTGAAGGTTACTGGATTTCTAATGAACAGAACATGTTCTTTTACAGATAGTATAATCATAATGTACTCATATAGTAACTGATAATGTAAAAAAAATAATCAGGTCTACTTAGTTACAGTAAGCAACAATTGCTTTTACTTTCCATTTACATTGCACCACATTATGCACTGTGTTTTATTTGGTCTCTTCTAGTTTAATATGTAAAAAAATAAAAGTTAAAAATTATTGCAGTTTTCATAATTCTTGTCCTGCTAGTGGGACAAAATAATTTTGCTCATTTATAAGAGTGCCGCCTCGAGTAGAATACAAGAATCTGCGTATAAGTTGTTCACCAGGTGGTACAAGGTTCCTGCAGAACTCCACCACTTTCTCCCACATATCCCCTCTCAATGTTGGAGATGCGGATCTGACATTGGATCTTACTTACACCTCTGGTGGGAATGCCCCCTAATAAAGCCATTGTGGTCAGCTGTGACCGCTGTTATTCAAGGGTATGTTGCTTCATCATACTGCCTCTGGTATGGGTTCCTATAGGAGGTCACTCCTATAGGAACCTATTGATCAAGTCCATTCACTTGATCAAGGAGGCCAAGGCAATTATCCCACGGTTTTGGAGGCAAGCTAAGACTCCTCCTATTTCAGCCTGGCTCAGGAGGGTGAATTTCACATGCCAGATGGAGGACTTGGTTATGACATCTAGGGGCCTTGGTTATAAAAATGGATTAAAGTGGTTGCCTTGGAGGGAGTTCCTGACATCCCCCTCTTTTCAAACTGTTGGAACTCCCCCCTGACCTTGATGCTGCTTAGTTTTATAGACTTCTATACACACACATACTCTTCAGACTATATGTCTCGTTTTTTCTACTGCCGGTCCTCTTTGAATTTCAAACTGTATGTAGCTATCACAAAAAATTTGAAATATAACAAAAGGGCATATAAGCTATAGTGATAAGCAACAATTACTTGTACCAGTACTGTGGCAACTACTTTCTATGCCTCTTATGGATGCCAGTAATGTTAAAAACTCCCCCTGGCATCAAATCTTAAACTGCTTTGATTTTACTTACCTCCCATCCTGCTAATCAAACCGGGCCCTGGAGTTCTGCCAGTCAGGGGGGCCCAAGGGGTGCAGAGCGGTTGCTGAAAACGACCGCTCGCCACCTCTTGTGCCCCCCCCAAGAGGCCCCAAACCGGTCCCTGGTGACAAAAAGGTTGGGGACCGCTGATTTAAAGTACATACAGTAGATTCCTCCACGGAACACTATAAAGTAGCCCTTTTCCTCTGTTTTTTTCCACATCATTTACAGTTTACATAAAAATGTTCTGTGTCTCCACACTCTTGCAAGAGAACTGACCCTATGACAAAACTGAGGGTTGTTTACAACTATTAATGCTACTATCCCGATTTTGCCAGGACAGTCATGATTTTTGAGGCACTGCCCTGGCAAAAGTTTGTTCTGCCATGTGTCAGGGGGGCTGAAAGCTGAAGGGACCAGTGGTGTTAGTGGCCTTCCAACAACTTTTACTGAGTCTCTGCAGCTTAGTGAAGCTGTATCTGAAATACGCATGCTCATCTTCTTTCGCTTGAACAGGCCATCCAGAGTGTTTCGTCAAGGGGCAGGGCCTCTGTGTACGCCCTCTCCCCTGCTTTTAAGGAAGTGCTCCATGATGACATGGTCAGCAGAGCTGATACCAAGGAGAAAAGGACAGAATAAAGGGATTAAGACAGAAAAAGCAGAGGCAAAAATAAAAGTGGAGCTTTAGGACAGGAGAAAGAGGCATTAATGTGGTCAACAGAGAAGGTAGAGAGGCATATGTGCAATGCCAATCGTCCACTGGAATGGTGTAAAGTGTGAAGTGAAAACGTGTTTTTTGGAGTGATGAATCACACTGATGAATCGGTCTGATGACCGAATCTGGATTTGGTGCATGCAAGGAGAATGCCGTCTATCGGAATGCATAGTGGTACTGTAAAGTAAAATCCACGGGTTAGTTTGTCCTAACACGTACTGGAATCTGTATGGATCAGTAATACCGTCCTGCCATCTACAAACTCAGCCGCAGCTCCTTACTGAAATATACTTCATAATTGCAGCTCTTTACTGAAATATACTTCACAGCTATGATTATTTCTTAAAACACTCTGCGCGCTTATGCATATTTCCATTCTGAAGTAATGTTTGGTGAGAGAAGGGATAATGTTCTGGGCTGTTTTTCAAGGTTTGGGCTAGGCTACAGCATGCAAAGACAATTGGATGCTTCCAACTTCTTGGCGCAACTTTGGAAGGCCCATTCCTGTACTAGCATGACTGTGCCCCTGTGTACAAAGCAAGGTCCATAGTGACATGGTTTGACGAGCCTGGTGTGGAGGAACTCAAGTGGCGAGTTGGGATTAACTCATATAGGTATGATTCTTATGTTTCCTCATTCTTTTGGTCAGATAGTGTAGATGTCACCAGTTCTAATTCAGTAAGGACAGTCCTACAAGATGCATAACAGCAAAGGCTACACTGCACTGGGAACTATAGATAAATGCCTCAACTCTTGTCTATTCACAAGTAAGGTGAATGGTCAGTCTAGGTTAAACTCAACCTACCAGACATAACGTGTCGCATTAACAGGAGGGTTAACAGAGTGTATTGTCAGGCCCCATTCAGGATGCGAAGCTGCTTATCTTTAGGTTCCCCTGCCTCGCTACAGTTCCCCTGTCTTGCTACAGTTCCCCTGTTTCATTCAAATGTTCTTTCCATAGACACAAAGCTATCAAGTTTTCTAGGTCATGAGTTAAGTCTTGGTAAGTGAGCACATCTTTTATAGACTCATTCAAATCCCTGGAAAAGGCAGATTTCAAGGCGCTGACATTCCAGTCTGTCTCATAAGCTAATGTGCGAAATTCAACGGCGTACTGGGCCACAGTTCTTCTTCCCTGTTGAATCTCCATTAAATTGGATTCGGCAGCTTCAAGCCTCCCAGGTGCATCAAAGACTGCCAGAATGATGCAATAAAGCGTTGTAGATAGAAAGGGGGACGTCGCTGCACTGGAGCTGCTGTTGTACTATGGCTATCCAAGGCTTAGCTACACAGTGTGGCTATTGTCCTGAAAAGGACAATAAAGGATCATAGCAGCCCACCCCAAGCATCAGGCAACACTAATGTTGGGGACTCCTCTATTAAAACCAAAGACAGATCTATATATACACAAGTAAGAAAAGCGACAAGACAAATATCACATGATCTAATTACCATGTCAGGAAGGAAGTAATTAGATCAAATCCTGCAACACAATATCCGGGGGAAGGACAGAATGACATGAGACATAAATAATTACATTAATTGGGGACGTAGACGTGGAATGACGATAGACATATAATCGGCTTGAGACAGACAATGACTAGGACACAGGGATAACAGGAGCTCACAGGATTAACAGCTACCTGTTATGTAATTGATAATATGGTATGCAGCAGTGACACCTTAAGACAGGGGCTAACTCACACAATAACAGGGGAAACACTTCACTCCTATACAATTAACAATGCAAAGACTATCACCATTCTTCCTACCATAGGATGTCCAGCTGACGTTACAGTTTTGAGACTCTGAGTGCTAAAACATGGGGAACATCAGCAGATGAACCCCTGAATCCACACATAGAAGTCTCTACAAGGCCTGGGCCCATAGTCGATAAGGAGGAGGCTGGCTCTCAGGCTTCTCCAGGGGCCCCAGTGATGTTGGGTTCTGTCACAGTTGCCCCTATACCTAAGCATTCCTGTCCCTATCTACTCGTGTTCCAGACCTTCTTCTTCTTCTTCTGTGATTTTTGACCAGCCTACCTTGCAGCCTGTCCCGACAATTTGTGTGTGACCTGACTTTGATTTTGGATTCTCCCTTTTGTACCTCGCTCGGACTTTGTGTGTGAGTTGTAGTTTGCTATTAGGAACCACCAGCCTTTTAGGTCACGGGTCAGCCGTGATAGGGTATAAGGCATATCAGGGAGGCAGAGTGGCATATAGGGGGTATAAGCATTTCTGGGGGCAGAGAGCCAAATAAAAGGAAAGAAAAACAAAAAAAAATATTTTTCTCAATCACAGCTTTTATTAAATTTGAAAAAATAGTTTACATTAATTAAGAAATAAAAGTTTCTTACAAGAATATCGTGAAGAATAATGTGATCACTGTTTTGTTCCTCTGAATAAAATGGAACTTTTTCAGCTAAAAATTTTTCCAGTAGCAAATGTTTTGATTCCATTATGTCTAATATATTTAATTTATTATGGCATTTTAACACTTTTGATTTCTGGCATTTTAATAATGTGATAAAAAGAATGTTTTATAGTTATTTGTATGGCAAATGGTCTGACTCGGGTATGTATAAAGGGTGCGCGTGGGTATAAGAGCTCGACCGCAAGATAAACTATATGGGGCTGGTCTCCAAATGTTTCCAGGGCTGCTTTTCAGTCCTAGTCTGGCCCTGCTGGGCGGGCAGCAAACAGCAGCTAGTCTGGAACAAGCAGAATTCAGAGAACCAATAAATACAGTCAAAGTGCTAGTGAAGGCAATAAGGCACTTAAAAGACTGACACACAAAAATACAGGACTAGCCTAGGACTATAAGATAATGGCCATAGCATACTTAGTCCACCACTACGCCAACTCCAGTATTTGGTGGGTCCTAGCGCTAAACCCTGCCTACTGAATCACTAAAGCTGAAACTAAACATTAAATCTGAACACAGAACAGAGAAAGAAATACCTTTAGACTGCAGACTGGGATAAACAAACGGGTCGGGCAGAAAGGAAACAGAGATAGTGGTTGCACATACTGGAGAAGAAAGTCACAGCAATATAATATGTGGCTGGCACCGTATGGCAAAGAGTCAAGGAATGGGTACTCACATTTTTCGGGGACTTAAGCAATTAGTCCCACAAAACTTGCATGGGCGATACAATCCTCGCCTGGGGATATCTTTAGCAGCAGTCCTGTGTAGTTCTTTTTTTTGGTTCTCAGGATAAGGTGCACATAAAAAGTTAAACAGAAATAGGCATAGTGCTTTCTGTATATATAAAATGAATAAAACAAATAAAAACAGTTCACTATATACTCACAATATGGTGAGCAATAAATGGATTGCTCACACCTTCTGGCGTAGGTGGAATGATCCCCACCAAGGATATAAACTTGCGTGTTTAAAACAATAAAAGGATACCAGGAGCAGAAAAGAATGGTTTTTTAAAAAACTTATTTATTTTCAGCTTTCTGGTTAAAAACCATTAAAAGGTCAATAAAAATAGCACAAACGCGTTTCACCTACTAAATAGGCTTCCTCAGAGTGTCTAAAAGAGCTCCTGGCACTGAAATCCTTATATAATAAATTCAAACAGTGTGAAATTGCGCCAAAATGACATCATAATTAAGGGGTGTGGCTGATGGCATCATCAGCAACAATCCACATGTTTAAAAACATAAGGCACAATAAAAATAACAGGAAATAAAGTAATTTACAAAGTATATACACATCTGATATATGATGTGCATGGCAAAAAACTTAATTTTGAATAGTCAGCAAAAAACGAACCATTTACATTTTCAAAGATAGCTCTCAATGTTAACAAACATAAAAATATGTTTTTTTATTTTTACAGACAAGCAAGACCCAAAACAAACTCAAATCTAATAAATAATCCCCAAAACTAGCAAAATTAAGCACATTTACTAAAACTGCTGTTTTTTGTAAACAAAGCAGAGGATCTTGGGAAATGTAGTTTCCGCCATTTTTGGAGGGGGTTGAAAAATAATAGTATTATGACAACTCTGTATATAAGAGACAGGTGGTTAGCAATAAAATAGTGAAACTTGATAAAAACTAAAAGAAAGAGACGTAGATCAAAATCTACTTAAAAAATCTCATTTTTACCCAGAATTTTACTCATATTGCCTCCTCTCTAGGGGATAGGTATTTTATTAATCGCAAAAAATTTTAGAAGATTGGGGTCTTTGTTATGCTTTAAAAAATGTTTAGAGACACTGTGGGTAGTGACGCCATTTGTAATGTTTCGACAATGTTCCATTATTCTCACTTTCAAACCTCTGGTCTATTGTAATCCACAAGGACATTCTAATAAATAAATAACATTTAGTGTGGCAAGTTATATATTCATTTATCTTGTATTCTTTTTGTGTGATATTAGATTTAAAAGAACCTTGTCTGCATTGTGTTTATTGGTTGACTTGCAGGCTAAGCATGTATTACATTTGAAAAAAACTTTTTCTTCATTTAAAAATGTCCCTTTTATTTCTTTTGTGTTACGTGTGTAATTTTTAGTTAAAAGCTCCTTTAAATTTGGTGCTCCTCTAAAAACAATTTTAGGTTCATTTGGGAGTATATTTTTTAAATCATCATCTTCTTTTAGAATGTCCCAGTTTTTCTAAATAATCCTTTTAAAAGTTTTGTTCTTGTTATTAAAATCTGTAACTATAGGTAAAATTAAGTTATCTTCCTTAAGGTTATCTTTCTATTTGATCAACTCTTTTCTATCAGTTTTTTTCTATATTGTTTATAGTGTTCTGTATTTTCTGTGCATTATAGTTTTTCTCCACCAGCCTTTTTTAAAAAATGTGCTTGGGATTTAAAAACAGGGGTATCTGTGCAGTTTCTCCTTAGTCTCAGCATTTGGCTTTTAGGGATACCTTCGAGCCATGGCCCATAGTGGCAGCTTGATTGTTCTATGAAGGTATTGGTACAGACCTTTTTAAAATGAGTTCTGGTTTTAATTTGATTATTTTGTATGTACATATCTAAATTTAAAAATGTAACAGATTCTTGGCTGATACTGGAAGTTAAAATGATACCCCTATTATTATTATTATTTAAAAAATCATTTAAATCAGGTTTGGTTCCATCCCAGATAAAAAATATATCGTCTATATACCTTCTATAGGTGACCAAGTTCGCAATCCACTGGTTATTAGTCCAGATCATCTCATTTTCCCAGTTCGCCATGAATAGATTATCATAACTTGGTGCAAACTTGGTTCCCATAGCAGTGCCTGTAAGTTGTAGATAAAAGGAATCATCAAACCAAAAATAGTTATTTTCTAAAATTAATAAAATAGCTTCATTAATAAAATCTATAAAATTAGCAGAAAAATCCTCATTTGTTTCTAGTATGTTTTTTACAGCTTGACAACCTAAATCGTGAAAGATAATAGTGTATAAAGATTGTACGTCACACGTAACCAAAATAAAATGGGGTTCCCACATACAATTGTCTAATATTTGCAGTAAATTAATCGTGTCTTTCAGATATGCTTTTGTTGCAAATATTAGACAATTGTATGTGGGAACCCCACATGCTCCTGGTATCCTTTTATTGTTTTAAACACGCAAGTTTATATCCTTGGTGGGGATCATTCCACCTAAACCAGAAGGTGTGAGCAATCCATTTATTGCTCACCATATTGTGAGTATATAGTGAACTGTTTTTATTTGTTTTATTCATTTTATATATACAGAAAGCACTATGCCTATTTCTGTTTAAATTTTTATGTGCACCTTATCCTGAGAACCAAACAAAAGAACTACACAGGACTGCTGCTAAAGATATCCCCAGGCGAGGATTGTATTGCCCATGCAAGTTTTGTGGGACTAATTGCTTAAGTCCCCGAAAAATGTGAGTACCCATTCCTTGACTCTTTGCCACACGGTGCCAGCCACATATTATATTGCTGTGACTTTCTTCTCCAGTATGCGCAACCACTATCTCCTGTGACCTCCAAATTATTTACCAAGCCAAGAAGAGGAAACCTTGGCGAGTGGGCTGCTGCTATTCATAGGACTATTTATTTTATTGGTGTTTTTATTGTTCTTAGCTCTTTTACCTTCCTATTTTTTGCAGAAAGGAAACAGAAGCTGAAGCTAAGAGCATGACTGAAACAAAGTATCAAAGGTAAAATGCAGAGCACAATAATCCAGGAATGGATTACAGCAAAGGAAGAACTGAAGCGAGACAGGGGAACTGTAGCGAGATAGAGGAAACTATAGATAAGCAGCTCCGCAGTGTGGGTGGGGCTCAACACGTATACACAACAGGGTTATTTTATTACACCCATACAGACTACTCTGGGGTTTTCATGCATATTTGTGTGTTGCCTGCTTTTTTAAACTTGCATGTACATGCTTTTTCTGGCTCTCGGATAGGGCGAGCTCCACCTTGAGCTTCCACTTAAACCTACACAGGGAGGGCATTAACAATACACAATACAGCTTACCACTCCCATTATCCTTCAAACTTCTCCAGGGAACTCCTCCACCACAGGCAACGAGCTTGGACCCCTATACCACACAGCAACCGCCCCTTCCAATCCTGCCCCAACCTCCAGACCCTCAACCTCCCCACACCACAAATCTATTCTGCATTCAAATGAACCCCATCACCTGCAAACAGACCAATTTTCCGATCATGCACCTCGCCAGAACAACCGAGGGGTAATCTCAGACTACACCAACAGTAACCCCGGGAAATGATCCCAGAATCTCCTGGCCGGCCTGGTACAAAGGTTATTACAACCCGCGTGAATAACCAAAATATACGGGGCACCTTGCCTCTCCACCTGAAATTCCATCTCCAAATACACCCCTTCCCACTTCAAGCCCTGAAAACCAAGTACCAAGTCCAGATCAGGCCCAAAAGCCGACCATGAGGACGAATACCAGCCCTTCGCGCTGACCAAAAATTCATAAAAAAATTAAAACAAAACACAGGACAAACAGGATAAATAAAAAAGAAACATAGCTCTGAAAACGCCCGGGCTCCCATCTCCCAATCCGCCTGATGACATCCTCACCTAAACCCCACCTAGCCACCTGGGTGGCCACACCAATCCGAAAAGAACGGGTACCAAACTCCTTGGGGCTCAAGGCACACGCCAACAAGTATTTATGCCAACTATCCACCCTCTTACAACCCCGCCGATAGCCCTTCATAGCCTGAGAAACCAAAAATTCCTTTGTCAAATCCACACCCCCCTGCATCTTGAAATAAAAGGCTAGACCCACCAGGCGTTTGGTAATGCTCTCGAATAACTGGAGAAGAAAAGGAAGACAAATTATTAACCGCAAGGACCACACTTAAATTATCACACCGAAAACACCCACAACAATGGGAAACAACTCCAACAACATCAAGTTCCTAGTAAAACCCGACTTATAACACTCAACCGGCCAAGTACCAGCAAACCATGCCCCACGAAAGAAACCACCAAAACCGACAGACCCAGACGCATCCGTCCACAAGGACATGTCATCATTTAAAACAGCGTCTGCCATCCAATAAGACCGACTGTTGTAACAAGATAAAAACATCCCAAACCTTGAGATCCTCCTTAAGCTCCCAAATGAACCGGATGAAATGATGGGGTGACCGCACCCCAGCAGTTGCCATTAACAACCACCTACAAAGCACCCTACCCATGGGCATAATTCTGCAAGCAAAATTCAAACAAGACTGCAACTGCACCAATGTGACCGTGGTGGCAGCCGGTGCCCTGGAGACCTGAGCCTGCAATTCCACAACCTTATCCAAAGGTATCCTGCACAACATAAGCATCAATTTGAATCCCCAAAAATCGCATAACAGAACACGGACCCTCAGTCTGGTCCTCGGCCAACGGCACACCAAACCGCCTCATGACAAAATACAGTGTTTCCAAATAAAACGCACTGACGTGTCCCTTGGACCCACACACAAGAAATCATCCAAGTAGTGAACAAGCAAGTGGGCATCCTGCAGGCCTGCACAGGCGCCGGTGATGCAGAGTCACGTGTCGCGCGAGAAGGCAGGGGCTCAGAGCCAGCCAGAGCTGCCCGCTCACCTCAAGTAGACAGGGGTGGGGAGGAATCCAGAACTCTCCAGGAAGCTGCCACAATACTGGCAACAGGGAATGGGGAGTGGCAGGCTGAGGCCTGCTAAACGAACCTCGGGCCCATGTAGGACCGCCACACTCCCAGGAAGCCGGCTGTTTCGGAGACTTAGCTCCGTCCCGGGATCGGCGTGCAGGCTGCGAGCTGGGGATGTCATCCGCGTCAGGGCTGAGGCAAACAGGAGGCTGACAGGTCTTAGTACTGGTCCGCCCATGCTCCACTTGTTCCATCGGGGGTGCAGCGGCAGAGATCAGGTCCGCGATCACAGAGCCACTCCATGCCACAGGTCTTTGCTTCTTCCCAGATGGTCTACAAGAGCTCTTCCACGAAGACCTGCAAGAGAAGCAGAGAAAAACAACACACACAGAGACAAGAGACAAAAAACTGCTCCCTTGCACACGTGCGTGGGGGCTTTATAACCCTGTACCCTTTCCCCTTCGGTCACGTATCCCTCACAGTCTCTAATGTGCTTGCATGCTTTTATACTCTCACACTTTCAATCTTATTGATGCTCTTTCTCGCTCTCTTACGTTCTCTCTTGCTCACGCTATCTCACACTCTCTCATGCTCTCTCACACTGTCTCACACTTTCACTCATGCTCTTTCACACTCTCTTACGTTCTCTCTTTCTCATACTGTCTCACACTCTCACTCATGCCTTCTCACACTCTCTCATGCTTTCACGTGCACTCTCTTACTCCTGGTTTCTTACACTCTATCGCGAGTCTACTACAGGTATCCACTACCCGAGAGGAGTTGACAGTGGGATGGATCCCCAGAGCGAGTCCTGCTGCAGAAGCTATTGATGGCGGTGGGGCCAGAGTGTTGCAGGACACGAAAACCAGTAAGTCCTTACACCTGGTCAGGAAAAAGAAGATCCTCATGTGCATTTCAGATACAGCTTCACTAAGCCTGAGAAACTCAGTAAAGCACTGAACTAGGGAGCCAAAGGGGACATACCAAGACATTGTGGACAATGCTATACTTCCAACTTTGTGGGAACAGTTTGGGGAAGGTGTCATGGTCAGGACTACTTGCCAAGCCGTGACTGTGTGGAGGGCTTGGGCATGAAGGGGTTAATAGCACCAGGCCTCTGGATTTACTAACTTCACCCCTTAACAAGGCATGTTAATGCCTTTAATTAACCCCCAAATCCTGCCTGTATCCCCCCAGGTAGTCTGCCACCACTCAAGATTTTGATACCGGATTCGTGAGAAATCCGAATTAGAACCTTTATCTCTATATATC
>VKOC01000004.1:5878770-5907870 GCA_009364415.1 Spea multiplicata | reverse complement strand
TATATGCCACTCTGTCCCCTAATATGCCTTATACCCCCTATATGCCACTGTGCCCCTGATATTGTTATGGAATCAGAATATATCAGCAAGAAACGCTTATTGCTCAGATGAATATATGCTGGCTTCGACCAATATAAAGGGTCACACCTCACGCAGAGATGCGGGAGACACAAGTAGCATTGCTTTTAGTTTGACTTATATCAACTTCCTCAATTATACGGTAAACCTAAATGATGCTAAAATGATCTTCTATGCACCTGGCTGCCAAACGACGCTATAGAATTTGTATATAGCGGTTGCTTGCTTTCAGCCCCCACCACGTATAAACTTACACAACTTTCTGCCTCTTTCCGCATAGTTTCAGAAATAACCAATTAATGAGATTTACGTAATCTGACGCCCCTCTTTCCGGGCACTATATAACCTATAACATAAATATAATAAAACAGAGTGATTTTGGACCTGACCCAGTGTTTGTCGTGTGTCTTATTTCTCTCTCCGCGCACGTACATTTATATTCAACTAATTTGGAGCAGTTCAACAATTGAAGAAAGGCTTTATTGAGAGAGCATCCAAAACAATATGATTTATAGCCCCATATATGCCACAGTGCCCCGAGATGCCACTGTGCCCCCCCTGATATGCCTTTTACCCTTGATATGCCACCATGACCCCTGATATGCCTTTTACCCCTATATGCCACTGTGCCCCCTGATATACCCTATAGCCCCTTTATGCCACTGTGCCCCCTGATACGCCTTATAGCGCCTTCATGCCACTGTGCCCCCTGATATGCCCTATAGCGCCTTCATGCCACTCTGCCCCCTGATATGCCTTATAGCTCCTTCATGCCACTGCACCCGCCAATCAGTTCCAGCGCTAAACGGGTGGAATGGCGAGTAAGGAGGCGTCCGTTCCCTGCACAGAACCTCACAGCCAGCAAAGAACGAGTCTTAAGGCAGGTGGGAGTTGGGCAGAAGGCGCGCCAGATGATAAATCATTACATAGAGCATACTGATATCCGTAACCTGCATTCTCACCACAAGAGGGCACACTTACCCAGTGCAGACTAATTCAATGTAGATAGAGGGTAGGAGGGGTTTTAACACAAAACGGTAACAGTCCGGGACCACCGCAAATATTTTTATTTCTAAACACAACATTTGTTTCCGTTCTATTTACATTTCTGTTACAGTAAATAAATAATACGTTGTGCCTCGCTACATGTATGTACGAGATGAGGGTCACAGCATTAGTAGAAGAAACGGAGAATGCAAAGTGCCGCATTACAGACCACGGTGACGATCTGCTCGCTCGGCAGCGCATCCCGGCAGCTAAAGGCACGTAAGCCTGGCTCTCCAAACTCCTGTGAGGATCGTAGGAAACGCAGTCCGTCCCTCTGCTGGTGTTTGCTTGTTTTTCTACCAGGTCCTTGGGAAGTTTCAAAGGCCACCAGAACAAAGTTTGGGGGAAAAAAACAAGCATTCAAAGCAGAATCAGACTTAAAACCGACGGTCAGCGAATGATCTCACGAGTCGGCATCCGTTGGCAGAAACCGTAGCAGTCTACAGCCGTATCCAACCATTCCAATAGGAACCCGCAGCAGACGCGATACAGTGTATCCACGCAGGAGGCCGCTGTGGCAGTGAATGGGTTACGAGATGATTTAAGGCTCACAACAGTCATATTAACCCTTTTTTTTATGAGAGTGAAGAAACGTTTGTCATGTGACTTTACAAAGTATTAATATCTAATCATCATCCTTACAGTCTCCCCGGAGAGAGCGCGAGGCGTACGAGACGAGTGATAGCGGACTCATCGCTGCACATATAATGAAATCTCCACGGAGAGCGCAGCCGAGTCACGCCGCGTATACTGGAGTTCCGTCCGCTTATAACGGGTCTGCTGCATAAACCTCTGGCCTCCCAACAAGCCGGCTGCCTATGGCCTCTGCAGCGACCAGGACCCAGCAGCTTTCACACATCGAGAACACGATTAAGGCCACAAAGTATTCACGGTAAGCAATTCTATATGATTTGGGCTAAAGTTAAATACCACCTCTGCAGGTTCCCCAAACCTCCTGAGATACTCCTGAGACCCCCCCACAGTCCCCGTGAGTGGCGGCCGAGTCCCGGGAACGGGTCTAATCGCCGTACTGGATCTCCGCTTGCAGCTCCTGGGTCACGAAGCTGATGAGCGCCGCGGCCACCTTCTGCTGCAGAGCGGCGTTGCCACCGACCAGCATGATGAGGTGAGTGGCGTCCGTCCAGTCCAGATTCCGGACGATGGCGTAGACTCTGTCGCAGAGCGTCTTCTGCTGCACCGGAGGAAGCTCCATTATGATCTGGGGAATGGGCTTGAACTGCCCGCTGGTCATCCAGGCCCCGACTAATCCTCCGACCGCACCGCCTGCCACACACAAGTCACTGTATCAGCTGAGGATACTGGGAGTTGCCACGCTACCCATCGGCTTCCGGCTGAGGAAGCAGGGTATTTAAACAACTACAACTCCCATCATCCCTTACGAACGGAGTTGTAGTTAGAAAAGGTTGCTGTATTATTACCTACGGCGAGTCCAGGAGGGCCGCCCATCAATCCACCCAGGAAGGCACCAGCGCCGGCGACCAGAGCTCCTCTGGCCGAATGCTTCACAGCGGCTCTCATCTTTTGCTGGTCGGACACATGGCACAGCAGGCGCAAGATATCCTCCACGTTAAACGGCATTTTGCCAGCTGGGGAGGAAAAAAATACCACAACCGAATAAGTCCAGCGAGTGAGAGAGCGAGGGTTTCGTCTACGCAAGGCTCACAAAATCACAGAGAGAGAGACCTTTGGAACCTCAACGCGGATCAGATAAGCGGCTGCACAGTAATCTTTCCTGAGATTGGCAGACAGTCCCAGGAAGAAATAGCGGCCAATAAACTCTCTTCGTGGTGAGATCACTAAATCCGCAGCGGAGCGGCTGAAGATTTAGCGGAATTTGTGGTAATTAGGGGGCTGCTGCCTGTCCGGGACACGGGGTCCCGGGGTAAGTCACTGCTTTGGGGGCTATTAGTCACACGGCTTGTCGGTGCCTCACAGGCGTGAAGTGGGTCACACGGGGTTAATGTGTTCTGTACCTCTGGATTCATCTCTATGAACGATTTTATCTTCACTAAGAGAAACTTTTTGGCTGAATGATCATCTATAACCAGAGTGCTGCTAACCCCAGGAGGGGTGTAAAGGACCTGCCTGCACACAGGTGGGACAGAAGAACACCTGCTTAGCCAGAACTTCGGTAAACTCCCCCCCGGTGCGCAGACTCCCAGTACTCACAGCGTGACACCGGCTCCCAGCTGTCACCTCCACGAGACTGACAGTGACTTCATCCGGGCGTCTTCCTACTGGCTGCTGAGACAAGGAGGTGTGGCCGGATGCTATTGGTACCGATATTATGACGCCATTTCCGCCAGAAGAAGCCCAAGGTACCATTTAGCTTTACCCCATGATGGAGGGGAGTCCCCGGGTGACAGTGATCTCGTTACTAACCCCCTATCATACAGCGAGGTATAACTATCTCCCGTTAGCTTACATGGATCCACCAATCAGCTGCAACCCTTACTTCACGTGACCGGTTCACGCCGATCGTTTAGGAACACAGCCGGTCACTCCAGTGATACTCGGTACCCATACTCAGCACCCCCCTCCTGTATAATAAATACACAAACGAGCAGTGATACCCCATACCCATAATCACCCCCCTCCTGTATAATAAATAAGGGAGCAGTGATACCCCATACCCATAATCACCCCCCTCACTATGTATAAATAAATAAGGGAGCAGTGATACGCCCAATACCCATAATCCCCCCCCTCCTGTATAAAAAAAGGGGAGCGTGATACCCCATACCCATAATCCCCCACCCCCTTCTGTATTAATAATAACGGAGCAGTGATACCGATAATCCCCCCCTCACTGTATAATAAATGAATGGGAGCAGTGTATACCCCCATAACCCCATTAATCACCCCCTCCTTATAATAAATAAGGGAGCAGTGAGTTACCCATACCCATAATCCCCCCCCCTTCTCGTATATAAATAAGGGAGCAGTGATACCGATAATCCCCCCCTCTGATAATAAATAAGGGAGCAGTGATTAACCCCCATACCATAATCACCCCCCTCCTGCTATAATAAATAAGGGAGCCAGTGGATAACCCCATACCATAATCACCGCCCCTCCTGTATAATAAATAAGGAGCAGTTGATACCCCATACCCATAATCACCCCCTCCTGTATAATAAATAAGGGCGAGCCAGTGATACCCCCATACCCATAATCACCCCCCTCCTGTATAATAAAATAAGGGAGGCAGTTGATACCCATAATCCCCCCCCTCCTGTATAATAAATAAGGGAGCAGTGATACCCATACCATAAATCACCCCCCTCCTGTATAATAAAATAGGGAGCCAGTCGATACCCATAATCCCCCCCTCCTGTAATAATAAATAAGGGAGCAGTTGATACCCCATACCCATTAATCACCCCCCTCCCTGTATAATAAATAAAGGAGCAGTCGATAACCCCAACCCCAATAATCACCCCTCCCTCCTGCTAAATTAAATAAGGGAGCAGTGATTACCCATACCCATAATCCCCCCCCCCCCTGTTAATAAATAAGGGCAAGCAGTGATACCCCATACCATAATCACCCCCCGCTGTATAATTTAAAGTAAGGAGCAGGTGATACCCCTACCCATTAACACACCCTCCCTTCCTGCTATAATAAATAAGCGAGCAGTGATACCCCATACCCATAATTCCCCCCCCCTCCTGCTATAATAAATAAGGGAGCAGTAGATACCGATAATCCCCCCTTCCTGCTATAATAAAATAAGCGCAGCAGTGATACCCCCATAACCCGTGAGAGTGTCTGACCCCCGCCCCTGTATAATAAATAAGGGAGCCAGTGATACGATAATCCCCCCTACCTGTATAATAAATAGGGATCAGTGAATACCCCCATTACCCATAATCACCCCCCCTCCTGTATAATAAATAAGGGAGCAGTGATACCCCCATACCCATAATCACCCCTCCTTATTGATTATAGAATTAGATAATTGCTTTATGCAGGAAGGTAGCAGGGGGGCTGACACCCGAATACAGCATATAAGATGTTAATTCCTGAGACATCACTGGGAAGCAGACCCCTGCCCTGAAGACGTGGCACTCTATGTTAAACCCCCGTGCAGCCGCAGTCATGTCAATCATCCGATACCCTTGCCAGGCGGTCCCCAAGAGGTTAGACATGCGCACACCATCTTAAGCATAGTTTAAAGGGCCTGCACTTTGATGCGTGATAAGGAGAACCTGCTGAGCTTTTACCTAGTGAAACAAAACCTCGGGAAGTGAAAATCTGCTTTCCGTTTGCTTTTGCTGCTGAGTGAAAAACCAGCTAGACAGACCTCTGGTCCCATGTGCCAAACCCCGGTATGTTCCAGCGATGCCGTGTCAGCGTGTGTTACCTGTGGCCCTCACACCCTGGATCTGGACAGCCAGTTTTCCCCCAACAGCAAACAACTAAATCTAAACCCACCCAATATGTAAAGAAATATTCCCCGTGTTTCTGCCCCACTGCGGGGGATACAGGACCCCATCGTTTAGGTATCGATACGTTACCTTTTGAGAGTTAAAACGCACCTCCGTCACGGGCAGCAGGTGAAGCGGATTTTAGTCTTTGGGATGAATTTAGTGATTTAGGTCTCACCAACTCCCCTTAAAATCTTCAAAAACCCACCGGAGACACCAGAGCTGCGCAGCAGAGCTATTCCTTTACTGACTAAAACACGGTAACCGGAGGGCGAGCGCCCGGCTCGGCAAGCGACCTGAACATTCTCCGACAGCCCGGCAGCAAAATCCGGCAAACTCAACAGAAGCTGCTCTGCCACCTAGTGACAGAGACCGGCATTACACTCACCGCTTCGTTATATCCGGCCACCATCATTATTATTATTATTTATATAAAAACAGTGGACGACAAACCGATACATTAGGTGCAGAGAGCCCGGCTCGCAAACTTTTAATCATTCTTCAAATTGCAAAAAAGCGAACAGCACTCCAAATTAGCTGCAACTCGGACAGAAGGCCCATGATCATTTGTGTGTCATATAATCCGGTGCGTCGTTAACTCCCCAAAATCAACGTTAATTATCAGTCTGTGATGAATGAGAGGCAGGTGCCTGGGGTGTCACTGGAGAACGGGGTGACGCCCCCCCTGTGATTAGTCAGCTTGCGCTCATTACATCCGCAGCTTGTGGACTTTATCCATAAAGGATAGGATTTTGTCGGAAATGACATCATTCTTCCAATAACCGTCTTTTTTGAAGTGGGAACCGATTATTAAGGCGTTGGCGTCCATGTACTGCTCCACGTTGTCCAGCGTCACTCCAGATCCGACAAGGACGGGTATCTTCACAGAACATTGAACCTCTAGGACAGGGCAGAAAAATGAATGGGATGAAGCAAGTGCTCCACACTTTTTACATTATCCACGACAATAACATGGCAGAGGTTTAGTGCAATTAAATAAGCCGAGGTTTGCTTTTCTTTCCACTCACTGATAACGTTTAGAACTAAACGCGTCGGACCTAAGGACTTTACCTTCGAGATCCGCTGGATCTGCCTCTTGTCCGGTAGCAACGCCGGTTAATATCACACCATCGGCGAGGAAGAATTCGGCAGCCTTTGCGGTCTCAGACACCGAGACATCTGCTGTTAGAGAATGGGAACTGATGGAGGAAGCAAAATAATGAAAGTCACCGCTGGACAGACAGCTACAGCAAGGAGTCTACGGAAAATAAGAGACGCCCGGAATCACCACCTGCCTGTGCTTCTTCTTAATATCCGCAAAGATCTGCACGCGCTCAGCGCCGATGAACCTGCGGTACCGCAGCAGGTCTCCGGCACAGGCGTTTACAATGCCTTCATCAGCAACATGCGAGAACACGAAACCTTCCGCCCGGATGAAATCCAGCCCTGCAGAGCCAACCCAAAGCTTCAAATATCAAAGCCACTCCAAACAGAATGAACACAAACAGCATGAATCCCGGTTACCGCCTGCGTGAAACGTGTGATCGAGGGGTGAAGAGCAATCTGTTCGTTCAGGACGGCGCTTAGCAATCCAACGTGGACTTTCAAGGTAGCAGGAGAGAGACCCTTACTAATCATAGGGGGAACTGTCTCTTACACTACTGGGAATGACTTGGACATTTTTGGGAAAAGGGATCAATTCAGTAACAATGAGTTTCCAAAACAGAAGCATAGAGAATATACCTGCTGCTTGGGCAACTGCAAGAGCCTCTTTGTTGGCGCAGGAAAGGATCTGTACCCCGAGTGGCAGACGAGGACACTCCTGTCTTACCGCACTACAAATGGTGGCCATCGTTGCGGTGATCTCTGGTCCGACGTGCAAGGTATATGGGATGTCATGCATGTTCTCCACTATGAGACCATCCTGGGAGCATCAACAAAACAGTTATCATGATGACCTTAAGGTATGACCTTTCTAAACTCTAGTACTACCATGGAAAATGCTGTCTCTCTTCTAAAACCAATATAAGAATAACAATGGATTTGTACTATTGTGGACGTTTAGTGTTCATCTTCCCCTTCTCCCTGTCTAACTTCTACATATAATAAACAAGCTAATAAAACAAGCTAAGTTTTGGGGGCTCGCGTTCACTTCTATAACTCGTTACAGAGACCTCTCCCAACTCCCACTCCCAGCAGCAGGAGTTACAGGAGGAGCTGCTGTCAGCCCTCACGTGATGTTTTGGGCCCTTAAAATGTTCCCTTCTGCCTCGTCTCATCATACCTATATACCTATATACCTATATATATAATAAAGAAAGAAAGCAACTTAAACCTTACAATCCCAGCTTTCTTATAAACCTCAGCTTCTCTGCAAGCTTCTTCCAGGATCTGCGCCACCGGTAACCTGCAGCCCGGAGTGCCTAAAGAAGTAATAAGAGAGGTAAGAGAGGTACCGTGAGGAGTGGCCCCTTGCTTCGTATCCCGAACTTAATGAGAAACCCCTACCTGGTAACGCTTTCACGTGCACCATCCCGATAACAACGGACCGCAGCCTCCCGAAGAGCTGCACAAAACTCATGGTCTAAAAACACCAAAAACACCAAAAGCAAATTATTTTTCACGATAAAGAACATAAATGCCGCTTCCTGGTGACTCGCAGACGTGTAATAGATCTATCCTAAAACTATCATCGGCATCTAATCCAGAAGACTTTGCTAGACTTATCCTTCTTAGGAGACGCATTTGCTGCTTTGCGGGCGCCGAGAGCTCTAGGGGCACTATAAAGAGTCTATGAGCAGAATAAAAGGGTGTCTCCTCCTTACTGCACCGCGCAGGCACGGGCGCCACTGCTGTGTGCCAACGCAGAAGGGCCCCAGGGGACAGGTCACTCAGGGCCGGCACACGTTAAGCCGACGGCTGAGTTCAGCAATGAGCCAAATGCAATATTGGTGCTGGGGGCGTGTGACGCAGGATGAGCCAGTGAATCGGGGGCATCGGTGTGTCTGCCTCCCCTATATCATACCAGGGCACCGCGTATACTCATCCATTCATATACATATATAAATAAATAAATATATATATATCGCTGATGGGGCAGCCGAGGAGTACTGGGGCCGCACTGATGCGTTACAGGTGCATAGAAAAAGTTTTCCAGCCCGGGTTCCTGCTACCCCTGGGATGAATGAGTAAATGAATGAGTAAATGAATGAATGTATAAGTGTTTAGGAGCAGTAATGGAACAGGTTGGAAGGGCAAAGTTGGCACAGACTGTTTGAGGGCACAGACAAACTTTGGGGACAAAGATGGCACAGACATGCTGCTTGGGGGCAAAGTGTGACCTGTTGCTTCATGAAGCTGGATGCCCTTTATAGTAACGCTCATACTGTGCTGACATGACGTGCCCTGTGTGGTATATTACATCAGAGGGGGTAATAACCCCCAACCGTGCACACTGCCCCCACAACTCACCCCTCACCCCGTTCACCGCTTTGTTGACTTCTATACGGTGAGCAACATGGAGAGCTACACGCTTCCGGCTGAATAAGCCCCGCCCATGTGCGCTCATGGCCCCGCCCCGTGGCCCGGTTCCCCGGCAGGCAGAGTTTATAGCCGGGCAGGCGGGCCCCGGGTCGGCCGCAGTCTCAGTCCGGAGTTGTGCTGTTAGTGTGGGAGTCTCGCGTAATCTGGAATAGAGGCGCTTTCCCTCCCGGACCCCCAGCAGCTGGGACCGGCCTGCCAGCAACCCCCTGCCCGGCAGAGCCCCAGCCTGCACACCTGCTCCTCGCGTTTTTATTGCCCCTTCTCTTAATACCGGACACCTCCGTCCCGTACCCCGGAGCACTGCGCCGGTAACTCCAGCGGATTATCAGAGGACCCCCTGTCTGCACCCCGGCACTGCAGGTGAGGACCCCCTTTACTGGGCGGTGGGTACCTGGAGCAGGGTTACCCCGGTTAGTGGAGCCCCTTGCAGTCTTTGGGGAGGGTAACCCTGTAAGTGGCGCTACCTGCCCCCCCCATCTGGGGTGCTAGTTGGGGTTGGGAGTTTAACCCTTTCTCTGCTCAACTTCCCTCTGCAAGGCCTGGCCAGGCCACACTGCGTTGCAGGCATCCAGGGGTTAAAAGGCTCCCTCTGTGCGGGGCAGCAAGCTGGGGCATTACGCGGGGGTATTTTCCTTTTGTATAGCGCCTGTTCCTTTTCGCATGGGGGATGGAAAGCACACCCTGCCCTCCCCCCTGCATGAAGCTGCAGCCATTTCGCAGCCTCGCTTAGTGGGGGAGCAGCTGCAGCTCTGCACAGGGGTCCTTCTTCTACTGCTTAAGGGCCAATAGCATATGGTGGGGGCTCCCAGCACCCTTATTCCTCCCCAGCACCGAAGCCCTTATGGGGGCATGTACCCCCGTACCGCAGATCTAGGTGTTCTCAACTCACTGGCTGTATTGTGAATTTCAGCCCCGGAGTCCAGCGTTTGCCCCCCCCCCGGAAAGTCTCCACGATGCCTGTAAAGAGGTAGGTGCCGGAGCCGTGGGGGCCGCCAGGCCATGCGGCAAACTATGGCCAAAAAAAATAAGCTTTCTCTTTCCTTTTTAACTCTGAATTTTTGCCCGTTTCCCCCGTGATTCCAGCAGCAGCTCCGACGGCGGCACAAAGGGCCAGACTGCAGCGCGCCCCGCACTCCGCTCCAGAAAGAGAAAGGCAGATGTGGCCATTGTAAGTGCATACAAAGGGGCCGTGTGCGGAGCCGAGCCCCGCCGCAGCCTCGCACTCACACAGTCTTCTCTCTCTAGTTTCTGCCGGATCCCGACGAGACGCCCGAGTGGCCGGAAATGACCCGGAAAAAGCAGTGCGACCACCCGGTAATTATCCCGCCGGTGCCCCTCCGCTTCGTGCCTGTAATTGGCGCGTTTAGCGTGTTGCGGGACGTTCCGTTAATCCCAGCGTTTAAAGTTCCCGTCCCGTTCGTAGCGTGTTACAGACGTGTTACTTTACTGCATTCGTCGGTGTGCTGCTTGCGTGTTTTTGCCCTCGTTCTGAACGTCTCATCCGGTGTACCGGGTTTTCCGCATGGAATTCTTTAAGTGCTTTAAATGCCGGGGAGACGGTGTGCAGGCGTAGCTGTGTAGCGTGTAGCACATGCGCGGACGTGGTATTCCGCATTGGATAATCTTGCTGTTATATTTCGTAGAGTCCGAGTAACTCCGGGGTCTGCAGGAACCCGTACCTCGTGCCTCCCACCCCCGAGAAGGACGACTATGTGCCGGATCCATCGCTGCTGCCGCATTATCGCTCCCTCCGCTTCAGTCCGGTCCGGGCGTCTCCGCTGCCACAGCTGGGGTATTTGCCATTTGTTACTTTGGCTCTGAGGGGTCTCCGCAGAGAGACTGCTCCGTATTGCCTCCTAGAGCCCCCCTCTGCCCGTGAGGCTTCCGAGACGCATGGCGTAGGGTTTGCTTTATTCCGCGGGGTGGAAATGTCTCCGGAAGGCTGTCTCCTGTAAAGAGCAGAACCAAACGCCATGTGTTTTTCCTCCCCTCTCTGTAGCTGGGCCAACCACGACGATGTATGGAGGAACATGCTGAACAAGGACCGCACCTATACTCGGGACAAGAACTTGTTTGAGAAACACCCTCAGTTACAGCCGAGCATGAGGGCCGTCCTCCTGGACTGGCTCATGGAGGTGAGTTGGCTGCAGCTTCCACCCTTAAAAGTTGGGAACGAGTTCCTGATGGCTTCGTTGGCCGCATGTCGTGCTGCAGCCTGTCCTGTGTCTGCGCCCGATGCACGCGTGTCTGTCTTGCATGTTCACGTGGCTGTCACCGCGTCTCTCGTTCCAGGTCTGTGAAGTCTACAAACTCCACCGAGAGACCTTCTACTTGGCCCAGGATTTCTTTGACCGTTTCATGGCATCGCAGGAGAACATCGTTAAAAGCAGACTGCAGCTTATCGGCATCACCTGCCTCTTCGTGGCCGCCAAACTCGAGGTGCGTGCGCAGTCCGCCGGTGCTTGCTTCCGCGTTTTAGCCGTTCGTTTGGTGGAGGAACCGTGGAAGGGCCGATGCTGGGAGAATGAGTGCCGGCTGTGACGTCTGCTGACCGCGCTCCTTCATAACTTCTCTATTCACAGGAGATCTATCCTCCGAAGCTGCACCAGTTCGCTTTCATCACGGACGGCGCCTGTACGGAAGACGAGATCCTGAGCGTGGAGCTGCTGATAATGAAGGTAATGTTCCTCGATGCCACGTTGTGAAGGCCCTGGTCATGGCGATATTAATGCCTCACCCGGTAGGGTCTCGCGTCAGGTGGTTTTAAGAACCTCCATAGAAGACTGAGTTCCCTTTATTTAGAGAAAAAGCCGGGCCTTCTCGGTCAGCCTCGTCTGTCCTTGATGTGAAGGTGGTGAGCGTAAGGACATGCGCTGCCGAGCTCCACTGAACTCCTACTCCCAGCACACCCTAAGCTTCCTTAACTCTTCCAATCTGATCTCTTCCAGGGCCTTGACTGGTGTTTGAGTCCAATGACGATCGTGTCGTGGCTTAACGTGTACATGCAAGTTGCGTACCAGAGGGAGCTCCAGCAGTTCCTTCTCCCGCAGTATCCGCAGGAAATGTACATCCAGATAGCCGAGGTGGGTTTATCGAGCGCCTTCCCCCAATGTGGTGGCGACGGCCTGTGCTTCTTGGAGATCTGACTCCCCTCTCTCTCTCTCTCCTCAGCTGTTGGACGTCTGCGTGTTGGACGTCGGCTGCTTGGAATACCCTTACAGAGTGCTCGCAGCGGGGGTTTTATATCACTTCTCCTGCGTGGAGCTGGTGGAGAAGGTTTCAGGTTTGTGACTCTTTAATTCTAGTATAAAGCCTCTTCTGAGGATCCTGGGCATTGTAGTCGTACAGCTGCACTCATGGTAGCTTCCCATTGGGTGTCTGATGCTTGTTGGCTCCTGTGCATGCGTGACGAGGTGGCTTTATGTTCCAGGCTATACGTGGAGCGATCTGCAGGGCTGCATTAACTGGGTGGTACCTTTTGCAAAGGCTGTGAAGGAGACTGGAAAATCAAAGCTGAAGTTCTTCAAGGGAGTTGACGTTGAAGACGCGCACAATATACAGACGCACACGGACTCCCTGCAGCGGCTGGTAAGAATATAACGTGCATGCGCGCTCTGCTGCTGTATGTGCCAAAGGAAGGCCTGTTCGATGTTGGCGGCGCCACCAGTGGTTCCGGTCCCAATGTTCTTGCCCTAGATAATAGCTGGTGGGTGCAGAAGCTTCAATCGGGGTCCCTGTCCACCCGGCATCTGACTAATTGGCATCTTTTTGGTTCATCAATATGGATACTTTATTTTTATTTATTTTTTAATATCGATCATGCGCGGTTTAGTAAAAGCAGTTTTTTTTCTCTTCAGGAAAAGGCTCAGGTGAACAAGGCGCTACTGGAGGAGCAGAACAGGACATCGCCAGTACCCAGCGGTCTTCTCACTCCTCCGCAGAGTGACAAGAAACAGAAATCGAGTGTTCCCGACTGACGTGGAGTGTCTGCTCGGACTCCCCAAGTGCCTGGAATCCTAAAAGCTGCCAAATTTAAAAAAAAAAAAAAAAACTGCTGTCCTCGACGACCTTTGAATTGCACGTGGGTGACGCTTTTTATTAAACAGAACGGGGTCCCATACCGTGTAGGGGGCGAGTTGTCTGAACGCTGCTACGGAGAATATGCTGCTGTGAACGAATGACTGGGGCCGCTGTGTGTGTGCAATCTCCTTTTTAATGTAAGTGGTTTACATGATGCCATTTTTTTAATATTTTAAATGTTGTACAATGCTGCTATACATGTATTCTTTTAAATAAAGCTGCTGTCTCGGAGACGGCGATGTGTTTTTTAAACCTGTGTCCGGTCTGGCTTATGACTTTGTGTATCCCGAGCCTTTTGGCTTTAAAGATCCTCCAGTACTCCGAGTAATTTTGGGGCTCGCTGTCTGGTATTGAGGTTCATCTCATTAACTCTCTATTAACAAATGGCCCGGCTCTCCCACTACCATACGGTAGCCAAACCCCTGCAGTTTGTTTCTACAGGTCAAAGATCGTTTCGATCCATAGGCAGACGAGAAGAGACTCTGCAAACCACAAGCTCCAACTGTGCCTTAAAAAAAGGGGGAGCAAGTCCTTCTACGTTTATAGAATGCTGGTATAACATCTGAGAATAGTGAATAACATCGTATAGAACTTGTGAGAATCTATTTTCACTCGAACGCTCTATTTAGGCTTTTGGATATCCAGGTTCCCGGCTCACCGGTAACAGCAGCGTCCCACGGAATAGATTTTTAATCGCAAGGGTTAAGAAGTGAAACATTCCATGTGCAATAGCTATGTTTTCCCCGAGACCACGTGAGCAGTCTGGATTCCGTATTGTTGAGCGGGGTTGATCAATTTTTAACGTGTGCCGATAAATCGTTTTCCTGTAATCCCTCTGTCATCAAACCATCTATGGGGGGATTCCATGTCATGCTAAGCTATCCAACAGTCTTCATTCTGTTACTGATTCACCAAAATATAGATAATGTAACCAAAATGCTAGTTTTTGTCCCAGAGAGATGATAAATATAGTGCGTTTATCCCTGTATTATAGGACGAAGAAGAGAGCCAGACCCGTGTGTAAACGCGTTCTGACCGACAGGACGTGCATCAGGGACTTCACCGGCTGCCGTCTCCGTGTTGGTTTGTCGGTCTACCAGTCCATTACGTTGGGTCCCAGCCTCAATTTCACCGGGGGCCAAGCTGTCCGGAAGAGCTGGATGCCCATCGTGTGCTGCAGGGTGAGTCTTCTAGCCAACGGCGCGACAATCCGCGACCGATACACGCAAAGCACGGGGCGATAGCGGCAGGCTTACCCTGCTAACTTCTGCCGAGGTCATCCATATCGTGCGGATTGTCGCTGCCGGTTGGGACACTTCAGTGATGAACGGGCTCACGTGAGACTCATTACACATCTTTGCCTCGTCCTAATAGACCCTTTTGTCTTCCAGGAGGGTAATTAACGGAGAGAGGGGATTTTTCATGGCTGCTGATTGGTCGTGTAGGTGAACACCTCCATTAACCTTGTGACTCTGATGTGATGAGAGACACATCCGTTCCTCTACCTGGGTAATGACAAACGCTTTCATTAGCGAGATAGATACTGTTTCACCGGAACGCGTTTATTTACGTCCCTCGCGAAAATACTAAATAATAATAATTCTGCAAAAAACAAATGATCGGATTGTGAAATATTTTTAATTACGATTTAATCAAACGCTGGGGGTGATCTTTCAATCTCACGTGAAAAAAAAAAACCCAGAAACGATTTATCAATACCTTCAATGAAAAGGAAAAATGCACGTCGTGTAATAAGATTCTCTACCCCGATAAATAATAAAGAACACACAAAACGACCCGGTAACTCGTAACGTAATTACCGCTGCAGACAACGACACGATGGATACATTTTTTATGAGTTTAATCCTCCTTAAGCATTTCGAGGGAAACTCCCATGGAAAAAGTTTGCTGTCGGCATTAGCGTATAGAGTGCAAGGTCTGGTTTGGAGCATGAGGTTAGGACTCTCTTTAGTCTTTTACAAATTAATTAGGATTTGAACCCAGCCTTTCTATTGTTTGTCATACTGCAGCAATTCACCTTACAGGCGGAGATTGAACGGTCAAAAAGTCTAATATTATAAAAGAATAATATTTAATGTAATATTTAAAATATAATATAAAGAGACCCCCCTTTTACAGAAGAATGCATTTTAAAGTACTCTGCGAGTAACCATAATCCTCTGTGGGTACTTTTCCAAACTAAAACCATAAAACACTTACCCCACCAAGAAGCTGCAGCCTGGTTGATGCAGCTGTCCTCCTTTGTGTTCCAACTTTTTCGGGACACGTCGCCTGCACAGGATTTAGTTGGGGGGGGGGGCAAAAAACATATGGGGGGGATTCTGCAGAACCTCCAGAGCATCTGCAAAGGGGACACGCAGCTGCCCTACGCATTGGAGGGCATTGAGTGGCTGGAGTGTCTCTTTACGGTACCTGAATGGCAGCTGCAGCGCTGGAGCAGCTGGATTCTGATTCTGCAGAGTCACTCTCCAGCATTTACCGTGGACACCCTAGTAACCCAGTGTAGCCATTTAGTCTGACAGTATACACACTGCTGTACGAAGACGCTGCGGGGCCAGGCTTGTGAGGACGGGTTTTCCGTACGAGTCGGAACTTTTCCGTACCGTGAGATCGTAACCCGGCGCTACCGTCAAACTTTACAATACATCAGCGACAATTTGAAGTGCGGGGTCCTGCTCCCTGAAAGGGTTAATCTTTATATCCCGACAGAGAGCTGGGTACCCTATAATCAAGCAGGAAACGCCGTGACGGAGAGCCTTTTGTGCCGTTATGCAGGATAGCAGCTGCTAATTATTAAAGTGGGGGGGGGGGGCTGGGGGTTGTAGCGCATATATCGTCAATGTAACTGAATTTGGCCTTTAATTTCTTATTTGCATAGTGGAGTGCGATCACAAATCCGCCTCTGTATAGACTTTGTTGCCGCGGCAACAGTTCCTATTATGGGAGGAAAATGAAAAGTAGGGCAGCTGCTGCTTCGGGGAGAGTCTTAGGCCTGCGTACAATAACTATTCAGTGACTTGTGTGCGGCAGGTGTGCCGGGACTCACAATGACCCCGCTAAGTGCCTATTCACGGACCCCCTTAGAGCATGCCTTCCGGTAATATATATATCTATACACTGTGTGTGTATATATAGATCTATATATATACTGATAAATACAGCTACACTCAGTCTTAAGACTAGAACGGGCATTCTACAGGGGAATGATCCTGATTTATATGCGGACCAACAAAAGAACTTTAATCTTACCAGAAACTTCCGAATATGAAGTGTGGGGGCACTCGGCGCACCCTAAAACTCAACACAAAGGGTGTCCAGGGCGCTCTTTTAGCACAAAGCCTGAGGGTTGAAAACGCAGCAGGGTTGTAAGACATGTCCGCTATACCTTTGATGGCTTGACTGTGTATACTTTGTGTATACTTTGTGTATACTTTGTGTATACTTTGTGTTATACACTTGTACTGTACCTGGATGTTAACATAACCTGCGTCATCAATAAATGGAGTTAATATAAAAAAAAAAAACACAGCAGGGGACCCAGCGCCAAAAAACAGATACTTATGAAAAAGAAAACAGGCTTCCTGCGTTCCTATTCTGTCTAAACAGTAACAATAATATTTCTATTAATAATAACCCCCCAGGAGCCTTCCTGCCCCGCTCTGAGCCAGGCTGTGGATAGTAATCCAGGACTATTAGAACAGCAGAGTCCCGGGCGGGGGGCACACAACTGTTTAGTACATGAGGTCGCGTTGTTTAGAATGAGAAGGATCCACACTTTGTCCACACAAGGCTTGCGATCTAACGGAATAAAGGAATCCTCGTTACTGGATCTTTATGTTTCATGCAGGTGGAGCTACTATTGGGGATTCAAAGATAATAATAACACTCGTGACGTCACTTACTCCCCGTAACCGAGGCTCCCTTCATGGAATTTAAGGCAGAGACAGTAAAATGCGCCTTTACTCCCGGTTACGGCGCGTGACTTCATCCTGTCTGAAACCAAGCGGCACGTCATCTGTCAGAATGTACGCCATCCTGATTGGTCTCCGCGTCTTCATCATGTGATTCTCTCTGTGCTTGCCCGTCATGTGCTTTTGTTTACACACGTGACCAGCCACGCCTCCTTATGGTGACAGGTGCTCCCGGCAGCGTGGCCTGGAGACCCCGCCCACTCCAGCTGCTTCCTGGCGGGGCAGGGATACGGGGCATTCTCTGCTGCAGGAGGAGTTATTCCCGCCAACACCGGCAGGCGGCCCTGTGAGGAGGAAGTGTGTTACCTCACAGCGTGTATAGTGACACTGAGTATGTTTCCTGTTACCCTCCCTTCATGTTCAATGTGACCCTCGGCCCCCGCTCGGTGTTTTAGTGACAGGATACACAGTTACTGGTATGGCGCCCTGTGTAGCTGGCAGACGTTCCTTGTGACTGACGCCTCAGCTGCAACGGACTGCTCTCACATCACCCTCAGCCAGCGCCAGGCATGGTCAGATACTGCATCACCCTGTGTTAAACCTGGCACCCTGCCCAGGCCGTGTGGTGAACCCGGTACCCTGACCCCAGCCCAGGCCCTCTGGTGAGCCCGGTACCCTTACCCCTGCCCAGCTCCTGGGGTGTGCCTGGTGCCATGATACATGCACAGCTCCAGGGGTGAGCCTTGTGCCCTGACCCCTACCCAGGCCCTATGGTGAGCCTGGTGCCCTGACCCCTGCTTAGCTCCTGGGCGCTGTTGGGGTTTCAGGGTTCCTGTGTTTGCCCCCGGTTTATCTGGCGGGGGGGAGAGCGCAGTCCCTGTCTCGCATTGTAATAAAATCCAACCCGAATAAATAAGCGAGTGCACGGTACAAAGCTGTGTCTGCAGAAATAAATTATTCTGGTGCAAAGTTTGACAAGTGATGCTCCATAGAAACCTTATGAAATGCTTGTGCCGATTGGACCACCCCATTGGTTGCTATGGTGATCAGAATACTTTTCAAACTTTGCGCCACAATTACTGTTTGTATGCAACGCTCCAATTACTCTTAATTATGAGACGCTTAACATCTCAAGTCTTCGATTTCTAGTGTGAGATTACAATGCCCTATGGAGAAAAATGCATATGTATATATATATATATATACATACACACATATATAAAGTCCAAAAATAGTTACCGGCACTCCAGGGACTTTGCAAATGACCATATATATATATATATATGTATATATATATATATATATATATGTATATATATATAGTCTAATATGTCAGATAAATACTTACCAGGTATTCCAAGCAGTAGCGATCAGGTACCTACTACAGTGAATTTTAGTGACCCCGGACCCTCAAACCAGCGGCAGCCATGCTCTTCATGCTACAAAATGCCCCTGCACGGGGTAAGATAGCACCATTATTTCTTTGAGTAACATCTGTGCTCTCTGTCTTAATTTGTATGTTGCAGCAGTGATTTATTTCCATAATAGCGCCGCGGTTTATTTCAGCCAAGTAATTAGGCAGTGTGTTTGGTGAGAACGGCCGGTAATTAATGTACGGCGCTTTATGGTATATTACAATTGATCTGAAATGTGGAAATATAAACTCGGGCTTCTCCGTTACCTTCACGGACACTCCCCAAAACATGCATATCTAGAATCATGCTCCATATATATATATATAGTATATATATATATATATATATATATATATAAATAATAAATAAATATACTTTTATACATTATACACCTATTTGATTATTTTTGTCTTCATGGAGTGTCGGTGTTTTTTTTCTCCCATTCGTTAAATGAAGGTGATTGGTTGCCGGGTGTCCGCCATTGCCGGTTCTTCGCAGTGCCGGACGGTACATTTCTCACGTGTAACGAGACACAAGGAATGGGGCATGGAACGCTGGTATAAAGCATTTTATTTCCCTTTAAATTGGATCAGACGAGCGGCACGTAGGGTTTCTCTTGTTATTTCCTTAGCATATTGTGATAACGCACGCCTCCTGCCTTTTCTCATCAACATTCTAAAACCTCTTTTAATAGAACGTTCCTTGTTTCCGGGTGTTCCGCATGATGTATATTTCTAGCTATGATGGGCCAATGTTAAATAAAGGCCAGGCATCTGCGCGAGTAAACAGCGGTTTCAGGGGATGGGATCGCTCATGTTCCCTGTAACGTTAAAGATAAGTGTTTCTTTTTCCAGTGCTGTAAATCCTGCTTTATTGGGCAATTTAAATATGTTTTTGCGGCTTTCAATGTGCCCGCTTGCAGAAAACACAATACGCTTTTGCTGGGAATTGGCGCTTTCGGTGTAAAAGGAAAGTCATTATGACAATGATGACTGCGTTAGAGCGAACATCTTAGCAGGGTGGTAAGAGACAGATTGTTGCAAGGAAAAAGAAAATATCCAAAATAATTTCTTTCACATCAAAGGGCATCAATTGGATTTATGCCACAGAAGTGTTCCTTGGTTTAACTCGATTTGTCTTCTTGTTATTAGTTGATTCAGAGTTTAGGGCCCGGCTTCATATTATTGACATAACATTTATTGAGATAAAACCATAACTAACCGAGCGCCGGTGTGATGAGCCGTTTAAAGCCTTTGTGCAATTGAAAGGGCCGTGGAATGTTTAAAGGGACAAGTATATTCAAGGTGGTCTGATAGGGGGCCACTTCCACCCCGAGGGGTTTATTAAGTAAGGCTGGTGAGGGCCGGTCTTGGCCAAGGCATGCTTCGTGGTGCCACACTAAGGCGAGATCTGCATGCAAAGAAGGACCTGCCTTTGGTTTGAGCAGATAAGACAGATTATTTGTTAAGACCACCCCACGTCAGTGAATTCCACCGCTGATACATTATATGAATTATGAGAGGCAGAAGGGGTAGGAGGGGATGGAGAAGGAAAGGTTCCCCTTTCAAATTTAGTAAAACAGCCCATTGTGTTTTGTTTTCTCCAAAGAATTCTGTCTGGGGAGGTGTAAATTGCAGCTCATTAGGTCGGGAAAGCAGGCTAGACTGATAACTGTGCAGTGAGCAGTCAATTAACATCTCATTTAAGAAGTGAGATTGCAATTGTGCAGTTCCGTTTTTGTAGCTCTTAACCCTGCTGAGACATGGATAATGATATCAACTACTTGCAAATGCGATGGTGGGTTCTCTTAGGACCAAAGATCTTTAATCTGATATCTCCTCGAGGTCTGGTCACAAGAGGCTGCTGTTGTGTCCTGGCACTTTAGAAAACATCCTCAATTATTTCAAATTAAGCGTAAAGGAGTAACGGGGAGTATAGATGCATTTTTCTGAATGTTATGGCGAAATCAGCTAAAACTAATTCAGTTTTCTTTTTCAGAACCAAAAAAAGGCCAAGTTCCACCTCCACTGACCCAGAACACGACTTGACGTCTGGATTCCGATACCAAAGGTAAGACATGTATCCGTGTTATTTGTCGTGAACATGAAATCTCGGCTCGCTAACCACGTTGGGGGATAACATGGAATAAGAACCCTTTCAGTTACAAAGCACCAATACATTCTCTCCTTGTCATTAGGGGTCAAGATCCACGTGAGTGTTTTTTTCTTGTTGCTTTTGTAGACAGGAAGTTGCTGTAAGCCTTGGCAGGAAGTGAAGTGTGCAGCTGCATAATGATTCCCCCATCTCACTGAAAAACATCAATGTATCTTAAACACTGTAAACTATTTTTACGATGTAGAGACGCTAAACAGATACATGAGTTCTCGCCTACACAGAGAAAGCCATATCATAACACTTCCCATTAATGAATTTCTATTAGGCGATGATATATTATTTTTGGGTGTTGCATTCTATCGTGTCTCCTAAGTGGGCTCACCAATGCCAGTTGAGAGATACTTGCAAATCATTACGGACGTTTCATTTCACTCCCTCAACCAAAATGACAATTTTTCACGTCAGGTTTTTCACCCCGCCGAGTAATTTATTTCTTCGTTTTTTATATTCTTTTCTTTATATACCACAAGCCACGGGCTGTGAACTTCAAATATACATCTCCTGTCAGACGAACACCACTTTAATTTTCTCTGCGAATCTCACAAGGTTAATTAGTCCTCTTAAAATATACATGGCACAGATTGCTCCATTAGGAGTGAAGGCTGACATATGAGTAGCCGGATTGCCTTCCAAAAAATTATATCTATTAGAAAGCTTTATTTGAGATCTGATGGATGATTTGGAGGTTTTGTGGATCTCAAAGTAGGTAGATGACTTAACTTTACGTTACTTTTACGGACGAGCATTAACTCACGAACTCCAAATGAGATCCCGTGTCTGACCAGGGTGGCAAAACGTGGACAGCACGTGGCATTTAAATCGATGAAAGTGCTGATCGTGCAGAAAACGGGCACCCCCCGGAACCGCTACGGGTGCTTGATACATACCCCAGCCGTACAGATCCTCCCAGCTCCTTCTTTCTCCAACACCAGGGGACTCACGGACGACAATAAAAGAGACTTTTGCGATTTTTAACAGTTTTTATTGTCTTTGCAATTCGATTGAGAGAGGAGATATGGTGGAAACATTTAAATGCATAAAGGGATAAAGGAGAGAAGTTTAATTCAAACGGGGAGGCATTTTAGCGCCAGAGATCATAATCATAAAACTAGAGGGTCAGAGAATTAGTTGTAAGTAACATAAGGCGGTTTTACTTTACTGAAAGGGTGGTAAATAAATTTAACTGCCTCCCAGCAGAGGTGGTAGAGGGTAATACAGTGAGGGTATTAAACATGCATGGGATAGACATATGGCTGCTGAATCTAAGACGAGACCAACGACTGATTAAGGTCTGAGCACAAAAAAATGGGTCTGATGTTTGTTTCATTGTCAGTGTTGAGCTAAAGGCGGTGGTTTGATCTTCCTGGGGCAAAAATGTGGAAGCATTTCTTAATATATCGCGTGGGCAGGAGGTGGCGCTGACGAGCTCCGTAATTCATACACCTGCCTCTCTTCACACAATAATTCTGCTTCACACACCATCCAAAATACCAATTGTTTTAGTTTATGCATTAAACCATTTAGTATTATAGGGGGGGCTCCCTAGTGCTGAACAGAAATGGCACGTAATAAATATATATAAAGATTAAAAACAGCAAGCACAAAGAAAGCTGATTAGCCATCTTTCACGTTTTGTATATGTAACACATGAGCAGCCCTCGTCCCCAATAATCGACTATATCTCTCTATGGGGCTTCTGGATAGAGAAAGGTAGATCTGCAGGGGTGGTATTATGGCTGCTACCCCCAGCTGCTCGCTCCGGCATCCACTGCCAAAGACACAGACATTAACATTTCAGCTAATAGAGTTGTCAGAGCCGTTTAGATATCGAGAGCTCTGCATCAGTCGCTAATTAACGAGACCGAGAAAGGTCCCAAACTGAGAAATCTGACCGAGGAGGAAGAATTATCCTCCAGACCGACCCTTTTATCATGGTCTCCGTGACTCAGAAGGATGCTTCTCACCGCAAAAAGAGTCAGGGGAGGGCTTCACCCTATGTGTCCCAGTGGTGGACGCAACACATTGGGCTCTTATATTAGAAGCCCATCTTATATGCATTGTCTATGACAATCACACAATATTATTGTTTTATATAGCACCATCATGTTCCATAGTGCTGTACAATGCTTGACGGTAATAATCAGAACTTTAGTTTATTGAAACAAAATATCCAGCAAATAATAATAACAAATCAAACAAAAATAAAGTATTTTTTATCCCCTTTGCTGGCTTAATGCGGACGTCTCTAAGAAGTACTTTCTTTATGGTTTTTAGTTACTTATGACCCGTTGAACGTTACACATTCTGCTGCCATCTTGTGGAAAGCAATGTGATTATTATGTAAATATTGTCCACCGTCATCCAGAAAGATGAGCGGATTTATTGCAGACCCACAGTTACTTTGTAACGTGAAGGATCGATACTCATTTAAGATGGCGTGCTGTATGAAAAGCGCCCTCACGATACACGGGTCCTATTCAATGATGCAATTTATTAGCTTGTAATATGAACGAAAAGGAGAATAAACAGGCAACTTTGTTACTTGTATGATTTGCAATTACGCACCAAGCTTTTTTTATGTCAGAATTGCGAGCTGTTCGCTTATGATGTCATCGCCAGGCTTGGGAGAAAGTGTTGCTTTGGAGATGAGAGGTTTTTATTTTTAAAACTCCGCTCTGAAACTCATAGAAACGCACAGAAAAGGGCACTTTTATATGCAAAATGTTTCTTAAAACAGCCGAGACATAAAACAAGTGTTTAAAATGTCTAAAACTAGAATAACAGGCACCTCAGCACTTCAAATGGTGCAATTTATGGTTGGCTGGGGATGCTGGGAGTTATAGTTCCATATTTGCCTTGCCGTGACCCGCTCGCCTCCCGTGTTGTAGTAAAATACTATTTCTCTATTATGTCCTTGCAGCGTCAGCTCTCCGGAGTTGGAGGGCCCTTTTTGACTGTGCAACAAGGGGCCCTTGACTCGCTCTGTTTTAGGTAACCACAAGGAGCTGCCGGTTGATCCCTTGTTACATTTCCAGTGATGATGGGCAGCTTTTGAACTGCAGCAAATGAGGCCAATCAAGATTACTTTTCATTTCATTACTTCAAGAGCGCACTTATATTTTCACCAGTGAGCCTAATTCCCCTCTGGGCTCGAATTGCTTTGTACAGATTATACTTTCGCGTATTTTCTAACAGCGCCTGGGAACGCCTCCACTTCACCGTACCGGCTCTGCTTAACTTCAGAAATGCCGGCGAGGTGTCTGTAGTCCGTTCATTGCGGACTAGACGGGCTGAGGGGTTCTTATCTGCCGCCAAATACTATGTTTCGCGTGCATTCTGAGATAGCGCGGCTCAGCTTACGCGGCAGTGTGATACGGTGGCATTGCTGAGTCGTTTGGCCATGTTTTTGTGAATAATTCTGTTTGTGGTACGTGTCTAGGGGTTTATTCACTAAGCTGTGAGTCTGTGCATGAATATTACTATAATGCGTCTGTGCATATTACAATAATGCGTACCCCGAAAGAAATGCCCCTTTTGGATTGTCACTTATGTTCTTTTAGGGTCCGGAGTCCTTTTCGTCTTACAACAGAAGCACAAAGTTCTACTGCTAGATAACACTGAGCTCCGTCCCCTCTCCCACGCAGATAATGTGGCATCGCGGACCCTCAATGGTTATAATATTATCAGTGTTTAATATATTACGGCTGTAATGTTATTTTGGCCAAAATTTTAATTGGGAAAAATGCAAAATATGGTCCACGAGGCTGCGAATGGCCCCCCTGTTATGTTCTGCGGCCCCCTGAGGCGTGTGCGGGGTCAGATACAGAAATAGCTGCTTCGGGACGCTTCATCATGACATAAGTGCGTTAATTTGCCTCATCTGTCATTTTTAGTGCAAGAGCTCCCAGTTTCAAATGTGTAAATGGTACATTAAATGTGAACTAAAAAGGCACTCTGTTTAAAAATAAAACAGCTCTTTTTGCAGCTGGTCCCATCGTTTTTAGTTTTAACGTTCCTTTTCCTGGCATTATTCGTAAATGCAATATATAATTTCGGCTGCATTTTGCCCATTTAATTCATACATGTGTCTCATTTCAGCTTGTATTACAGAAAACATTTACGCTAAATGTGTAGGAAGTGCTTCTGATGCTTAAAAGAAACTTTTTAAACACCGTCTCCCGCTCTATTGGGGTATAAGAGGCAATAATTCAGCACAGTATACATCGCAACGGAATCTGCTGGCGCTTTATAAATATACATAATATACGGTTCCATATAATACCATAGAATGCATTAAAACGGACAGAATGCTGAAGTGTATTGGTTACAGACAAAGCATCTGAAAAGGAATCCGACTTGATGTTTTATTTCCGCATTTAAATGTATTTACATTACTGTTATAATAAAGGGTAACACGAATGAGAATAACCTTAACCCCCCCTTTAGAACAGACTGAGATTGAAAGAGAAGCGGGCCCTGCTCTTGTGAGCTTACAATCTATTTTTGTTTTTATCGTCGGTTCTTGTTACCCCATCCCAGCGCCGTGGATCTCTCCTATTACAAAGACATGGCTGTCAGTCCCGTGATGCTTCCTTCTTGTAGATAACTGCTTGGCAATCGGAATTTATTGACCTGTAACAAGGTAACAGTCAGTATTCCTAAAACTCGCGACGGGGGGGGTATTGGTGAGAGCATCCCGTGCGTGACATGCGGAAGAGTGAAACACGCATCCCTGCGGACATGGATCGGGATAATAATAGATCGCGTGTGAGGGTACCGTTAGCGGTCCTAAAAAGACCGGCTCTTGCCTCGATAATCTGAACTGAGCTTTGAGTATTCATGAGAAAGAGATCCTACCATTACAAGATAAGCTGCATTATCGTGTGTGAATTAACATATATTTGCAAAATGTGAGGTTAAAGGGGGAATCTTTAAACCACAGCAACTGCATTCGAGTTAATCACGCCTGGGCATCAAATAAAAGGTGACTGAAAGGCCATTATCTCATAATAGGATTATTATTTACATAAATGGATGAGTGGAGTATATTCTCCGCAGCGGGGAGACACTGAGAAGGGATCCCCTGCTTTAGAAAAACACAAAGGGTTAATTTATTTATCTAGGCCACTTAGTGGCATATTTTTGGGTCATATATATTTTATTTATAGAGCAGCAGCAGCAGATTCCATAGAGAGAATGGAGATTAACAATAACATTAAGAAAAAGGAGAAGGGCCTTTGTCATGTGAGCTTACAATCTAATATATATATATATATGTCTTGAAAGGTTCCACCCACATACAAAAAAACTTAGAGCCCTTTCCATCACATAGCAGTGTTTGAAATACCATGGGATTGATGTCATGTGGCTGCTTGTGACATCATGATGCATCTCACAGGTGTCACATGGAGGGGGTTGTGTGCTTTCCGTTGTAATTGTAAAGGAACACATTTCCAGGGTTTGAATCCCTTGATCGGTTAATAAATCCCAAAATGTTACCATTTGTCTGAACATTCTCTTTCCAGCAAATGTTCAAGGCTCTTACTTATATGTAAGTGTATTTGTCAACTTATTTTACTTTTTTATTTGTTGAAAAACATACATAAATTCACTTGATTGTTACGCTTAGACAATAAAGTGTTTCTTATACAGATAAATAATATACAGAAGCATCACAATAGTTTGTGAGTACAGCTTTGTGTAGCTATTACTAACTGTCGCTGTCTGATATGGCAGCTAATATGTGAAAAAAATGTACACAGAATTAATAGGAAAAAAGAAAAATATATACCGTACGTACAGGGATTTTTTTTAAATAAAACACTAAATATTTTCTGATAAAAATGAACTAATCTCTTTTTTAGCCCCATAAATCAAATCACTGGGAAATATAAATTCCGGTCTGGCGGATTCCGAATATAAAGTAAAGAACGGAATTAAGCGAAAAATAATTAGCATTTATGATTTACACATATAATACCTCCACTGCATTTCTCAACAAAAAAAAAAAAGAAACATCATTTTTAATTAACTGATAAACTATTAATCACATTTTTGCAATGTTAGGTGACACATTATTCATTTAGATAGGATGACTGTGAACTTAAACTAATCACATCTGATTTGCCAACATAGGCTTGATTGAAATACGTTTAGCTTCCACATACAGAAAGCGAGTGCGGAATTTCTGCCCTAATCTTTGGAATATGCCGCTGAGTTAATAAGGGCAATTTTTTTTTCTTTTTTTCTTTCTTTCTTTCTTTCTTTAAATGAGACCCCCGTTTCTTAATCTGCATATCAAAATCAGGAGGAACTTAATTGCAAAACACATATCCCTGAAATCTAATCACTATACAACTTTAGGGTATTTTATTGAAGCCTGTTAAATTATGGGCAGAATATTAATGACGGAGCTAATCAAACCCAATTAGACATTTCTAACAATAGTCACATAAATATACAAGTCAGGTGCCCCAACGCTTTAGGAAGCAGAGATTAAAAAAAATAACCCCTCAAGTGCCATGTAAGATTTTAATGTCTGGGGGATTAAGAGATAGTGTAGAGATCCAGACCAAGCGGTTTTTGTGCCCCCCTAGGCCAACCTATTCATTAAAAGACTTTGTATTCGACGTGGTGGCATTTAAAAAGGACCCCCTTATGGCTTGAGCCGCAAATGGGGGCACTTTAAATTTACAAAGCTGGACCCCCCTTTAAAGGGCAATTTGCGGCCACTTAAAACATAATTTACGATTGGTGCTTTTTGGCGGCGAATGGGTGTGGCTAAATTGAGCCAACGGATGGTAGACCCAGCTCCTGGCTTAGATACAGCAAAAAAGGCCAGCAAAAAAAGCTGGTTTTTTTAACCCTTTATATAATGGTTCTAAGACCCCAGAACCCAGTTTGAAATTGGTGGGGGGTTAGGGGGGGATTGTAAAGCTCCCAATATCGTTGCTGCCCATGCATAGGGCATTAATGGGGCACTGCATGTCACAGACTGCCTCACGGTTAAAACGGAGCACATGAAATGACATTTTTGATACATTCAAAAAAGATCATATATTCATTTATATAAATAAAGGTGATAACATAGTTGCAAACTGTAAGCCAACACCTGTCTGGGTGTTATCCTTAAATAGTATGTGCCACAGTATCGCCATGCTTTTTAGAGATTAAATATACAGTGTCATCACAATTAGGTCATGAATATTTCAAATGAACACCGTTAAAGTACAGATAACGGTCGCTCACTCGTATAGTAAATGAAAATCGAAATATAAAAGGCTATTCTCTGATCTTTAATTCCTACATATTTATTTGACACTAGCCGAAGATGGCTTTATCTCCTGGAATACTCTGTTCCATTTATGAGTTTCTAGAACAAGTCAATGTGAGCGTCGCACCCCTTGGTTTTGGGGTAACCTCGCCAGATCCCTAATTTGTCTTTTGAGGGTCTCCGAAGGAAATGATAGACACAGGGGTTTTAAAAGCACAGAAAAAAAACACCCTGGGCAGCTATTTACTGTGTATTCAATAAAAGACCTCAAACCTGTTTATTGGGGTCTGCCATAGGGTCACTGGAGTGTGAAATGCATTAATAAAAGTCATTTAAGAGAAACATTTTACCTCTGTAATTTATTAATAGAATGTGTGTTTTATCATTAAACAAAACACAGAGAAGCTGTAAAAACCTTGATAAAACACTGTGTCATTTCAGCAGCGAGTCTGTGCTGATCCATTCAGGGTGTCTCAGCTGGTGACAAATCCCGTCTTTCAGAGACTGCATTGTTAAATATTGATTTATCGAGAGAAAGTTGAATGCAATCAGAAGCCGAGAGGTGACCTGAACACATACAGCTATGTATTTGTCTCAAACATTACCAAACACGTTTATTTTAATCTTTCCAAAATTATATGATTATTATCTTGTTTCCATGGTGCTATTTTATTATTCTCTACCTCTCCTGTCTTCTCACCTAATGGCCCTGCATCCCCATGCTTGTTATCTGCAGACAATAGGGTCTTGGTGGCAGGAGGGGGGGGGGGCGCGCTGGCACTTGACTTCTTAAGATTGACCCGTGGCTGCTTTTATATCATACATACTTGTATTTTTTCTTTTCATTGCATGAAAATAAGTCATTCAGGCTTACATATTAACTCCTGAAATGCAGCTCCCTTTAAACCTGTTTGAAACCAAACCTTTTCAAATGACCACAGAGTTGTCATGTAATGTAGAATGCGGACGGTAGTGTATAATGCGGGAGGTAATGTAGAATGCGGGAGGTAGAATATGGGAGGTAGTGTAGAATGCGATAGGAAGTGTAGAATGCGATAGGAAGTGTAGAATGCGATAGGAAGAGTAGAATGCGGGAGGTAATGTAG
>VKOC01000004.1:5841438-5858030 GCA_009364415.1 Spea multiplicata | reverse complement strand
GTATATAACCATACCCAGCCGTCCCCATAGTGTATAACCATGCCCAGCCACACGTATTCTGTATACAACCATGTCCTGCCACACGTATTCTGTATACAACTATGCCCAGCCACACGTATACTGTATATAACCATGCCCAGCCGTCCCTATACTGTGTATAACCATGTCCGACCACCCGTATCCTGTGTATTATCATACCGGGCCATCCTTATACTATGTATAACCAGGGGCGTAACTAGAAACCACAGGGCCCTGGTGCGAAAATTGCCCTAAACAGCTTATCAGTGTCATCCTAACCCTCAAACAGCATGTCTATGGCATCAGTGCCCCCACCTTGTCAGTGCCCCCAAATAGCTTATCTGTGCCATCTTTTTCCCAAACAGCTTGTCTGTGCCATCCTTGCTTCAAAACAACTTGTCTCTGCCTTCTTTGCCCCTTGCCCCCTTCCAACATACACACTTACACAAATTACACACACTTACTCATACTCACTCATACACACAAATACACATTAATTCTAACACACTCCATCTCTACCCACTTACACATCACTGCTCACACATACACACAATTACACATCCATGCTCCACATACACAATTACACATCCATAATCACACACAATTACACATCCATGCTCATACACACAATTACACATCCATGCTCGCATACATACATACATATATACAAACTAATATCCTTATGCTGTGTGTAGCCATGTCAAATAATAAAGTGAGCTGAGGCATCATTTACATAAATAAGAAAACCTGAATAGTACAGGATACATCTTAATCCTATAAAAATTAAGATATAACAGATGACTTTGAATCTCATACTGTATGCAAACGGTCTTATTTTATATGTGAGTATAATGAGAGTGTTTAATCCAATAACGCTTTGATCAGAGTGCATGCTCCAGGTACCAGGCAAACTCATAAACAGCCGTTTCCGAGCTCTCTCCATTACCCCACTGCGCACTAAATGTAGATTGTTTAATTGGATCCAGGAGCTAGCTAAATTATCCAGTCTCTGCTTGTTAAAGAGCAAAGTCAACTTTATACCAATAATAATAATAATAATACACTTTCCATTAAAGCTCAGCGTTCTGTGACAGCTTTATCTTTTTCGGACCATTTTTCTGATTAACCTCCCCAACATCCCCTGCATAGCAGTTTCCAGAATCACGGCGATTCCGTCGGACACGCGTCTCAGCACCTTTAAAAAAAAATGGGTTCTCTATGCACCCCTATTCCAGGCCAAGCAACGCCTCCACTTCCATGTACAATGACCAGACGGCCCGGTGTTATAATCCCTCTGTATTTACCAGATGGGTGCTGCCAAAAAACAGTGTTCACAGCTGCAATCCGCTAGGTGATTATGGCCTGGCAGACATTGTCCATAATTCCAAAACTGCTAAATTATTTTTTGATGGATTCCCCCCCACCAAAGTGTCTCCTCGAAAGGGTTAATGCCTAACACAACATGTAAGATCAATTGTCACAGCTTTTCTAAGGGAATTGTTACTATGTGTCAAACAAATTAGTCATGGTTTTCTTTTTGTTTGTTTCTTTGTTGTTTTTGTTTCTGCATTTAAACACACTGAAATGTAAACATCAAACACACACATACATGGAAAGAGACCGTGCTACGGCACTGAATGGGTTAATGCGTATAACTTGCTGATTTAAGTGTTATATTAAAGAACATAATATTCTAAAATAGAGTTATCTACTAACATTTAGCCCTGTGGGGGAAACCTGCTGCATTAACTCTTTCACTGCCGGATGGGTAAGTCGCCCCCCCAGCACCTGGAATGCACCCCAGCACTAACATGGTTAACAGGAACTATTTCTCCGCGGGAATCGAAACTGTTCTTTTTCCATAAATTACTTTTATTTTGCTCCAGATGTAGCGACGTGCCAGGGAAAGGTGTGTGTGTGGGGGGGTCTCTATGGCTTGCAGGCCAATGCCGCTGTGCGAAGGGGTTACATTTATGTTCTATTACAAGCTGCCATTTTTTTTTTGTTTCATCTTCTCGGTAAAACACATAACTTAAAATGAAATCAAATATTAAAAATGACAGACTATATAAGTGCTGTGAGTAACTTCAGGTCACGGAGGGAGGGATATGAAGGCAAGTTGTCAGGCACTATCTGTCAGACTGAATTAGAAACAATCAAGAGAGACTGAGAGGGAAGGTGATTGGTATTAGGCGGCCGGGCTGCGAGCTGGCTGCTCAGATGTGCTCATGCATATAAAGAACAGGAAATCGCAGTTTAATTCAGGAAGCCCGAGCAAACAGGGCAACACAAAGGAGAAAAGTCCTTTGTCGCTAATAAGCTGCAAGTTACTTTGATAACAGCGGGGTTACTATCTAGAATAAAACACGTCGCTTTCACTTTTTTTACACCATTAATATCGCCGGCGTGTGGGACTGGGAGAGCCCGGAACAAGCGCGGATTTAAGAGGTCGTCCTATACGTTGCCTCCATCATGTCCATGATACCGGAGGAAGAACATGTATCGATGGAAAGAGATCCTGACACATGTGCAGAAACGGAGCGAGCACGCGTCGCAGGTCTCGCGGTAACGGGAAGCAGCGTGTGCGTGGTTTCACATTGACATGTGTAGAAACAGGATTAGCATGTACTAATTAGTTACTGCGTGTTCCTGCTGCACGGAGCGGGTTTATAGCATCACATTAGCCGAAGGAGATAAGTATCCCGGTGTCAGACATTTCAACTGTAAGCTCTGCGAGACAGGGCCTTCATCACAACCTCATCTATAGCGTGAACACAAACTTTCTGCGTCTTCCGATTCAGCCGCCTGCGTATATTAATGCCCCTTTGCCATGAATATGTATCCAGCCATGTTCTGAGCCTCGGGCCCCTGTTTGCTTATGCAAACCAGTAATGAGTGTTACCCAAGTGCTAAGTGTATAGTAATTACAGTAAACTGGCAAAAGTCAGGGTTCCCAGGTCTCCGCCGTGAGTCAGGTCTGTTACTGCCGGGTTACGTAGTTACAAGTCCAAACATAACAAAAATCTAACGGATAGGATTAACCCCCCCCCATGAAATACACCGCTTACTCTGGATACGTGGATGCATGCGCTTTCCCTTTCTAGCACTTTGCTGCATAATCCCAAACGGCCCGAGTCTTTCTTTAAAGCCCTGTATGGCAGATCGCACCTGCTCTGCGCTGCAATGTATTTGGAAAGTTACAATAGCTTCAGACAATTTCTGCCGAACCCCCCCGCAGCATGCGTAGGAAGTGGAGCGGGGTGAGGGGACTAATCCCTCAAATTAGTATAAAGAAAAGAAGCCCTGTCCACGGAGACAGCATTGTGAGATGAGGGTCTGGCTGCCTGACGTCTTGGGGTCCTACACTCAGGAATTTGATCAAAAACAAACTTTGTAACCTTAAGAAGTAGGAAGTCCCACAATCTTTCCAAAACCTTGCTTCCCCTACATCTTTTACCGACCAAAAACTAGCAGTGAATTCAACTTAAGTACAATGTGCTCCTGATTGCGTGATACAGTGTAACTTCTGCGATTCTATGTGGCTCGGCATGTGTGTCTTACAGCCGTCGCTGGCTTCTTTTTCTCTGTCCAATTTAAACTGAGTCCAGATATATTTGCGAAAGTTACAAATTTCCCTTCATTTAGGAGAAGATGCGTTTCAGCCATCGCCTTCCCCAACACACCAGCCGAAGTCTAAAAATAAGTTTGGTTAATAAGTAATAAGGGTTTTGCTGTACAGCCCATCGTCATCTGTCATCGAGAAATATCTTGATTAAATTACGTTATAATGTTACGTTATTTATTAACAGAGCGAGAGCTCCTGCTGCAGCAGTGGGAATAAGGAGTGGACGTGGTGTCTAAGTTATGTTATCCGTCAGACTGAGTCGGCACTCATCTAAGTCCTGGTTTGTAGCGATATATAGTAACGTACCGATAACTGCACCTACATCAAAGCGGGAAACCCAGAACTTCAGCTTCATGCAGGAGGTTAAACGGAGGGTTAACATTTGGCTACCTGCGCAAACCTGATACAGTCTGGAGAAACCATTGATACCTTTCCTGATAGATGCTAAATATTTAGTGAATTAACTCTGGATTACCTGCCATACGTCACCAAAGTCAAGACTCTAGAAGGTTTTCTTACTTTCTGTTCACTCTCTGGTCACGGATAAGGAAAAGATAAACGGTACAAACGTATTGGGGGCAACCAATGGAATGGACGACTATGTCAAATAAAGGTTGCTGTCTTACTTCTAACAAAACATTCCTTATTTGCGTAAATGCTTATAAAAAAGAAGTTCCAAGTAAACATGGAACGTGTTCTGGAAGGAGAGGCCGCAGATTAATCCCAGTTAATTGCGCTTAACAATTTTTGGATCATTTCTCCTCATTTTGGTCTGGCGGGGTGCTGCAGGAACGCTGCTATCACTGCTCACAAATGGAGAATGATCTCTTCTGGGGAGCCGAACACCCATTAACATTTAAAGCAAGGGGATTGCAGAAGGACAGCATAATCCAGGCAGTATTGTTCTGCCGAGAGGGTAATATACTTCCTTTCAACAAGTGGGATTATGCATGACCACAAAGTCTATTGGATCCAGACTTTTCAGAGTTCACACTAATGTGCCGTGACAATCCATACCACGCTCCGTGGTGGATCAGAAGGCGTTGTGGGTGCCAGGGCATTTAGCACGTAACCCCTGGGTCAGACAGGGAAGTCCGTCTTTTTAATGATCCATTTGGTAAGGGTTTCTCTAGTACAGATAACGCGTTAACAGGCTTTATACTTTGCGGGGAGCCCCGTCACCACGCTGGAGCTGAATTCACTACAACGGACGTGTCTTTCTGATGTTAACTACACATGGCTATATCTGAAAAACAGATATTATTTCTATGTGATCTTCAATGAGTTCCAGGAGAATTTCATCACGAGAAATGTACATTTTTTGTAGTGGGGGCGGCATTTAATTTAAAAAGCAGACATTTTTGAATGTATTTAGTAAATGCTCTGGTTCTACAGACCTAACCTTATTGCCAATGATGTATAATCTATAATAATATGATATTTCTGGTATAATCAATATGTAAAAACCTAAACTTAAAACACTAGCAATAAACCCCGTGCCAGTCTGGTGAATGTTTGAAGGGGGCTCTATATTTGCTATTGAAATAAGATATGATATTAAGTGAAAAATCACAATCACATCGTACATCACTTCGTTGGCATGATGTAAAAAATTGCTTTCGTAGTTAATAGCAAGTTGTGGAAAGGAATCACCCGTCTTACGAAGACTTTTGTTCGAAAAATGCTGAGATCTCCCCACAATAGATTATTTCTACAAATCAACCAAGCCCTCCAAGACCGGTAAGAAGTGTAAAGGAACGTAAACTCTGGGGTCAGTATAGAGTCTGCTTCCTACACTTGGCTGTCGGACACTAGCATCTATCTCTAGTACTAACTGCATTGATTTATCATGGATGACTCCTTTCACTTGTTAGATTAGGCCCATGAACATAAACTCTTTTAGGAATAAACTCTTTCCTCAATCACTAATAATGAACCTGGAAGTTTTCACTGGAAAACCCATCAACGATAACTAAAAAAAAAACTAAAATAAAAAATACTTTTCTTTTGAATCATGAAAATAAAATATGCATCAGGACACTGGTATGCAGCTTAGATGTGGCAGTGACTGCCAATTCCCTTTAAATAGAAATATATATATGAATGAAAATTGTCTCTTATACAGTCATGTAAAAAATAAAGTACATCCTCTTTGAATTATATGGTTTTACATATCAGGGCATAATAACAATCATCTGTTCCTTAGCAGGTCTGAAATTAGGTAAATACAACCTCAGATGAACAAAAATTGGTATGCAGCCATGACATTTTACACCACGTCAAGATTTTTTCAACCCCCAAAAAAAAAGCCAAAATGGAGAAGCCATGTGTGAAAAACTAAGTATAATGCCATTGCCAAACAAATTAAAGTCCATCATTCTACAGTGAGAAAGATTGTTCAAAAGTGGAAAACATTCAAGATATTTGCCAATCTTCCCAGGAGTGGATGTCCCAGCAAATTCACCCCAAGGCCAGACTGTGCAATGCTCAGAGAAATTACAAAGACCCAAGAGTTACATCTCAGACTCTGCAGGCCTCGGTTTGCATGTTAAATGTTAAAGTTCAGGACAGTACAAGTAGAAAAAGACTGAACAAGTATGGTTTGTTTGGAAGGGTTGCTAGGAAAAAAGCCTCTTCTCTCTAAAAAGAACATGGCAGCACGGCTTAGGTTTGCAAAGTTGCATCTGAACAAACCACAAGACTTCAGGAAAACGTCCTCTAGACAGACAGGACCATAATGCACAGCACCACGTTTGGCAGAAACCAAACACAGCTTCTCAGCACAAACACCTCATACAACTGTCAAGTACAGTGGTGGAGAAGTGATGACTTGGCCTTGTTTTGCAGCCACGGGACCTGGGAACCTTGCAGCCTTTGAGTCGACCATAAACTCCTCTGTATATCAAAGTATGCTAGAGAGAAATGTGAGGCCGTCTTGGCCGAAATTGGGTCAAGCAGCAGGACATGATCCAAAGCACACCAGCAAATCTACAACTGAATGGCCGAAAAAGGAAATAATCAAGGTGTTGCAATGACCCAGTCAAAGTCCAGACCTCAACCCGATTGAACTGCTGTGGCAGGACCTTACCAAATGCCCGAAAACCTCAATGAACTGAAGCAACGTTGTATAGAGTAGACCAAAATGACTCCACAACGATGTGAGAGACCGATAAATGATAAAGTCATACAGAAAATGCAAACTTCAACGTATTGCTGCTAAAGGTGGTTCTACATGGCTTCTCCATTTCGGCTTTATTTTTGTTGAATAAATTATGACATGGTGTAATATTTCATGTGTTGGTTTTCATCTGAGGTTCTATTTACCTAATTTGTAGATCTGCTAAGAAACAGATGAGTCTTAATATGTCCTTATATGTAAAATAGAATTCAAGAAGGGTGTAATTTCTTTTTCACATGACTGATATATATATATATATCTGTGTGTGTGCTGTGCACTTTTTAAATTACATTATAAAAGCTAGGAATATTTTTAAGATGAAGCAGACTTTTAAGTGTGATCCTTTATTTAGGTAGTGATCTGTAAATATTATTATTTACTTTTATATTTATAAACACACACAGACACATGCTGTTCTCTTTAATGCTATGGGTTTTGCTGTTAAAAGTTTGGGTCACAAATTGTTTTTGTGAATATTTTGGGGTATTCAGTTATGTAGCCCTCCTTGTTTACCCATATAGACCTGAGAACACATCTTCATCTGGAAGGTTAGATTACATTAGTCTTTTGTTCAAACTTGATTGGCATCAATTATCAGTGACCATGAAAGGATTCTCATTATCCCTTAGTCTGAATACTTAAATAAATTACATTATGGGATTTTCAGCCAAAACATGAAATTAGTTTTAACCCCGTCACTGCTGCGGCAGGGGAGAGTGACGAGCAGTTGCTTGCACCCTGGTGGGTTGGGTTACCGTTCACATGCGTGTTCACATGCGTGTCAGCCTTCTTACCTTCACAGCTTCACTGCATACTTGGTGTAAGGGCTGTCAGTCGGTATTCGGACAGATCTGTTTGCAGGGCACCTCTTTTTCCTGCCACAAAAAAAAAAGAAAAGAAACGATAAAAGTAAAGACATGGGAAATCATGTAAAGTGAAATATATGAAACATCTTAAATACCAGGAATATGCAGAGGTCAAGGAAATTCAGCAAAAAAAGGTTAAAGATGAAATAAAATCCGCTGTCTGAGAATGAAAATCTATCCGAGCGCAAGGCCACTGGTGACGTGTAGTAGACAAGAAGTTAAATACTGCAATGCACTGGGATCCTTCATTTTCATCAGATCAATAAAAGCTTATATTTATCAGGATTCCAAGCAGCTGCCACATCTGACAACCTCCACTTTATTTCCTCACTACTTGTGCTGGATCGGAGCACGGAGAGAAGAAGAAACTGCTTTTAATGCTATTTACACCTGAAGTCACAATTCCATTAAGAGGTCCTGTTTGTTAAAGGGGCAGGGGGCTGATATTATGATAAAGGCTCTTTGTTCTTTGCCGTTCGGACCCAAATCGGAGCGTTCTGCATAATATATATTAAAAAAAATCTAAATATTTTCATTTTACCGTTTTTGCTCAAACTTACCGTTTACAAAAGGGAGGAAAGGCTTGCTGCTAAAACAGTTACCACTCTAATCATCTGTACAACAATATTTGCTATCAGGCATTTTAAATAGATTATCACCAGTCCATCTGTGTCATTATTGATTTATAAGGCTTTAAGCTGCTTTAGGATAGAAGCTTTCCCACTAAGGGGTTCCTTGTATAAATCACAACCCTTTGCAAACAGACATCACTCAACATATTGCTTTTTTTTCCCTTTTTTTTACATCATAGCAAGAAGCAGAAGATGATAAATTGTTTCTAATATACTGATCCAAACTGATATGCAAATCATGGGTGTATTTTTTAATATATTACTTGAGAAAAAAAAAAGAGCCATCATTAACATATGAATGCTATATGCAAATGCCAGTTACAGAGCAGATGTTGGTGAATGTAATTGACCTATATGTGAATTGCATCAGAACCCTTAACGCTATTAATTCGCTACTCAGAAACTAGATATTGTCCAAAAAAACTAGGTTCTGCGAAACCATACCCTGGAAGTGATTTTGACAGAGTTCCAAAGGCAGAGTAACAAGGTCACTGCCACCACCAATCTGCTGTCATCTGCATTCTGTCTTTATGGATGACATCATCATGTGGCTGCGTAATCGATCACTTAATAGCATTTGCGAAAATACGACACGGGGGTGGGGGAGTTATATAAAAATGCCCCACATTCTGTCTTTTTTATTATTATTATTTGGCAGAAATGTCATACCTCTTAAGCGGAGTGTGCGTCTGCATCGCCCAGATGCCATTTTATCCCTGTCTTTATTTTTCCACATTTTTTTTTTTTCTCGGAATGACATTAAATTGTATTAAATAGCCTTTTTGTTGGGTGGGGGGGGGGGAGGGAAGCCCACCCTCTTTTATGACAATGTATTAATGCCCCGGCGTTCCAACCACTGAGCTGTAACATTCCGGAGTCTTGGAGGAGAGGCAAGAAGCACCATTGTGTGTATAGATCTGCTAACAACAGTGACACATACTAATAGAAACATACCTAATGAATTACTGCTTTCAGGTCTAGCAGGCTGACATTTCTCTGCAAGGGACAATTTTATATTTGTGGCACAGAGTAAAATTGCTTCATACGAAAGCCACTGTGGATTAGCATAAAAATTAACACTTAAATTTCAGCTTATTTTCCACCCTCTCCTCCTGCCACAACAATCAATTCCTCTTATAAATCTGATTAGATTTTACGATGCTTGTTATTCAGAGCATGTCTCAACACAGCATTCACGGGCTTCAAGACTATTTGTTTAAATAGAGAGAGAGAGAAGAAAAAAAAAATGGAAGCAGATATAAATGTATAGGTATTCTTTATTGCCCATTCCCCGCCGCTTCCTTTCTCATATTGTAGCATCGGTAATTGATTGCACGCATTAATTAACATGTAAGGTAGAAATTCGGCATTATGCATGATTTATTTTGCTTGTTGGTCGGGCTGTCGGTTGCCCTTGTGAGGCTAGGACATTGGACTGGATTCTGGTCCAGACATAAATGCCAATGCTCATTCCCCCTGAAAGTTATTAATGTCAGATACCAAATGAGATTTTTGATTTCACCTACTTACTAATCCACGAAAGCTGTTTTGAGTGATGCGGGCTTAAATGCAGAAAACCGAAATGATCTAGGAAGAGCCCGATAACATGCAAATAAGTTCATTAGATGTCATTTAAAAACAGAGGGTAGCAACTCTTAACAAAAAGAATAAAACCGGTCCTGGTCAGAAAACGACGATAATTAAACAAGTCAAAGGAAGAGCAATAAAGGGGGATGTCCATCAGGCTCCCAAATTGCCAATATACCAAGATGGCATTTTGATTGCAAATTTCTTCTTGTTTAGCAAGAAAAATAAACACTGAGTATTTTAATAGAGAGCCATTAGAATGCAAAGTCTATCAGTATGGAAATATCCGCGACCTCTTGATTTTTTTATATGGAATAAAAGGCAGCCATGCAGATCCACCGTGGTATTTTTCTGTGGATATGGGAAGGGATTGGCTCAGGTTCCTGGGCTACTGTAAATTTCTGTGGACCATTAATGTCAAGTTATTTGCCAGCCCGCAAAAGCCAGGGCAATGTTTTTTTAACTGTGTTCTGGAGGGATTGTGTTGCTGAATACTGTGTTTAATGCCAAGCTGCCCGCTGTACCCCGATACACGCCTTAGCCTGGTACCTTCTATGCTGGTATTAAGGGCTTGGACCTTATAGCAGTGACGGTAACAACATAGCCAACCATTATCATTAACATAATGGTAACTGGCCATCTACGTCAGTCCATAAGGTGCACATATACTATATATACATACTATATATATACATACATAGAGAGAGAGCAACAGATGTATCAATACAACCTCCAGGAACGTGATGTCCGCCATCAGCAGCGAGGTTCTTGCCGATACAAAGTATGTAAATATTTCTGTGCAGTTACACAAGGCTGAATGTCATTTCGGTGCCTACGATTCATCTAGGTCCCGGAAACAAGGACAGAACTTGTAATCGGATTTGTAGAACAGATCTGATTCAAACCGAAGGGATGGAAATCCGTGTGTGCAAGAACAGAGAACAGGTGTGAGCTAAAGGCGCAGTTCATCTAATTTACTATGCCAAGTGCAGCGGTACCCTTTTTAATTATCCAGCACATTGTCACATTATACAGTAATCTTTGAAGTATACCTGGAGGACATCCTGCGCACAAACGCCTATAGAATGAAACCCTACAAACTGCGTGGATATGAGGTGTGTTCTCTGTATGAAGAGTGGGCACCAATATTGTATCAAGAGTGATGTTAGGAGACACTCAATAACACACACAGACACAGACATATATATATATAGAATGCAGTTCTGTTCCTTTATGGTAACTTTCTGTATTTTCTGTTTATTTGGCCTTACACGTGTAACTTCATATATAATTCTATACATAATGTCAATAAAGAATGAAAGTTATGCAGAAGAAGAGGATAGTTGGAAAGATACAAAAATAAACTGAACTCAGGTTCATGAAGGCAAAACAAGTGAAACGTCTGCAGGAAAATGAAGCCGCGACCCGCGTCAGAAGCAGAGGAGATGAGATCAGGTGGTGGGCACTTGAAGTGAATGTCTCGGGTTCACAATGTGTGCAGCTCTTGTTACAAAGCAGAGGTTTCTGTATCTCTGGGTCCATATTGTTTGTCGGGAGTTGTGGATCCCTGGGCCCTGCACCCATCACCCACCCTTCATTGGTAGAAAGCGGCTATCGGCTGCTGAAGACGGCGTTACCCTGACCGTCGCCATACTGCGTACATTGTAGCCTAAAGATTCCATACGCCTCAGTCCTCTCATCCCACAGGCAGAGACCGGGTAACCTACCTCCTGCTGTCCCAGCGGCAAATCCTATCACCATTAGAAGTTCAGAGATGTAGAACCTATTCCGGAGGGCCGAATCTCCCCCATGTGCCCCCGCTACAGACCAAGTAACGTCCTGCTACGCACACAATCCTCAGATGACTCCAATTAGCTGGAAAGTCCTAATATCTACCAGCTCATGTTTCTAATAATAATATTATAAACGATCCATCAACATGGATTTGTATGTAAACAACTTTATTTTACAGTCCACTAGACGCACAAGCATGAAACTCATAAAAAAAAGCTAACATTTTCCAAACTTATCCAAAAACTGCATAAGTAGAAGCAGAATTTCCCACCCAGCCTTTTGGGGGAACGCCTGTGTTTTTGGGGATCACTAAAAAGACCCCACTGTTTACTTGCATAAACATTTTGTAAGCGGGGGCTGGAAGGTCTCCAGCACCACAAACACGTATTTGATAAAGCAAAGGAAAAAAAAAGAATCAAATAAATATAATCATTAAAAAGAATAATGCGGGGAAAATTCTCATTAGCTGCAAAAACAAGTAGAATTTTTTGAAGACAGAACCACAGATGTGAGGAAAGGAAATAAATCCATAGCATAAACCTGCGCGTAAGAACTGGTTCTGAAAGGGTAGAGTTAGTTTCGCCCTCTTTGGCCCTGCTCGCTAGCTTAAAGTTTACACGTAAACGCGAACCCCATCTATCATCACATCTGATCCCAATGTGAGTAACGATTTTTATTGTTCGCTGCTTGAAAGTGCAGTTTATTTTCCTGAGTGTGCATTAATTAACCCAGCATGTACTATCTCCCGGCTCATCAAGCCAAGGACATTTATTTAAACATGTTTTATTATGAAATGTTTGCATTCTGCACATTTGCGGCCCACACACACGCACAGATTATTTCACTCGGGTTTGGTGGAACATTCGGAGAAGTCAAAGGAATGTATTGTTTTTGATTACTAAACTCTTTTGGCACTTCCATAAATGCCTTAACTCTACCCCCCCCCCCCTGTCCCCCGGTCCAAATCAAGTCCTCTGCGTTGAAATATCTAGATGTATCCGAGATAAGCCGGGAATATTTAACAAGATCCGCGATGCCCATATCACATACGGCGCTGGTCCCCAGCAGCCAACTTTATTGACTTCCATGTAAACTATTGTGATTTATGCAGGCCAAACTTAAATGGAATATCAATGTGAGAAAGCAGTGTAACCGTATCAATCACAGCCGAGAAGGCAGCATGCGCAGATCCCTGGTATGGTACATTACAGATGGGAGTTCTAAGGCTGTGACTGTCATCTTTTGATTAAGAAAAGGAAATGATTTCACTAAAAAGCTATTCCCTCTTGTGTTGTTTTGTTTTAACAGTGATTGTACTTTCCACCGATCTGGACGTATTTATTGAGACGTGTAAGTAACTTCATGGTTACCAACATCGCTGTAATCTTAACAAACTATCTTTTTTTCCTGCCAATTATCTAAATATCATAACTATAAAATATCTTAAAACATTCCCCACTCTGTAAACATCTCAGCTACAAAGCTCCAAGAGTAAACACGAGGATGCATCAGAATGATTTTAAACGATGTTATAAAAACTGCTCTTAAAAACTAAACAAAAAATGTAAAGCTTCCATCTGTTTTATGATTTTTTTCCATCGTTGAACGGCTGCTGTGTGCCAGTTTACTGAACCGTAGCTTGCTAAAGAGATTGCTGGGGTCATAGACTGAAAAACAAAGAGCACATCCATGATGACTGAGTTCCCGTCTCTACTCACTGGGCAGCGGAAGGGGAAACTCAGCAGCCCACGCGGCTCCGTATCGAGTCCCCTCCTAGGAGGACCAAGGCTTCCCAATCGTGGACAGTCGTATCCCTCTTCCCGCTGGGGAACGCCTATGGGGTGAAGCCGGCTGGGAGAGTGGACAAATCTAGACATTTGGTAAAAAGTCCGTAAGATCTCATACTTTCGCTACAAATCCATACTGCCGGCACCCAAACCCTCAAACCTTGATAATCCCCAGCACTCGTGGGCTTCATCCCGTATCCCGTATCCCTAGAAAGGCATTTCTGGCCACTTCCACCCAACTCTTACCAGTTTAATTAAACGCAATTCCGTCTCCCGACTCATAAGAGACAGCCACGAGGAGACTTGCTGAAATGTGAATACCACAAACCTCTCATGCATTATTGATTTGTTTTTCGGCAGAGAAAGTTTGGCAAGTGTTTTTTGTTTTCATTTTTTTTTTTTTTATAGGAATTTACAGAAATTGCTCAAATATAAATACATTTTAAAAAAAAACAACATTTCATGAAAACTTGTTTTATACGGTAAGATTAGTAAGAGCAGATAGATGGAGCCGATAGATGGACATACGGCCACCCATCTCCTTCTATGTAATGAGGCACTGATCATTTCTGTTATTTTATTGCATAGTTGGGCTACAAATGATATTAAAAAATTTGTCAAAAGAATAGAAAGCATATAGTATATTCGGATTGTTAGCAGGAAAAAAACGACTAAACTATAGAAATTTGATGTACGGAACACATCATTCACCGACAGATCAGTCAGGGAGGATTGTTCATGGGTTTAGAGCTCCTCGCAAAGCATATATCTGGCGAGGATCATGAAGCGCCTTGTAACATATGTGACGATTAAGGAGGTTACTATGTTACTTTCTCATCAGAGAATGCCACTTACCGGATATATATATATATATATAGGTTCAGACCCTTCAGCTTGTTGACAGTTTGTATAGAAATTCCTCGGCATCCGTTAAACGGGTAATTTAGATATTACCCAATAATAGTAACCACGTAGAGACTGGAATTAGGAAGGGGTACAGCCCAATATGATAAGGAATTGTAATGTAACCAGGAACCAGAACAGGCATATAAGAGTAACAATAAAATATATGGTGTACAATATTTTCTAGCCAAAGATATAAGAGGAAATTTGATCTTTTTTCAAAATAAAAAAATGGCAGCTGATTCACGGTAGGGAATAATATTTTTCATGAGATTATTATTGTTGGTCAAGTAGAGCAGAAAAGTGCAGAGAAATCAGAGAGTAAATGGAACTATAGTGTGTGACTGGAGATAAGACGGTACATATTGAACTTACAGGGTTAATAATAAAAAATCAGAGCAGAAAAACAACTGAGCCTTAGACAAGGAATAGAAAGTTAAGTTATAAGACATAATGCCCGTGTTTTGTTTATATGACTGCACATAATATTATATGTACGTCACCGGACTGTTCAGACCAGTCCTGGGGCAGACGATCCAAATCCAGGATGATACATTTCAGGAACAACGAGAAAGCTTGTAAGGGCTTTAAAGCAGAGGAAGAGATTGATTATGGAGTGAAATCTGTCCCCACGGACCCTCCCGTTCCTTGGTAAGTGCAAACCGTGATAATACGTAGACAGAGGACTCCAACCTGCCTTTCCCCCGGGTCCCATTAAGAATAAGGACTTCCCAGGCACGGCTTAGGGGACTGTATAATGACTCTGTGACGCTGCGCTCGGGGCCTCGCCATACCTTGACACTTTTGCCGGCGGTTAACTCGGAGATCCCTTCTTCTGTGTCATGATCTCTAAAATACAGGGAAACCCCGAGCGGCCATCAAGGCTTCTCCCGCCGTACGAGATAAAGTGGATATTCCACTCTCAGACTCGATGGCTATGTCTGTATTAACACCCCGCTCAGCTCTCAGCATTTGTATGCCATTAACCCTCTGTGCTTTGATGTTCCCACACAAAAGTGCTGCTTGTACAGAGAACGTAGGAAGTGCGCGGGATTGTCTGATACATCGCTCAGATCCATACTGAAGTTGAGGAGGTTAATCAGCTAGGGATTTATCGGTGGCAGAGCAGAATCATATTTAAAGGGACAAACAGCGGCATGCCACGTATTATTAAACGACTTCCCAGGTTAACAGTACAAAGTATTCCCTACACTCACCCCGGGGCAGAGGGTCACGCCACGGGGCAAACAAAGCGTCTTATATATCGGAACAAAAACATTCCCTCTGAGCAGACGTAACCGGAAGATCGGGCCAGAAAATGTTGAATTGGTTTAGATGGGAAAAAACATTTGTTTGTCGGGTGCGCAGTTTCTGTTCTGGGAAAATTATAAAATGTATTGCAAGCGTAAAAACGCTTTAAAGAAATAAACTGAACAATTAACATTTTGCATGAAGAGGGAATTAAAATCCAGTTGTAAACAAACCGCTTAATGTTACTGGATGTTACTTAATCTTTACCGAACTTCCTTTGGTGGCAGAAAAACTCAATTTCAGAAGAATGTTTTATCAAATCTGAAAGGAAAGAGCAAATGCCAAGGAGCGCTGGCGACTATGTGTGCGTATATATAAATATATATATAATGGGTATAATAACAAAGGATTGCAGCGCTGTGTGTAGTGATATAGTAACTGAGATTATCACCATATTAAGTATATAGAGTAAACCTGTTGGGTAATCCCTTACTAGCTAGTAACAAGTGGCACACAATAATATTTAGGACAGATTTTCAAAATAATTGTGTTTTGTTTATGGAGAAGAAACAAGCGAACGGCAAGTCTCTTACTCAACATGCAACCGATGGCAATAAATAAATGGTTTGCATGTTGTAATTCCCGTTGCCCCAACACGAAGTCAAGAACCAACTGTCTAAAGAAGCAAGTAACAGAGAACCTCCGATCTTCATGGAGGGAAGATTCTGATTAAAACCAAGCAGACTATTATGAAACCTGCGGCTGGATATGCATGCTGCCGAGGAAAGAATCTGCATGCTGGCGAGGAAAGAATCTATGCATGCCGGTGAGGAAAGAATCTATGCATGCCGGTGAGGAAAGAATCTGCATGCTGGCGAGGAAAGAATCTATGCATGCCGGTGAGGAAAGAATCTATGCATGCCGGTGAGGAAAGAATCTGCATGCTGGCGA
>VKOC01000004.1:5818961-5841338 GCA_009364415.1 Spea multiplicata | reverse complement strand
GCGCATTAGATGCATAGCGCATTAGATGCATAGCACATTAGATGCATAGCGCATTAGATGCCTGGCGCCTTAGATGCATAGCGCATTAGATGCATACCGTACTTGCCAGTTACTGCCTATAGACCTGACCCTTCCCATAACCGGCTAGTGGTTTTTAATCAGCCCTCGGCCCCCAATCCCTCTCTCCCCGGAATCACTTCAGGTAACAAAGGCTTGCCTGCCGCTCATTGTGCTGATTCTTCTGGAGATCATACTGAGAGCGGCCGTGAAAGGCGATGGGTTATGATGTATTCATGATGTATTCATCGCTATCATGTTAAGAGCACTAGTCAGAGGCAAGAATTCATTACTTACATTTAAGGAAAAATAGTTTCTCAGGCCCTCCTGACCCGGACTTCAAAAGGGAAAAAATGAATGAGAAGTGATACAAATGAAGTTTTAAGATGTGAACGAGAGCGGCTGAGCCTTCTGCCTGCTTCACTCATCCCAAAGTTATAGGTCTGTTTTATTTGGGTAATTAATTAGTCTTGTATATTGCACACTTAAAAAGGTGCGCTCCAAGCAAAAACAAAAAAAAGGCACAATTCACAAAACGAGTCATTAACGAAAAATTTATATCCAAAGAGAATAAACCGAGAACCATCAATACTGTATACTCAGAAAGGAAAGCAACGTTTTTATCCGTAGAAAGGAAGGTGGTCCCGGCACGGCAGTAACCGTGGCAATGGCGATATCCGCGGATATAACGAGCGCCGGACTTTCATTCCGGAACGCAGGACCCCATAAAAGTGTTTGGGGAACCCGACATGAAGGATTCTCAGAAAAACGATATAAGATATATATTCATGTCTGGAATGAGACAGGGGGTCGCCATCAAGCTGTGATTGATGGGAGTTGGCTGCTCTTACAGGTATGCCTGCATCAAGCTATTCTGAAAGAGTTTTACGATCCGCGGACTGCTTCTAGACAGTAATTCCTACGATCCGTGTAATCTCTTCTCTCTGGGATCTCACTCCAGGATGCGGGACGCTGTGGGGATGGATGGGGCCGGTTAGAAATATAAACGGGATGTATTCTAAATGCTGCGTAAATCTCACCCGGTTTATCTAGTGATCGTCAGTCATTTTGACCCAAAGATGGATTTCTTACGAGGTACTCTTGGCACGCGTTCCTCTGTATGCGGAAGTTCAGGGCTGCAGCTGGTGTCGGCGGCCTGGCATGGAACCATTTCATTGACCTTTATTGATATGTGCTGGATTCAGCTGTCTCTTTTCACGATATGTCACTTGGGAGCTGGAGATGTCTGCCGTTCAGTTCCCCAGACAATGCATATGGCAGACACACAGAAACAGCATCTCTCTAACCCCCCCAGCTCCACGAGACTCTCCACCAAACACAAGAGACATCCCATTCTCTCAGACCGCAGTAACAAATATCTCAGACACAAGAGACATCCCGTTCTCTCAGACCGCAGTAACAAACAAAACACAAGAGACATCCCGTTCTCTCAGAACGCAGTAACAAACATAACACAAGAGACATCCCGTTCTCTCAGAACGCAGTAACAAACATAACACAAGCGACATCCCGTTCTCTCAGACCGCAGTAACAAACATAACACAAGAGACATCCCGTTCTCTCAGACCGCAGTAACAAACATATCAGACACAAGAGACATCCCGTTCTCTCAGAACGCAGTAACAAACATAACACAAGAGACATCCCGTTCTCTCAGACCGCAGTAACAAACATATCAGACACAAGAGACATCCCGTTCTGTGAGAGCGCAGTAGGAGACATATGAAGAGGGACGTGGTGTCCGCTGATACTCGGTGACGTCGAGTTACTCCTCATATTGAAATATGAATTGAATGGAAAGCGATGAGATTACCGCAGGCGGCCTTCAGCAGACCGCGGACACTGAGTGCCCGGAGCTCCTCGACTGTCTCTTATTCTCCAGACTTAATGGTTGATTGCAAAAATCGATGTTGCCGTTAGTAACAGAATATTTGTTATAACCCGATTGCCTCTTTTGTTAGGTGGACAGAATGATTACAGTATTAGATGAAACGTGTTATTCTTGGATATACGCCCCTTATATAAGCCCGTTATAGACCGGCGCGTCCCTGTAAACGCGGGACCGGTTGTGTTGGGGTCCGGATCGTGTATCGCGTTGGTAAATTCTGCTTGCGAGGACCGTGTTTGGGTGTTTTGGTAAATATTGAAAGGCTGTATCGGTGGAGGTCGGTGTTCGCCGGGCGCAGTTACTATGGACTGGTTCCTATGTTTTACATACATTAATCATGTATACGAGTTTTTAAACATTATCAGCTGCGAGGGGCAAATAATCGGGATAACCGCAAATGCCCCCCATCAGATTTTGGATCCCTGAGCATTAACTGGTTGCCAAGCAACAGCACAGAGATGAGTATAAAAAAAGCCTAAAATATCATTAATAATAAATAACACATTTATGGGTCACTTTTTATAAATAAGGCCATATCCTCACATTTCTCTATATATATCCCATTTAATGGCAGTCCGCAGAAACAGACGGTCTACAATGCTGGAGAAAATCAAAGAGATGTCCGAGGAAACAGCGCACACTTTAACGCGCGCATTTCAAGCCTTGTGTTTCCTTTTGGCATAGAATGATCTTGAATAGAGTTCTAAGAATTCTAAGTTATTCCCCTATTACAATAAACAGTACTAACAGCTCGAGCCTGACAATCGGGATTTCACTAAACTCTCCTGTGGCAGCAGCAGAAATAATAATACTAATAATGCAAACAATAATACTAATAACCATAATGATAATATTAATAAGTGAATTATTTGGTACCTGAAGAGGAAGGAGATGAAGGATGCGGGCTGTCCTCCTGGGCACTCCCCGTCTGTGAGAGGGCTCCACCTGTCCCACTCTCTTCAGTGATATTTGACGACCCCGGGGTGGTGGATCGGCTTACGGACTGGGACTCTTGATCGCTTCCCGATCCCCGTCGCTCCTCCAGACTCATCTGAATCGCCTCTTCCTCCGCTTTCCTATCTCTTCTGTGGACTCGCGAGTGAACCACCACTTGGTGGTAGGTCCTGAAGACCCGGCCACAGTCGGGGCACTCAGTTGGCTTGTCTTTCAGGTTTCCGTGGCTCTGGATGTTGTAGTCGAGCCCCTGGCTCATGCCATGCGACAGAAAATCTCTGGTACTTTCTAAGAGTTCTAGTTTGGACGGCAAGTCTCTCTGATTGCACATTTTAGAGCTGTGAATCATGTCAGCTTGCATTTTTTGTTTAGAGCCATCTGCTCCTATAATTACATACTCTCGCTTCTCCTTATCAAACAGGACTCCGGCATTTGCTAAACTATCTTCGTGGTTGCGCTGTATCTGCTGCTCTTTAGACAAGAAGCCGTGTTCCATTGCCATTCCTCTGGCCATTAGCTGCCAGGCCTGATAGCTGTTGACCGGATCCATCTCTGCGGCTTTGGCCGCGGCTTGCAACCGCTCTATGCAGCTAGACTTTAGAGGAGGCACCAAATTGAGGGAGCCGAGTAAGGAATGCTTCTCCCCTTCTGTCATGCCATGTCCCAGGGCAGCTATGGGCGACAGCAGCTTCCCGAGAACTTCCTTTTCTTTCAGTGGAAGTTCTCCCTTGTTGTACATGTGACTGTGCTCGCCTAAACCCACTTTGTCTGAAGGCATGAAACCACTTTGCAAGCAGGATATGTATCTGGAGTAGAGATTTGCGTGCTCTTGAGTAACGCTGGACACCGGGACCTCTGCTTCGCTCGGAGATTTGTTCTTTACAGATAGTTTGTTCAGATGGACCTTCATGTGGTTTTTTAAGAACCAGGGCTCTTTGAATCGCCTCCCGCAGATCTGACAGCAGTGTTCAAAGGAATCCTTGTGCTTTCTCATGTGGCCTTTCAGGAACCAGGCTTGACTGAAAACCTGTCCGCATACCTCGCAGCGGAACTCGCTGGTAGACTGCTCTCCGTTTCCGCTAGATCCTTGGCCTTGAACAGACTCGGCCGTTATGTGCGCTTTTTCAACATGGCTAATCAACTCTTCTTCTTGGGAGGCAGCAAAATCACACAGCGTACACTTGTAAGGCTTGTGCAAAATCCGTATATGCCTATCCAATTCCTCTCGTTTCTTGAACTTTCCTTTGCAAAACGTGCATCTGAACCCAGTCGCTGGGGTGGCCGCTTCCTCCTGGACCGCAGCCGGCTTCGGAGAGGGGGCTTTGTTAGACGGATCGGATGTGCTGTGGTTTGCTGGGACAGATATGTGAGAGTTAGACAAGGGGGATTGCTGTAAGTGCTGCTGTGGTTTCACATCGACTCTAGGCTGAAGAAGGCTGCTTTTCATCTGCTTGTCTCTTAGAATGGCTCTTTCCTCCAGTTCGTGGAGGAGCCGGTTTTCTTCTCGGACTCGACCTCGACCTTTGCCCAGGTTTCCCAGTTTGTGGGTACGGAGGTGAATCTTCAGGTTACCTTTCTGAGCAGCTCGGTGATCACAGTACGGACATTTGAATGGTTTCTCCCCGGTGTGCGTGCGCATGTGAAGAGACAGGATGCTATTGAAACGGAAACGCTTCCCACACAGCGGGCATGGATACTTTCGATTCTTCCTTGCATCGTCCTCGATGTCACTCATCTGGGACATTATCCCAAGGTTCTGTCCATTTAGAAACTGTTGCAGGTCTACTCTCCCATTGAGATTGCTATCGACATCTCGATTCAGCTGACTGGCCAACAGGGCCATCTGGCTGCTGATTGGTTGATTGGCCATTGAAACATGGCTTTTCTCGTCAATCGACGTCCCTGTTTTGTCTTCGTTCTTCTGCCGGTTCTGCAGCTCTGGGAAAGCGTGGCTGAGCTGGGAAGTGATCTGGTGCAGCTTCTGACTCATTGAATACTGGCCATTTAACAAGGTGCTGTTTAGATGGTTGTCAACTTCAGGCACGGCTGATGAAACTCCAAGGCACAAACTAGCTTCCTCCATCCCTGAAATCACCAAACACATAACAAATCATTGTGCGCCAGAAATATAACTTTAAAATATTTAAAAAAAAACAACATGACATTAAAGATATATGTCAAAAAGTTCTTTAAAAACCACAGAAACGATTCAGATGAAAATATTACTCTTGAGTTGGCCCAATAATCATTTCAGGATCAAAAACATCTATGACAAAGACTGAGTAATCAGCAGCAGAATTGCTCGTTCTAAAATATTTGCTTTGGTGGTTTTTTTTTCTTTTGTTTTTTAAGGAGAACCGTGTGTTTGGATTATCTCCCGAATATTATCGGGTCTTTCCCCTTTCCCGGTCGGAGGTATAATATTCTGGGGGCCCCGGCTTCCCTAGTCTCCCCAAGATATCGGACACCCTGTTAAGCCCCTGAAGCTGCAGCTGCTTCCGCTGTACTGCGTGCTGTTTTGGGGGTAGAAGGATCACTGAAGAAAGATTTCTGTTTGGTTTTTTTTTCACAATGAGTACAGCGATCATTTGAAAAACTTTTGTAATATATGAACACGGAATAACAGAAGCCACTCGGCCTCCTGGGAAAAAACAGATGTTTTATGACCTCTGCATCTAACCTCAGCATCATTTATGAAGACGTCCACCTTATGGAAGAATCATCCAGTGTTGGGTATTTAGATTCATGTACTTCATATAATCGTAGAGCTCCTGCTTGAGATAACTTTTTGCTATTATGAGTACTCATCTCTTAACCCCTCATCCTTCCCTCCAAACCTCTTTGACACGTTGACGTCACGCCACAGCTGGCGGAGTCCAAGAAGATTTTTAACTAAAGTGGCCATGGAGGTGGTTAAGACCAAAGTATATTCATGCTCGGAAGTCATCTGCCACTAACAATAAGGAGTTGAGTGATGGAACCCTTAGCTAAATGATCATTTTAGGAAGGTGTTTAGCTTAAAGAAGAGACAGACAGGTTGGGCAAACACATCTCACGATTTCAGAAGAATTAGAAGAACATTTCAAGAGATTAGCCACGCCAACAAATGGCGCCCATCTAGAAAAGGATGGGGTTCCATTATCCCTGGCCTATACACAAAGTATTTATATATTATTATATATATATATATATATATATATATATATATATATATATATAACACACACACAAACATATATATATATACATTTCTTCTATGCAGAGTCCAGCTTTCCAGACCCTGACGGTAATATTTACGGGACTGGAGCATATTACAGTTAGCTCGGTAATGTGTAAATGAAATATAAAAGTTTCTTGTATTATTTGCGGTGCCCACAGACAGTCTCTGGCACACAATAAAACATGATAATGTTTTGAATAAAAATAAAAGGACAAGCTTTCCAACAATAAAAAGGATTTTGCTTTAGTCAACAAAAAGTGCAGTAATATCTCATTAAGCTGATTAGTATGCTGCTTAGAAACAGTACTAGGTGCTGTAACACATGATTATAATCATAAAAATCCTTCAGTGTTTGCAAGTAAGCATTAACGAGGTATATTAAATTTTAAGGAGACTGACTAGCGGATCTGCAAAACCTTCAAGAATAGGATTTAACCCTCAAAATATTAATACAAATATCTTAAAGGTAAGACACAGAAACAGGATAAAGATTGAGCTCCTTTTTAACCTGCCATTAACATGGGGGCAGACAATTCATTCATAAAGCTGTCCATTTAGATAGATATATGTACATATTTTTATATATATATATATATATATATATATATATTTATATATGTATATATATACACCGGTATATATAAAGGTAATTCCTGCTCCACTTGCTGCAGACGACTACGCGCTCCATTAAGTTAGCCCGATAGCACAAGGTAAAGCTCACATTGTTTGCGTTTTTTTTTTGTTTGTTTTATTTTTTTTAACAGGAAATCTGATTAAACATAAAGGCTGACATGGATCTCCTATGAAATATCCATGTGACGGTCGCTCCTGTTGTGGAGCACGGAACCTTTTCAGGGTCATTAGACGGCTGTAAACATTATTATATAAATAAACCAGAGATTTCATGCTTCCATTTTAGCCCTGAGCTTGGTGCGCTGGGCATGCGCGTTCCCCCCATCGCTTGCAGAAGGTCCCGGTGACATTTGGGTAATGGCTAATATCGCAGAGATGGGAGTGAATGCGGACGCTTCATGTGTCTGGAGATTGATACCCGCGCATGGCGCACTCGTGACGTCTATCGATAGAAGGTGCGGGGTGGATGTCAAACTTTAAAAACAAGTGAAAGAGAGCGGCAGACTCAAGTATGAGCCCGACGTGTGACACTTGATGAGATTATCAGTTACCTATAAATAAATCTAATTAGGGGAAATCAAATACACAAATTACATGTTGAAGTACTTTGGGTGATCAAGCGAATTAGAAGACGAGAAGCAGTTACATTTTTCTTCCTGAAATATTGCCGAGTAGAGAGTATATTTAGCATGTCCCGGAAAACAATAAAACGTCTCTGGAACCGGATTCACCCTTCCAGTGCCGGAGGGGTAACACGGCCTTCCTGCCATTACGGTGCGGCTGGCGGTCACCCAAAGTGTAACTGAAACTATATAACACGTCCGGGGTGACGTGGGGGTTACTAGTTAGAGAGACCCACTCCTCTTTTCGCTGATCATTCTAGAACTAAGTTAATGATAGGACTGGTGGTGGCCATTGGGAGTCGGTCTACGCAAAGCTAAGTTTGGCCCATTTTGTTAAGAACTACAAAGAAAAAAAGTCAAGATAATAAGAGGACAGGACAAGCGTATTCAAAGACGTCATTATAAAGGGGATTTGGCACATATAAAAGGCCATCCAGCGAGAAATGCTGCAATTTCATTGTCCAAGCTAGAAACTCTGTTTAGATGATGTCATTCCTGACATACTAATTTCTATCCAATAAGAATTCTCTTCCTGAAAATAACCAAACCGCAGGCATGGAGGGTGCAGCTAGAAAAGAGTCTATTCTGTAAATAATTCCCCAAAAAACAGCTATCTTTGATTGATGATTTTCTAGTAATGGAGAAATCCTATGATGGTATTGCTACTGTAACCAGAATACGCCATAGAATGGGATGTATGGATACATGTATGGACAGAGAGACTGATAGATAGATAGACAGATAGACAGACAGACAGACAGACAGACAGATAGATAGATAGATAGATAGACAGTGCAAATAAAATGTTGATGCTAAATGCTCTCATTTCATGCGAATGGAGGTCTGACCTATTTGTAAATATTGAGGCAGGATAACCCTGCGTGGTTGTGTTCGCCAGGCACCTGTCATATGCATAATCTTGGATAGAAATCATCAAATGAGTGCACAAAATCAATACAGAAATCCAAGCACATAATCAGATATTCTGTTGTCTGAAAACTGGACGCTTTCCAGGGAAAGGCTCAGCGAGGGCATCTGATGCCTCCTTCCTGGTGGCGTCCATCTCGTCCCCAGCGCCGCTGCTTGGGTCAAAAGCCTAAACCTGTTGACTTCCCTGACATTGACTTCTGGAAGGAGAGGAAAGCGAGCCCCCAAGTTACTTTTAACCTAAACAGAAAAAAAAAAACATCTGCTGGTTGACTCACGCGCTGTTCTTGGCCGCGTTTAACTGAAACAGAGTCTGTTGCGGATCAGCTCTCTCTCAGCAGTAGGTGTCACAGCAATAAATAGATGGGTTTCAAGGGACACGTCGCCAAATAAAATGCATCAACACAAACATTTACAAAAAATGAACTGGAAATGACTGTATTTTGCGCACCAAGGCTGCACCATAGGCCCCCCAATGTACAGGAGGCTTGTGGCCTCTCAGGGTGGGCACATTTATTGCGGATGACTGATGTTATGTAGTTGCCTTCACAGCAGTGGCTTTCCCTTCTCTATACTTGTCATGATAGCATCAGAGCAATGCATTAGCTACAGCTACACAGGAAGTCCTGCTATGATGTCACCGTTCAGGAAGTGATGGCGTCACAGCACTTTGACATCATCTGACGAATGAGAATGCTTACAACGCACACGCTAAAGTAAAGCTCACGTCTCCTGGAGTGACCCGGAATGGTATATAAGTGCCGCTCTTTCCAATAAACCATTTACAAACTATTTTTGTTTCCTGTAAGAGAGGCCTGAACAAACCTGGATAGAAAGAGCAGGGATTACAATAAAACTTAATGAGCTTAAACCAAAGGCAGCTCAAAGCATTAGAGATTCAGTCCAACTTTATTTTGACAAAATGTCTGTTTGTGTTACATTGTAAAAGGGACATTATAAGAGGCTCATTTTAAAAGGTCAGGCTGAGTTTTAAATCTGTTAAAGGCTCTACGAGAATTTTACCTTCAGCGACATAAAATGTGCTTCTTCGTGTTCGGATTGAAGGCGCTCGCCTACATTAAGGGAAATCATTAAGTGGAATCTTCCAATACTGACACGTCTTGCCATTTAAGTCCAGAACTCTTGTTCCGGTCGGTTTTGGGTCATGAACTCCCAGCATTAGTGATGTTTTGGGCCTGGGGAAAGTTCTGATGATAGATAATATAGTAATAATAGTAATTATTATATATATATAATATAATATATCATTTAACCTATATATTGGAGTGACTACACTATGTCTTTCCATAGGGGCCGTGCATTCTGCACAAATCAGGAATGTTATGATGTAATAACTTTACGGTAAAGCAAGTGTTTGTTGTTGTTGCCCTGATAACCAGTCCTATGACAAGCTACTGATGGGTTTTGTTTGGATGTGGCATTACGGGCACGTGGAGCTTTGTAGAAGCATCACCACGGTTTTATCATCTTTCCAGTAAACAAAAGACAATAATCAGCTACAAAAATGGGCATCTGTCAGTTGTTTAGAGTCTCCAGCAGTTACTGGATCTCTGAATTAAAGGGACACCATCATGGAACTGTATTCTAGAATAGATAGGCGTTGAAATAAAATGGCGCGCGTGAATGGAGCCGATCACACTCTGTTGTAAAATATGTATAATTTTCATTTTGAACTTGCCGTCTATTGTGCGACTAATGTTCGCTACTTTGGTGCTAAAAAGGCGACGGGATTTGAAAATATTTATAAGTCATATTTATTTCTGAAAGCGAGCTCAGGGCACCCTTATAATTCTAATCCCCGCTAAGTGCATTGAGGTATTAAAAGCTCGGCAGCGAGAGGGCCGAGAGAGTGTTAATGCACAAGAAAAGTGAGACTGATGAGTAAACCATGAGTTTGGGGAATGGGTTACAGACGAGAACCTTTTAGAAACCTAAAAAAAAACGTCATACATCAGGTGTGGCACAGAAATTGGGCTCGGTGATGATGAAGAAAGATTTGGTTACATTAAGAAGCAGAAAAAGGTGGCCTATGTAATAAAACCTAACAAGACGCAAACATTACCCTAAGAAAATCATCTGTACATATTATCTGTATGAAGCTATGGGGGGGTCTCAGAGGACATCTATGTCTGTAACGAGACCTCAGCCGAGGCCGTTCACTCGTAACCAAAGTTAGGTAAACAGCAATTTCCTTGAGATATTCCTCCACTAAATTCTAATATGTGTTTTAAAATAATTTCAGCTTTCATTTTGCGATATCGGGTAATTACAAAGACGCATTTAGTGGAAAAGAAAAATGTAATTATAATAATTGAAATTAATTTGTAGTGTTGTGAAATACTTGCCTACTCCTAAACATCCTGCGCTCATTACACAGAGCGTGGAGATAAGATACTGCATGAAATCGTTCTAAAACTGTTAGGGGATATTTATTAGGAGGTTAAATGAGAGAGAGAAAGGTCTGATTATAATCCATTTCGAGGCTGTAAACATATTTTGAGTGAATATGAATAAACAATTAAAACAAAGCACATGCAGACTTATCAAACCAAAGGTGTAATTGGAGTCGCCGTAATACCTAAACTCTTCCAAAAGCAGTCTACATTTCCATGCCGGGAAGAATAAGTGTGGGATACGGTAACGATACTGAGTATTTCTTTAACATGCGCAGCTAGTCCTAGGTGGTGTCCCTTGGTCAAATGGAAGATACTCCAAATACTTGAAATACAATAGGAGGAACAAAGCGTTCACGGCTGAAGACAACCAGTGACATATTCTTCTGGTGGACAAACACCACAGATTATCTCTCTCTTGTGTTACAATGTTTCCACGTATATCTCTACATTCCATCAGAAGGAAAACTCTTGTTCCTTCTGTTGTCTACAAGTTCTCTCTTCCAGTTGGTCCTTCTCACCGGTCACGTCGGCACCAACACACATTGACCCCCCTTTCCTAATATCTTCATACAATCTGTGTCTACACCAAAAATGTATGAACAATATATGCAAAATAAGCCATTTTAAGCTGGAAAAACGAACTCAGGACACCGTGAGAAGAACAAGAACTCCTGCTGACTTCAAGATTAGCTGGCCGATACTCCAGAAACCTCCGGCATATGAAGGGGCAGATGTACAGCTGGCTGGTGGCAAGTGCCAGACGTCTGCATGGCTGCACAATGGCCTTTTGTGCCTTCATAAATAACAATAATAATAATAATAATAATAATAATAATGAAACCCTACTGAAAAGAAAAACATAGGTGGGACTAGCTGAGGTTTACATCAAAGAGCCACAAGTACATTCAACCGGTATTTTAATAACTTCATGTTTTCTGACGTATACGTATATACTTTTTTAATTTATTACATCTTTTTTCTCAAAAACCTTAAAACAGATGTATGTTTAAAAACCTAGGTATACAGAAACAACAGAAGCCAGGCGATAACGCCATTCTTGGGAATCATCACAGAAGGCACCGTTCGTTAAGAGCTATGTCTTGTTGATAAATGGATGGAACTACATTTGTTTTTTATTCTCCACGAATGCTAAGACCACCGTATAAGTATGATGTTATTACATACACATTTCACAAGGTTAACGTCATTGAACCTGACTTTGGTGGAACCCAAAATAACCCATTCAAAAGAGAAGTAAGAAATAATTGCTGTTTTCTCTCCTTTTTTTTCCCTTTCAGTTATATTGCTATAATGATTCTGCATAACAGATTGAACAAAGTACTGTTGTGACAGGTGGTAGAATCCGGCTAGTAAGCACAGAGACAGGGTTCAATTTAGTTTGTGAATCCTTTAATTGTTGTGCAGCTAATTAAAGAAGGTTCTTTACACTCGCAAGTGTTTACCGTTGCTAGTATGCATACATGAAAAATTAAATTGTGCCTTCAAGGGCTGAGAACTATAGAAAAATCATAGCTGATGCTGCAACATGCTTACCAGCCCCAAATAGCTGCTTTTCACAATCGGAATTTGTAAAACTTTTTGCTAAGCAAATATAGAGCTAATTAGAAGTGTTCGTTGGACCAATTAACATTTAAATAAATAAGCCATATTGCACATTTCACAGTCTTTATTTAATGATGCTCCCTAACTTGTTGGAAAAATTCCTTTAAGAACAAAAAAAACAAAAACCATGTCACAGAATGAAAGCCGGAAATAAGAGAGGAACAGTCTATCTCATACTTTTTTCTTTGTGCCTTGAAGTCTTTAGTAAAACGTACGGCCCGTTATTGGACTTTAAAATACAGGCATCTCTCTCTCTTCATCTTGTCGAGTTGTCTTTCCATGCCTTTGACTTGAAACAGGCAGAACGTATTTGATTACTATTTAATTTTGTCTCTGTTGTTGCGCGTGTATGCTAATGGTTTGGGTTCTTTTCAACTGGCAGATCAGAAGGGGCAGTTTTCGCAGACAGTCTGTAGCCCGGCAGGTGGTTAAACAGGACACACGTTATAGAGAAAGCCTCGAGAACTGCTAAGAAAAGCGCGCGTCGCATGTTGTTAAGTTATTGTCACCTGTGTTATGGAAGAACCCAACAGACTTTGAGTATGGAAGGCGGACTGCAAGAGTCACTAGGGTAACAAATTGACGTATGGATTAGGATCTGCCCCAAAAGAGTATGTTCGGCAGATGAATGAGGTATAGGAGGACAGCACATACAAAGACCCAGAATTTCAAGCGCCAAGACTTACTAGACATAGCATTATTAAGTAGGGAAATCATTCAAATGGATATGGGGTGACTGAAGGAATGAAGGATACAGGTGGAAGAGGCAGCTAATGGGACAAGAAACAAAAAGCGAGTGGCAGGAGGAAAAGGAGTAGAGGCTTAGCAAAGACTGGGGGAGCGTATGAAGGAATTGGGATGTACGTTCATTCAACGTCATGGCCATCAGAGTTTACTTGCCGGCTTGAAGGGTTGGGCGGATGCAGTGATTCAGACGTAGGGTAAATGGTTGTAGTTATGACAGAGGAATGAGGGGATCTGTTTGTAATGGAGAAGCATAGCAACAAACGTTGACCCCAATGCCGGTTCTCACATTCACAGAGCTGATACTCTCCTTATAATGAACGGCATGACATTAACAGTATAGACTACAGAAGCTTTGCATTAAGGTGCTAATAATTATTGGTTAAATGTTTTCTTATACTTCATAACTATGGGTGTTTTGAGCTATACCCAACACAAGGCTGAGCAGATGGATTATAACACATTATGTGCTTCTTGGCTACTGTATCATATAGCCCTGATATATGTCTGATGCTTATTAATATCACGTGTATCAGAGGGGTTAACTAGCACAAGGAAACAAGGCAGACATCATGTTGTTTCTATATGCTTGCAAGTTCAGAAAAAATGTGTTATTCTCCTCTGTGGCAGACAAAAGAAAATATTAAAAATAATTATGGTAATCACCAAATTCCCTTAATATGGGTGGAATTAGATGCAGAGATGATCCATAGCATGATATATAAGTGACAGCTGTTGCAGAGAGGAATTATAGTATGATATATATTTGTAATACTTATTGCAGTGGAGATCTATAGTATGGTATATGTGTAACGGTTACTGCAGAGGGAATCTATAGTATGATATATGTGTAACGGTTACTGCAGAGGGATTCTATAGTATGATATATGTGTAACGCGTTACGCAGCCAGGGGAATCTATAGTATGGTAATGTTGCTAACGGGTACTTGCAGCAGGAATCTATAGTATTTGATATATGTGTAACGGTTACTGCAGAGGGAATCATAGGGTATGATATATTGCTAACGGTTACTGCAGCAGGGAATTCTATAGTATGGTAATGTGTAACGGTTACTGCAGAGGGAATCTATAAGTATGATATATGTGTAACGGTTACTGCAAGAGGGAATCTAATTAGATTTATTGGTGTAACGCGTTACTGCAGAGGAATCTATAGTATGGAAAATATGTGTAACGTACTGCAGAGGGAAATCTATAAGAATGGTTATATGTGTAACGGTTACTGCAGAGGGAATCTATAGTATGATATATTTGTAATAATTACTGCAGAGGAATCTATAGTATGGTAATGTGTAACGGTTACTGCAAGAGGGAATCTATAGATGGTATAATGTGAACGGTTATGCAGGGGGAATCTTATAGTATGGTATATTGTGGGACGTTACTGCAGAGGATCTATAGTATGCGAATTATGTTTAAACCGGTTACTGCAGAGGGAATCTATAGTATGGTATATGTGTAACGGTTACTGCAGAGGTAATCTATAGTATGGTATATGTGTAACGGTTACTGCAGAGGGAATCTATAGTATGGAATATGTGTAACGGTTACTGCAGAGGGGATCTATAGTATGGTATATGTGTGACGGTTATAGCATAGGGGATCTATACTTATGATGTTATATTTCTAATGCTTATTGCAGAGGGTATAGTGTAGTTGTTACGTGTGATCTCTGGGATATACATCGTATGTTTGATACATGTTAGTATCCTGTGAGTAGCAACAAACCAAACACACGCACCCTGTTCTAGGTACATAACGTGAGATTGAGTCCGGGTGGCCTGCTATAGCTGCGGCTAATAACGAACGTTATAAACCGGGGACTCTGTCACGGGAAGCATTTTTAGAAGAGTATTTCTGGAAACCGATGTGCATAAGAGCTGCACATATTAAGTTTTGCGTGAAGCAGAAAAGTAATTGAGTTTAAGGAATATCTTTAAAGCCAATCAGCTTATTATCTGCACGTGGCGTCTTAGCCTTATTTATATCACATGGGTGATTAGACGCATATATTTTGGATTTTTATATATATATAGAATGTATACACACAAGTACACATCCTGCGCGCACTGCATATGTACTTAAATTGAGTCATGCTGATGGAATCCATAAATTATTCTTTTGAACGCGTGAATTTCACAGAGAGTTGGTAAATGGGCCTGTAAGAAGGAGGTCTGCTTTAAATAAACTGGCATTCACAGTGAAATATTCCCAAACTGCTTTTACTGGTGGAGGTTTTTTAAGCATAGCGCTCCCTGAATCTGCGGCTTTCCGCTTTGAAGAATTTGCATTTGAATGTTTATGTGTCGTGGGATTTAGTAAACAGAATAAAGTACCTTCCTGGTATTGTTTTGTATAGCGAGTTAACCGCAGAGCAGATAGCATTAATGTATATGCCTCTTACAGATGCAGCTTTATGATTTCACATAGTCCTTTTCTTTTGTCAATTAACCCCTTCAGCGTGCGGCTGGCCGCGCGGGCTGCAGAGAGGTGAGGCGGCGGTTCCTGCTTGGCGTGATACATGATACGACCCGTTGACTGATGACTCCCAGAACCACCCGGTTTCTGTCTTCGGCCAAAACTACTCCAACAAAACCGCGGATCTCTCTACAGCCACAAAAACCACACGAGCGATGAAGCGATTCGGGGTCAAACACTGACTTTCCCCTGTCATCTCCATGAGCAGATTTCTCCCATGTTGGGGCTGAGGGAATCTCAGTAATGTGGCCAAGTGTCCTAATGTAATCCTGGAGGTGGCACTGTAGACTGGGGCACGTGTTAGACAGAATAAGGCTGCCTGAGGTGGAAAAAGCATACTGTTCATGTACACGCTCCCCATCGTATAGATCCATGTCCTCTCCTGTAATATTGCCCTGGCAGGCAGCGGGTTAAACAGATGATACTGTGGGGGTAATAACTGGCCGGGTATGGTTAGCCAATTTACTGGTGGTTAAGATCACATTATGTAATAAAAATAAAGGAGCCCAAACCCTGGGGGGGGGGAGATTATGAAGGACCTCATGGAATTATGAAGGACCTCTCCCCCGCTGACCTGCAGTTTAACTGCTATAACACTCCAAGGGTTACGTATCCTGAATAAATACTGAATTGTCTTTCTCTCTACAAGGTCAGTATCATTAGTCCCTTTCTTTAACTCTGCCACATTTATGACGGGCATCAGGGTGGTGGGAAGAACTCGTCAACTGCTCAGCTTCACTGATTAGGGAGGAGATGCTTCCATATGGCTTTAAGCCACAGCTGTTTATGCTACGCCGTCCGGACAAAGCACCAAACTGCACCACGGCTGGCCCTTTGGATGGAAGAGCTCCACTCTACATTGGAAGCTTTACCGTGACGCGAAGTACATAGGACAGCTGCATGGAAGGGAGAGAGAAATCTGTCATTATCATTACTACCCATTACCGAGTCCGGAGCCACGATGGACTTTCCAGAACGGAGACTGGTGTCATTCTGTGTTGTGGCGACTCACAAGGTGTTTTGTATTAATATAATGACTATGTGAGAAGGTACTGCCTCTGAAACCAGTAACAACTCCAGTAAGACAGATGCGTCCTCACGCTGGGCAACTGCGATGCGCCAACTGTAACCCAGCCCTGCCAATTGGGGCAGTTAGCAGGGGATGAAATCAGGGGGAGCTGGGCAGCGCCATTAGACGGAGCAGTTCCTTTTGGTATAATATCGTGGTATCCCTTACGGTACTCGTTCATAGAGCTGCTTGTGCCGGAGTCTGTCGCAGGCACTGAGCTCAATGTGGTGCCAGCAGCAATGCCACTCAATTAACCCTCTGGCACGGCATAACGCTCGCCGTGAATGCTTGCTTCCCATCTACAAGCCGGAGTACATCATCTCTGTCATACATTTTGTCAAGCACCGCAAAGGGTTCTACTCATGTCTCCTAGACAACAATAAAGGTTATCCCAAACCCTTGGCTAAATATTCTTCTTTTATGCCGCTCAGGAGGAAACTGTGTCCTTTCCCTCCCTACATAAAGCAGTCATTTTGACGAGGATTTGAAACAAGTTCTATGGGTTCCTCGTGTTTTCAGTGAAAAGACACAAAGCACAGAACAGTCACCTTTTCCCGCTTTTATAGGAAAATACATCTATGTAGTTATTGTGTCAATTCTGCGTGAGCCTTTATAACACTACCGTCCTCAGACCTGCTCCGGGGAGAAATAGGTCTTTTGTGCACCTGGCTGTCATTATCCAGACAGAGGTCACTCCAGAGATCCATACCGACCAAGAAGGTCTACAAGGGCTCGCGGTCTTGGCCAAGTTTTATGATGCCTCGATTAACATGTAATTAGCCAAGTTCATGATTAATGGCAAGGATAATGATGCAAGATAGCTGCCTTCACATCCCAAACCAACGGGAGGTAAAAATGTATCAGACGAGAAAGGGAAATGATTGCACAGAACTGGACCAGCCAGGTGAAGCGCTTTGTTTATTACTCATCAATTTGTGTGTTTTTGTTACTTCTTTTAGAAATGAATTGGATTTTGTCAAATAAATACACAGACGAATTAAAAATGTTTTTTAACTCATGCAGTGGATACTTCGGACAATCAGAGGGTTAGAAAGATGTAATGTAACGGGATGTTGCAACTTCCGCGTCAGCCTAAATTGGGGGGGCAAACGAGCTGCCATTTGAGGAGTCGGAGGTGAGAAATCTGCCTCTCTATAATTGAGACGACCGCATGCAAAGCACACGAGGAGGTCATTCTCTGACCCTGTCCACAGTTTGTCTCTTGGAATCGCGCCGTGGGACAAGCGCTGAATGTCGGCATGTGACAAGAGCAGCCAGCGCTACAATGTATTCATTTCATTTGCTTGTTTTCTTTAGTTACAATGTTAAATGTCATGGCCCAGCTCAAGTTGGATAGGAGTTTCTCCTTTGGATAGGGTGTTTCTCGTGAGTAAGATCGCGGTCAGCGGCTAGACAGGTCCAGACCCTGCTCTGCGCGAGTCTGCTCTCTTTAGGCGAGGGTGTTTTAGGAGACAGACACACAATGGAGTCTGCACGAGCCTAACTTGCCACCCTCTCGGTATCAAAAGCCATCAATGCCCAGCTCTCTCATAGCCGTCACGGCAGGGAATGCAAATGCCTTGCAGGACAATCCAGCCGAAAAGGGATTAATCCATGCATTGTGCAGCACTAAAGGAAAGGAGATCACCAGAAACAACACAATTAACCAAATGTCTCCCAGACTAGGAAAATCTAATCACCCATTTCATTCATTGTGGAGAACAAATTAGAGCCTATTTAACGCCTCTGAAACAATGAGCTATTGCAGGCGTATTAATGGAATCTGGAATGACAATCATCTTGGTACTGGGAGAAAGACGGAGCGCTGACCCAAGGACAGTACCCTGGTGGTACACCTTGTCTGCGCGCGCCTAGGCGTCCGCTCTCTGAGGACCGTGCACTTGTTTATAGATCATCATCGTGGACTGGCACATCTTTTCCTCGGCATCTGATTAAGTTAACAATGTAGTGTTATTTGCATGTAGATTTGCCAGGCCTTTCTCCACAGCTGCTCCCAGAGACTTGGTCTTTCTCTGTAATGCGATCGCGCAGCAGTCAGTAAATGCAATCTTTGTCAAAACCAGGTGTGCTCCTGATTCCGTTCCCACTCGTTCCAAGCAATTTTTCATTCTTCTAACATTTAGAAAGCTCTATTGTAGCTACATCTGGAGCTAAACCTCACTTAATAATTATATACATTTATGAAAGCAAAAGATATATTATCAGGATCCCAATATTTTCTGTTCATATCACCTTTCTTTAATTTGCATTTGTAAAGAGTCGCTGTGCATTAGTATTAAAAATCTATAATAACGTCTAACGTTCCATTAATCAAAGCCTTTCTACAGCTGTGAATACATGAATGCATTTCAGATAAATAAAAGCCTTAAATAACGCCGCCTCATATTCGCATTTGGAATATGGAAATGCGGAGAGCTGAGCTGCCCTTATGGGCCCCGGCTAAGTGGAAATATGCCATAGTTCCCATGCTTTTAACCCCCTTGCCATTACAAAAACAAAGCGTTATAGCCCCTGATGGCTAGTAGAGTTAAAGGGAAACACATATTAGTTTATTTTCCTTCAGTAAATTGACGTGTTATTTATGGAGGCTTTTTGCATTGTCTTTCTCATACACAGTTCTGTCCTCACGCCGGGGTACCTGTTACTCCTGCCGACCTCTTCCTAAAGAGAATCGTGGACGATCCGGGCCGTTCCCCTAACCATCCTTTCAATACTTACGGTATATCGGTTACTCTCAAGCTTCACAGCTCATAGAAAGAACTGTAGCCTCACCCGTAAACTGCAAGCTCTTGGGGATAGGAAAGAATGATGTACGGCACCGTGCAAATGTTTCAGACAGGTGTTAAAAAAATAGACGTGTTAATAGTTTATTTTTATTACTTAACAAAATAGAAAGTGAGTGAACAGACGAAAAAATCTAAATCAGATCAATATTTGATGTTCAGCATACATTGATTTGATTTAGGGTTTTTCTTCCGTTGGCTCGCTTTCTATTTTGTTAAATGATAAAAATAAACACGGAAAGCATTCTTACATTCTTACTATCTTTTGCACAGTGCTGTACATCATACTTCCCTATCCCAAAGAGCTTGCAATTGAAGTAGCAGTACAGTGCATTATAGAAACAGGGGAAGGTGATGCTGTCACTGCTAGAATAGTGAGACATATTTGTTTGCTTTGAGCGAATTGAAGATGTATCACATGGAGACTGTTTTCCATCATTTTCCCAAAACATGGGATTATCGGGATCCATTCATTGCCGTGTAAAGATACCGACAGGAGGAGCTATCAGACGTAAAACCGTAATTACTTTGCACAAGAATCCCAACAGGATTTTGCCCTTTCCGGCCAGAAACAGGGACATTTTTAATCCAAGGATCCATCATTTAAGCAGCGAATACCCCTCCCTGCACATAATCTGTAAAAGATGAGATTGGGTTAGCTAATCTGGCCGGCTCATAGCAGCATGCATGCCTTTACTCTACACGGCTGTAGGGGACAGCAGAGAATTACAAAGCACCATCCAGACATTCCTGCAGCAAAGAAAGGGTTAACATCACTTTACAGACCTTCCAAGCAAACAGGGTTAGGGTTCTGTAAAAGATGAACAAAGTGCCGGGCCGAGGTTTTACCGGATCTTCTGCTTCCAGGTCCACTCTGATCGGAAAAGATCCCGAGATGCCAGGAGATACAGAGTATCGCTGCGAGCCGTCCCAGGGGCCTCGTCTCACCGGTCGCACTGGGACCCCCCCACTGGTATTTGCATGTCAGGGGCATTAAAGAACTTTTTGGTTCACAATTTAATTTAAATGCAGGAGTTCAGCTACAACTTTCAGAGACATACCAGTTAACGCCAGATTAAAGTTCTTCTAAATGCCCCTAGCGGCTGCCGCCGGGCCGTAAAGAAAGCCAACTGCATTACAGAAGCACTAAGGTAACACTTTTAACCCTGTAACATCTGTATCAATCATTCATACCTTCCTATAACCTTATAGATTCCATATAGAATCCTGGAACTTCTCATCTCCTCTGCTACAATATATATATAGAAATAGAAATATATATATATATATACCTGTATATTATTATACAGAGCAGGGGAGGAAAGTAGTTAGAATAGCCGGGATTATCCGTGGGACTCTTAAAAGATCCCTAAAATGTAACAAATAAATAAAAACATCACAAGAGGATGAATCGCCATCCGTTCAGCGACCGGATCCGGACTACCGGGGTAACGCGCTGACAAATCTCCAGCAAATACAAACCTAAACGCGGCTCTTTTCACACGGAAATAAACACGGCGCGGATTTACCAAGGTCAACAGCGAGGACCGACACAGGTTTTTCCAATCGGAGGGCCGTGGCTTTTGGGCGACACGCGTGCCACCAGCGGCTGCAACCCACGGGGAAGGAAAAATGTGTGTTTTCAGCTGTACAGTACACCAATCCAGATTATATGTTTTCAGTGCTGCGGCCACAACAGAATGCTAATTAGCATAGCGGAATGATGAGCGCGGCTGTAAGGCCCTCATTGTTCCATTATTTCATGCAGACCAGCTGCCTTTGTTTATGTCACTTATCCTCTGGTGCCTCAGGTTTTGCTCCAAAAATACTATTCCAATAGAACGTTAATATTTTAAAGACACGGAGGTGGCGCGTTGTCATTCTGCTTCCTGCGCGTCCTCCTCAAACTGCAGCAAATGCAAAGCCGCCCCGATTCGGGGGGTTTAGAAATTATTTAGCAGCCGCGTCGAGATGCCGTTTGAATTCTAACAGAATGGCCTATGACTTGAACCTGGCAAAACGCATAACCGCCCCGACATCGCTTACGAGATGTAGATTGGTCACTTAATGGAAGTCTTTACCGAGATCAATACCATAACAGCTTCTTGCCACGGACGTGATTATTTTATCTTATCTTTTTTTTATAGACCCAAGCAGACTGCCCGGGGGGGGGGGGGGCATGTGCCCGATTAAATGCCAGCCAATTGGGGGGTTATTTAAAGAGCTTCTATAGGTGGATTACTGTGGAAATTCGGATGATACATCCTCCGTGTCCTCAAATTCCCAATTTATTTTTTTTCAGTTTTTTTTTTTTTTTGGTGTGGATTTGGCCTTTGTTGTCTCGCATGTTATTTAGATGAAATGTACTCGAAGTTACTGATTGCTGCAATATAAATGTTATAATGAAAAACAAATTCATTTGTTTACGTATATTAATGCTGAACAGAGGTAATATTGACATCTGTTAGGCAGATTTTTGTGACTTGGTACAAATGCAGGAATCCTCGTAGCTTGGCCAGATCTGTGAAGGCTTGGATGAAATTTCGCTGGTAAATCTGCTACTTGTAAACTATTCAGTTCTGTTTCGCATTTCAAAGCAGATGCATTTTGCACCCTCTGAAATGAGATGATCTCACTCGCTGGGCCACGGCCTATGGCAAAAAATCATGAACGCTCTGCAGTCGACGTATTAATGGACCAGAACGCTGCCATCCCTATACTACCATGCCCGGCCGGCCCTATACTGTGTATAACCATGCCCGGCCGGCCCTATACTGTGTATAACCATGCCCGGCCGGCCCCATACTGTGTATAACCATGCCCAGCCACACGTATACTGTATATAACCATACACAGCCGTCCCCATACTGTGTATAACCATCCCCAGCCACACGTATA
>VKOC01000004.1:5716470-5810475 GCA_009364415.1 Spea multiplicata | reverse complement strand
GCTTTCCCAAGGTGTATTACACATGAAAAGTTTGCAGCTTCATGGACTACTCTTTTAGCTGATATGAAAGATCATGGTTAATATTAACTCAAAACGGGAATAAAGCTTTGAAAACATTTACATTCCAAAAAGTTAATAAACAGGAGTGTCAGTGTGACAATCGAATGTAGGCTTTTACATCGCTTCTAGATCTTTCCTTGAACCACGCCGGGGAAATCCTGAGTTCAGCTATACCATGACTATTACACAACGAGCTGCTTGGCCCATGATTCCCTAAGGCCAAGAAAATGCATCTGACTTTATGGTCCAGGGACGCCGCAACAGAAACACAATGGAAAGCAGCAGAGGCTAATATTTCACATTCTCCCACTCCACATTTTAGGGAGTTTTTCGTAATAAGACATTATATGTTGTCCCTGTATTTATACATCTGTATTTTCCTTTTAACATGAAGTCTTGGCACAGCCTATGCTTCTGATTATGAAGGCGCTTGGAGGTGGCGTTTGTTACTTTGTATCCTCCTTGATATATTTGTTTGTCTAACGGGGTAAAAAGTATCCGCGTCCTACACCATGTAGGTTCCCGTACTATGGCTGATGTCTCTGATAAACGCCAGGTGTTTGGATCGGTCTGGAAAGCCAAGTTTTGTTGCACAATTACTTTGCATCAGGCATTTCAACAAATCGAATGAGTAACTTGTATTTAGAATTAGCCTTGAATTTGCAGCGAGGAGACCAAAAATATGCCTTCCTTTGTTCATTGCGTTACCACCAACTATTTCGACTTAATTGTGTGTAGCGAGTCCTGTAAATTATACATTTCTCCATCCTTATTAAACAAATGAATGTCAGACTGATATAATATCTCATATTAAATAACTAAAACAAGTATTACATTTTGTCCCCTGCAGTTTTCCTGTTTGACAAAAGCTTTATTTTCAATATAAAAATGTCCGTGCTTGTTATTAATAGGTACAATTTCAATAGAATATTGTGCCATGTATATTTCCAAGTAAAATTAACATTATTTGTCAGTTTTGTGCCTGATGCTTCCTGTGCATTAAATCCTTTTCCACAGGTATGTATTTTCAGAGTGAGGGGTGAATAGAATTATTTTTATTTGTTTTAGTATTTCTATTAATTTTGGGTGTATCCTAAAGTTGTCGACCCAAATTCATTGATCCCAAAACCTGCTATTTACCAATTCATCCCACCTTGAACCCTGACCCATTATCAGCAGCTCAGAGCAGATAAACCCAAAAATAAGGTGAATAAAGCCTTCTTTTATTGTCAATAACTTCAATATATATATATAATATAATGTGTGAGTGTGTTTTTAAAAAAACCATTAAATAGAAATCCATGTCTTCCATGTCTAAGAATGTTTAGACGGCCTGCTCTAGCTTGCTGTTCGGGATTTTTAATGCCGATTTCCTCGCAGCTCGAGCCGAAGAGCTCGAAATGTTACTCTTAAAAATCATTTGCATTAACGCCATTAAAAATTTGTTTTTAGTAGATTCAAAAATGTGTTGGTGATTAGATCAGCCGGAAGTAACAATATCCCACCCATTGCAAAGTCATTTAAATACATAATACTTTAATCTCCGCGCGACAAAATCCCGAGCCAGGGAATGTGTGATGCTTTTAATTCCAAACAGATTTCGAAAAAAGAAAGCGTCTTAATAACACAGGCGCACCTTCACTTTTCCCTGCCCATCAGAATAATGAAGAATTAGATATAAGATTATTGGTATTATAGTTATCCCAGCTGTTCTCAGTGTGCTATTTTGTCATTACAGGACATGGCTTGATGCCTTTGAATTGCAAAACAGGTTGTCTTGTTAAATACGCCTGAGAACGTTAATACGGGCAGGAAGGACAATGTCATCTGTGCCGCGTTCCCATTTGTAACGCGCAAACTCCACCAGTGCAACACAACACAGGTCAGGGGCGCTAGAAAATAACTCCAATGGCATTGTCTACATGTATTGTGTGCATCGGTCACTCATAGAGCTCTATACATCCAGACCTAGTTGGAACTATGGACCTTCGTATTGTTTGGAATTAAAACGATATTATTAGTGGAAGAACACTGCCATAATGTGCTGGAAACAGTTCATCAATTTGTGTTATTTAAGCTCTCTTTTCATTCTGAGCTCAATTTATATGTTTGGGTCTTTAGCCTAGCTTTAGAGCCTACGTTGGAAAGCACGCGGTAACCTATAGCAGGCTGTGTGAGTATTTTGTTTTTCTGATTCTCAAAAAACCCACATTTTACTTCTTTACATGAAACAGACTCCCAGTAGAAGCTACTACAGTGAGGGGATTAAACACGCATGGGATAGATATATGGCTCCTGAATCTAAGACGAGACCAACGACTGATTAAGGTTTACAGCAGGAGAAACGGGCGACTAGACGGGTGCCGGATGGGGCCGATCTGCCGGCTGGTTCTGGGTTTCTATAATTAACCTCTTTTAAGTTGTTCTCTGTTTCGGATGATCAAAAAGTGAAACTAAACCTCACGTCATCAATGGGATTAGTAGTCATGTGTTTACAGCCCTCTTAACCGAATGAACTGCGTTGATACCAAGTCCTATCCATGATGTGTTGAGGTGTCCCTTGACCTCTGTATGCCCTGCCTTGGGTCTGAGGAGCTGGTTTTTGATAAGAAAGCCTTCGCCAGCATCCAGAAAACTGTCGGTAATAAAAAATATACAAGGCAGCACCCATAACTAAGCTCAGGGGAATCTCATGAAATTGTTTTGTCAGCCAGGAGTGAAGGAATATAGAACACATTTTTGGGAACGAGAGTAAAGCTGTAATGAGATAGCAGTCCTTGCTAAATGTTTAAAATAAGCAAATTCCTTCCCACTGTTTACAAACTAACCATAAAGAAAGCATTTTATCTTTTGGCCAAATACAGCGCTACATGCAAACTCTGACAAATGTGTCATCGGAAATAAAAATTGTCTCCGGGATTCGGCAGATATGACAGACCGTGTCACAAGCAGGTACGGTGACAATGACAGAATGTGCCTTGACAAAGAAAACAGCCTTGTTGTCGTCACAGAAACCTTTAAAATGTATCCAAAAATCTCAACACATGTCACCATCCACAAGATTACAAAACACAGGCCCTGCTTTTGTGACATTTATTTCAGCGTACGGGATAATGAGAGAAATCTACAGTTGGGAAGCCACTCATTACGAAAGAAGCATCTGTTTGGAATAAACATGGGGTCCGTATCCTTCCAACACTGACAACAAATATATGTTTATTTTCTTAAAAAAGCAAATGGGAAAGCAAATTAAACATTGACGGGTGAGAAGAGCGCAGAGTCTGACAAATTGGCTGAGACCCCCCTCTATTAAAGGTTCCCATGACAAAGAGGTAGAAAGCCAGGAAACACAAAGATTAACTTGTATTTTGATACAATGTGGATTCTGCTCCTTTCTGGAATTTCTTGCTTATTGCTCCTTTTATCCGTAAACCAAGAAACGCGCAGGTGTTGTCGCATTTATACAAACCGCACATGAGCTTAAAAGTGATCCTGCGGCAATTGCTCCTCGTTCTCATCTTCTAAGACCCCCCAGCAGCGGCCCGTGTGTATTCAACATTACCGAACATAGAGTTTGGTAACAGAAGGGGCCATTCTCTTCCGTTTAACTCTTCGCTGGGCTTCTGCAGAGCTCGATACCAGAGCTCGATACCAGAGCTCGATACCTGTTTGTTCTTTAGAGAAATGTAGTCGGATGGTGTGGGGATTTGCTGTTTTTGGTTTCCGTTTCGGAGCTTGAAATACAACCACAAACATTCCATTCCAAAACTAGTGGCACAGAAATAAAGCTGACTACACCGGCCACATTTTATGAAACCTGCACTCATCTCAAATCTATTTAATTCCACTTTAGGTAACATTTCTTTTTCTAATCATGTTCTTTAACCTGTCAAGGTTTTCTTTGACACCGTGGCCTTCTCTGGGGGTGAAGGGTCTATCACCTCCCGGAACACGGGAAGTCTGAGAAATCCCCATGAAGTGGTGTGCTAAACAAATGCAGCAACGAGGAAACGACTTGACGCGAGTAACCGTGAGGAGAGAAGCCGCTTGGCATATATAATACCTGTTGAAAATAGCCGACCGTGGGGCTGATTTACATGAAATGTGACCCCTGCCTACACATTGAACGAGCGGTATATTCCGAGTGTATCACAAAGCGAAATGGCCTCTAAATGCAAACGTATGTTGGCATCTCATTGCTCACGTACCATCTGCTCGTGTGAAAGTAACCATTTGTTTTAATCCTCTCACTGCCTGGAGAAATAAAAATAGTTGACCGCAGGTTCTGTTTGGTAACAGAAGGAATATGTGCTCAGCTACTGAAGCTGCTGGGGGATAGAGCGGAAGAATATCCAAACTTTATTTCATGAGGTACGGATCCACTATCAGAGACCTCATCAAAGGTGCTTTGGAGCCGTACGTTCCTTTACCTTTAGCCATTCTGAGCAGGTGGCTCCTCAAGCAATTGGGGTTAATATCTGATTTTTCAATGAGATGAGCTCCTTCTGTGACTGCTTGCTTGAGGGGTTATTGTAAGATTGCAGGAATCATCGTTTGCATTAAATTCAGCTATTTCTAAGGTCTCCTCTTAGTGATGCAGGTTATTTGCAAGTGGGAACAGCTGTCTAGGAGCTGAAATGCAGCAGGGATGTGAAAGGATTGGGCACAATTATCCACAGTCTATAATTTCTGACAAAATGCTCCATGCTGGCTTTCTGCTCTATGGAAGAATAATACTATACATATATAGTCAATCATATAACGATCCACCAAACCTTTCCCTCCTTAACCCGTGGCATTTGCCATGTTAAGGTCTACTCATCCTATTACTTTAACCCCTGCAGTCATCCAAACACTTGCCCTGCCCGTGTATCCCAGGTGGCGCTGGTCCTCCAGCTGGCCATATGATTGTTAGTCGTGGTATCTAATGGCCTTGGCGGCTCATCCCCTGTGTGTTACCTTTGTGTGCAGCAGGATACGTACATTCCCACCATTCCCACTCATTTTCAGTAATCCTGAATGTTACATTTACGATTCTTAAATTCATGGGACTATACGAGGTTAAGATCAGGCAGCCGTGTGACTCTACAAACAGGAATCTCCCTTTTCAACTACTTTTGTGAAAGATTTATAATACAAAGCTGTTCCGTATGGCCCCAAATGCGGTCTATCTGCCCCTTTATCTCCAGGTGTTTGAGCCGTTCCCGTCTCATGAAACAGACTGTCTACAAGCAGAACATAATTGGCAGAGGGTGACACCAGTGTCTGTAAGAGACACTTTAAACAGAGCCGTTATCTAGTGATGGCTGTTACCTGAGAGGAGCCCAGGGCCATCTCAAAGGGTTTGTAGTGGCTAATTGTGTCTGTTAGGACTAGCAATTAGCTGGAGATCTCTTCACTAGGCAGCTCGACACCCACTAGCTTTCAGATCTCTTCACTCCCTTTCAGAGGAGACATGGCACAGGTAGAGGTAGAACACTCTCACTGAGTCTTTGCTCAAAAATGCACACAAAAAAACAAAACCGTAAAATCACGCATTAAGTGCCATTCATGATTCATTAGGACTCTTAAAATTCCTCTTTCTGTTGTGTGCTCATTTTAAGAGGACAATGCACAGCTAATTAAGATGGGGTCACAGGCGTGCAGTAGTGGTTACTATGGTGTAAACCATTTCAGTGGAAAACGTAGACAGATGCAAGACGTCAAGTGAATTAAGATAATAAATCGGTGCCATTGAGTTGAGCACAAAATTTAGCTTTTTTTGCCAGTTAATTAAGACTAATAGGACATAAAAAGCGCATGAGTGCAGTTGGTAATACGTTACTTCTTATAAGTATAAATGTAATTGTTGGTTGCAAAAGGTTTTTCATGGGATTTTTTTTTAAAGCTTAAAATCTGGAATAAGAATGTTTGACTTCAACTCATTAACCAGCTTTTGACCGAACAGAATAATCAACACATGAGACAGGTTTTAGGTAAAGATACAGTGAGGTGCTTGGATCCCTGTGATTGACCCTTAAAAATCATTGGGTACCAATGGAGCTCATCCTATGACATCAGAGATGAACGTGTCACGTTCTACTGATTGGCACATCATGGTGTCCAGAACGCTGCCTTAACATATAACACCTGAGCTTTTAATTTATATTTTAAACCAAACTTCGCAGCAGGCAAAAGGCAACTGAATTAAATATGATCAGATAACTGGATCTGCCAAGTTTCTTGTACTCAAGTGTTTTCTTAAATACGACACACAGAACATGTTACTTGTTCTATAAAAACTAAATGCAGCAGTTAGGATGGAAGGACAGAAATTCCTACAAATGAGTTCCCCGGAATAAATCAGTGAGTGATTCCAGTGTTAGTTTGCACAGCGATACAGCGTTTCATCCTCCTCGTGATTTCCTGCTAGTCTTCATCATGGAAATGGTCAATTGGGAAATGAATACGTTTGGAGGTTCTTTGTACATAGTATGATGTCCCTGCAATCAAGAAACCAGTCGAGGGACATTATACATGTATAAAATCCATCTCTGCGGTTACACAATGGTGGCACAAATTCTGTAACTTCCATCCTTGTATTTAACTTGTTGCATGCAATTTATTACAGCAAAACATTTCCCTGTTAATTATTACTCCATCGCGATGGCAGTGCAGTAGTTAATATCCACAAACTATCACACGGCACCAGTGATGCTCTGGATTGGGTAGTAAGGAGCAGCAGGAACAGATGCCGATATTTGGCACCGCGTCTGGCGAGAAGCGTTTTCTGAAGAAGAATCTCTCCCTATAGCTGCCTTTCTATTCACCGGGGGAGACAACAGTCACGATGAGATTATCCTCTTATTTAGAGAAAACAGAACGGGTTCACTGGGAAATATCTGGATATTTAACCATTAACTGAGAATGGGAATCGCTAAAATGCCTGGGTTTTCTTTTAACTTTCAGAAAAGGGGTAACTAATCCAGCGTGTGACACGTTCTAAGTCATTTAGGAAAGAAGTACACGAGAGTTCAGATCCCAAATCCAATTGAGTTCTACAGGACCCATCATACAAGCCGAAGGGCCTTAAAGAAATCCTTGCTTGTCTTTTATTGCACATAATGGGGAATTTGTAATGTCAGAGGCGTTCAAAACTCGGATTCTTCCTTTGCTTTGTTTACTTTCCACAGAAATATTCCACTGACCAAAACCTACCTGGAACAGGTCACTGGCTTTTTTTAATCAAAGCTAGTAGGAAAAATAATTTCCAGATTCCATACAGTGCAACCTAATAACATGTAACGTATATAAAATATACATAAGAAACACGGTGATCAAGGATGGAGCCAATGCCTACCTTGTATCTTGGTTTCCAGTAATCGATAAGAAACTCGTTAGGATGAATTAAGAAAATATTCTTACTAAAGTCACATTAATAATTAATAATAATATATAAAATTATATTGTGTCGATGATATTTCTGGAGATTATCGTGAAAAGTTAAACATAAGATCTGTTTATTGGAACCATTGGGGAGTTATTATGTGGTTAGACGGGAAGATAGTTGGGGGCTTCGTTACAGAGTAAAGCCAGTTCCAGGATACCAGGATAGCGGCTGCTCCTATGATCTCGGAAAAATACTAAAGTGGAGTAGTTTATAAACTTAATCAACAAGGCCACTTTACGTAATCCGGCGTCAGGCCTGACTCCTTGGTTCTTCAGAAGTTTTACATGGTTTTATTTTTCCTGGAGTTGGAGCAGGTAATTAAATGACATTAATGAAGCCAGCAGCTTAGGCTTCACGACATCTTTTCTTTTTTATGATATCATGTTTTGTGTACCCGTTGGCATAAAGTGTACAAATTAACCGTGGCGGTGATGGGAGGCGCAGATAAGTTATACTCATCTAAAATAAATAAGCCGACGGAGACACTTCTGTGCTGCTATAAAAGGAGGGCATATGCTTCCTGCAGGTTTTATCAGGGCAGGAGACGGAGTTTAGTAAAGTCTGAGGCTGCCGGATTTGCCCATATGGGAAGGCGGTCTCTCGCTGATGATTCTGCAGACAGAAATTGCCCATCTGCAGCGCATGCAGGTGTTTTGAATGATTATATTATTAGCTTTGTCTGTTCAACTTTGCTTTTTTATTGTGGCTTTAGTATTGCAGTAAATAAAAAAAGAAATATAAGCAGCCATCTGGATTCCCTGTATCTTTTTTTTTTTTTTTTTCGCTAGCAGTCTTTGTCGAGGAAGAAAAGGAATAGTACGATAATGTCGTTTGTACAGAAGCTTCCAGCGTACTTCGGATTACACTTAGCGATGTCTGGAGATTGGGCTGTGCAGCGACATCGGGGGGTTTGCTGCATGCAGAGTATCTGCTGATGGAAGCCGCAATCATTTACACTACGGTGTCATTCCATTCTGGGTTCTAGAAAGTTCCTATGTTAAATACTTCAGGAGGGTTCAATGCATATTATTTCATGCATCACCTACATTTGCTGTATATGCATTGGCAGCCTTAAAGATCTTGCTTGGAAACCAAATACAACCAAGTCTCTCTTTTAATATATTTTCTGCGGGTGATTTCGCTGGCTACACAATTCCCCTCCTGTCCCAGAGTCATTACGGGTACAGTCTGTATTTCTTATATTTAAATGCCACCTGTGTTGAATGCACCAGTGTGTACAATAATGACCCCTACACGTCAAGCTTTCAGTTTATATCACTGCCCCAACCTACTAACTTGGTAACCATGTTTGTTCTAACTAATGGATCTGGGGAGTGTTAATACAGGTATATATAACTCCGTATAAACACCCAGGCTTTACCACTGAGGGACAAAGCTCATTGTATATACGATATCTTCCAGTGTGTTCTACTTAGAAAAATCCTGGAAAACCAAGTTTACGTCCCAATAATTCAGGATGTTGGTTGTTGCTGTAGATACCAGAGCAAATAAGCACTATTTTACGTTTTATGTTTTCAGATATGCTAATTCATTATAAATCCTCTATAGATCAAAAACATGTTGGTTTAGAATGGGTTTCCGTTTGCTGCTTTACTGACTATAAGAAACATGTCCGACAAGAATTTTTACAACTAAAGGAGACAGCGAGCCAGGGAGGTGCATCTGACGCCAGACCTGGTATAATGTTTTCATATGTAAGGGGGCGATTGACAGGCGGAAACCCTAAACTGCATTCTCAGCATTGCAGTATAGGAGCGTGGGGGCATTTTTAGGCACCCTTCTTGCAGAGCACAGCTGGCTGGTTTCTCTTACATTTCTTGTGATTCAGTGGACTGGAGGCCACTTCAGATACGTTTATTGTATAACCCCACTCTATTAAATATACTAAATTAAGTAGCATCTCATCCAAGCGCTCTGTATTCATCCTAAAGTAGTTTCAAGTTGTGGAATTCAGAGTTTAGGTTTCGGGGCAGGTACCTGCTTTTCACGCACCCATAAAGCCTTAGAACATTGATGCCTTAGCATGTTAACTACACTGTGCTTGTGGCATCTCGGGGCCACGTTCCTTGAGTCCCCGAGGAGTAATCAGCCAAGCATTTCTAACCTCCGAAGCACTGGAGGAGTTTAATGTCCTCCTGACAGTGCCTCATCCAAACATACACACTTACCTGCTGATGTGTGCGCATCTCGTCCTCGGCACCAAAGTTCTTCCTGAGGGTACAGACCTGCCAGTTTGTTCATGATTTCCCTTCTTTCTACACTGATATTTGAACATCTCGTCCCATTACATGATGAGGACTTAACAGATGAAACTCAATGTGATGTGACAAGTCAAGGAAAGGCAACTACCTGCAGCGAGACGGGGGATTGCTGCATTAATGCCTGGAATATTCTGTCTTCACACAAGATATACTTAATGCAGCTTCTATATTATTCAACATTAGATTATTCAATGAGTGAGCAGTAGGAGGTTTGGAGACGCAGTATCATAACACGTGAACAGCATATATTCCGCTCTGTAACAGGACTCTGATCAGGAAACTAACTTTCCTCTTAACACTCCGACTCACTTGATATTTGATACCATGTTATAATCGTCCACCGTCTTTGCGCCTTCTCTTTTTATAATACACGTTTGGGGCATAGTGTAATTTTATCGTGTTAGAAAAAAAGTATGGATGGTTTGGTCGACATACTTTAAATTTTGCATTTTATTCTTCTACATAACCTGTTTTGTAAATGATTTTGCTGGTAACAGTTTTTTTTTGTACAAAGTGTGAAAGTAAAACGTGTTATTGGCACACTAACACTTTCAAATGGAAGGGAGTGATATGCATTAGAATATCCTGTATTCCTAGCTGTTGTCCTGTGATGTGGTCCTAAAGTCCAGCTTCCAACAGATGGATATATATATATACGGTATATATATATATATATAATAGTCCTGTATAGACCTGAAAAGAAACAGTTGATTGTTTTGTCCTGATATGTAAAACCATTGAATTCAGAGGGTATACTTTTTTTTTTACACATGACTAAATATATATGTAGCTGTTCACTTATGACCTAGTTTGTAATTTCCCTTGAAGGCTGGGTTCATGAAACTGAAAATGGAAGTGTCCTTAAATAATACCAATAACAAACATAGATATAGGGGAATCGATAATCCAAAGCCATAGGATTTAAGCAGATAAATTCATTTCTGTATGTTCTGCTGAGCCGGAGTCTTGAGAGCTGCTGTTGGCATTATTTGCGTAGTGTATACAGTAGGTAGCTGGATTGGGATGACAGATCCTACAGAAATCTAAGGCTATCCCAGCCCCACTAATGGAGGACACAAGGATACATGGTCTAGGTTATTGTGGTCCGGTGTACTACTAATGTAAAGTCATAAACAGTATACATTCTAACTTAAATTAACTTTTAGTTTCATGTTCTGAGAATGCAAAAAATACTTTGTAAATTATGATGTTACAGTCAGATAAGGTCAACTAATGTGTCTTTCGTGCCGCGGAGTACGTGACTTCACTATTGATCTGATAGACTGCGGTATATAGGGCTGGGTTCGGCACTGTGCTTTCAGGGAATTATCCGATGGTAACTGATCTCATGCAGTTTTAAGAGAGGATTAAAGGGTTTGTTTGTAAAAGCATCCAGCGAGGTTGTTACTGGTACTCATAATGCATGTCCCGGCAGCTGGAAATGATTTGCATGTGTTTGCCTTGTGGAACGTGTAAAAATAGGATTCAACGCACAAATGGTTTTGCACTATTTTAGGATATGTTTACATAAAAGCGGTATAATTCCCCATATAAAATGTAAAACACATGGTTATCAAGCACCATCATTATACGTATACGCAAACACTCCAAAACATACTAAAACCCTTACTTTATCCAAACGTCTTGCAGTGAACCTCATGGCAAAGTGCTGCCTCGGTGGTTGTTGGCCAACGATATGAAACTTTTCAGAATTAATTCTGAACTTACAAAGACACTCCTAGACAGGATCCATGACTGAAGCCTAAAGAACAGAATCCCCCTGGATTGTCACATCTACGTGTGTCTAGAACAGGTTTAGGACTTTGAAAAGAAGGAGAAAAATCCCACATGACGACTTAACATTCTTTAAGAGCAATGATAGAATGATTAATATAAAGACCAGCATAGCTTCCAAACCTGGCACAAATGCTTTTGTAGAAGTGAAGGTAGGCATATCTAAGGACTGCCTGTGTGAATCTAGGGTGGTGTGCATGTATCTCCAGGACTGTATTTCATAGTGTAGTAACATATCTATCAGATAGAAAGCAGTAAATCAGATGCCGTGTAATTACTTGTGAAGGCGTACTAAAGGCTGGATAAAAATCATTTATATTCAAAGAAAGGAAGGGGAGCTTGTGCATTTGGATAAACTGTTTGAAGAAGATGGGATTTGCTGCCATAACCATCCCGTAATGACTCCTGCATGTTCTAATGTGTTTGACCACTGGCTGTTTTATATGACTGTCTTCATTATTACCATTGTCATAATTTATCAGCACAACAGCAGTGCAAAAATGCTAATGTGTATATTGTCCTACATAATGTTTACATAAAATAGTGGAATGGTTCCTGGCGGGGAGCATGGAAAGCCCCAGTGCTATCAGCTGCGTGCTTCCAGTTCCAGGAGCTGGGCAGAATGCATTATTTGGGAAAATATTCATTTAGCTTCTTTTCAGCTTAATGCTTATACAGCACAACTGTATTTATGAAAAGAAATGCTACGTGAAGGATGTCTAATTGCTTGACACATGGAGTCCTTGGAGGAACCTAGTGCAGGAATATTTTAGGCCCTCTTTCCATCTCCATACCTGCCCCCAACATCGTTTCCTGCTACCCTTCCCTCCTCTGTCTTTCCCCACACACATATCACACTCTATGATTATTATTATTTATATCGCCCCATCATATTCCACAGTGCTGTACAATAGGTAAACCGGACACAACATGTAGTGCAGAAACAAACAAGCGAACAGATAATTTGTTCTATATCTGACAGGGGCCAGGAAGAGGATTAAGAGTTAAACATTAAACACCCTGTGCCATGGTGTGTGCTGCCTGCGCATGTATATTCATATATACCACCGTCGGCTCTCCAATACAATCATTTTTAGTCAATTGCTCCGTTTTCTCCGACAAAGACCAATTTGGAATAATAAACTTGTTAGTTCTTCTCTTTTAAAAAACTTATTCCACTGATAGTTATTCTGAGATGTGCTCATTATTTTGCAAATTATTCATCAAAAGTAGTAATTGCGAAAAGAGTAGGGTATTTTCCCCAGGTGGTCTTCAATTATCAGGCTTGCTGCTGTATACTTATTAGTGGGCCGCAAATTATATTCCGCAGACGCTTGGAAGTGTAAAATAAAAAACGAAACTCTTTAGCAAAGTTCCGTGAGCATTCCGTAATGGTTTAAATAAGGATAATCTTCCAGATAATAGAATAATGAAGCTAAAGGAAAGTGTGCTAAAATGTGTTATCTTTCTCTGCTCTTATTTAGATGCCATAATTCTGCAGACGGTTGGTGTGGGCGTCTTAAATATAATATCTGTAAACAGTGAAGAAGAGGAGACAGGAGCGAAAAGCGTAAAAAGTCGTGAGTAACAAATACACGCACCTTACTTCTTTCGGATTATTTAAACGTTGTTTCTACTGCATATGTAAAATATTATGCCTCACAATAATAAGATTTAATAAAAAATCCAAAAATCATATTTTCAATGGAGACACGAGGTCCTCCTAGAGACATGGATATCTGAGATAATGATCATTGCTTGCAAAGGTCTCTGAAATGTGCCTGTTGTCGGGATCTAGTAATAAGGACGGCTTTTAATTGTTGTTATTATTATTAGTAGTATAATTAGTATGATTTATTTAGCAACTCCCACTGTGCTTCTTATAGTCCATATATACCAAATACATATTTCAGATTTGAAATCTACACAAAGCAATGGGAATCATATCTTTGCATTTTTCTATATATTGAACTACTAGAGGTTATATGTCCTTTGGATAATCCCCAATCCTGACAATTTTATTGAAATGAGCGTGAAATATGCTTCATAAATCTGTGAATGTGCATGTGAAGTGAACGTGGTCTTCATGGCCTATAAAGTGATTGTGTTACTTTGTTCGTGTTCTATGTCGCTCTGTGTTTTGTTAAGACCCTGCATGATGGAGCAGCCTATTTTATTAAATTCTATGCAAAATAGTCATAGAGAGGAGGCCAATCAGCCTTTACAGCTAACCCGAGCAGCCAATCAAGTGAAGACTACAGGTTTACCATAAGGAAATGCTTCATAGCTGAATAAAACTGTATTAACATTCTGTAATCTATTGCAATGCTATTAAATGGCCAACTCTGGGTTTCAAGATCAATGATGGTTAACGCACCAATATCTGCTATTTTTACACGTTTGTGATGCATGTATATCTGTTTGGTTATAAAAGTCAGCAGCTGCTTTTATTAAACGATGCATCAATGTCACCAAAGTATTTGACAGGGACCAATCAATGATTTAATTCCTGCGTGCAAACGATTGTGCATCTAGATTCCCTGTGCCCGTTTTATTACAGATCTAATTAGCGTTCATTGTTCATTTCTAGCACTTGATTTAATGTGTTATTATTAGAAAAGGAAGAGAAAGAATTCATCTAGTGCCACGTTCCCCAACAATTGTGTGCGGTGGGTCGTAGGTCTGTATAACCCTTGTGCTGGGGTCGAAGGTCCAATCAAAGAAATAATGTGATATTGATTGGGCTGAGGTCAGAATCCTACCCTTGGCTAACCATCTGAATTCATCTTCTATACATTGTGCTGGGCCCTCTATAACCCCCAGAGAAAGAATTTCCCAGAATTGTGGATTGGGTAAGATCACGGTCACTGGTGGGACAGACGCCACACATGCTGGGTAATAAGTGGCAAATGCCGTAGGGTAGGAGTGCCGTAGGGTAGGAGTGCCGTAGGGTAGGCACTCATCCAATGGATTGGTAAATGTGGCCAACTGCTGAGCAGACATGAAACCTGCAACTGTATCAATTCACTTTCTTCTTAGAAAAAACTCATCATTCTTGGGTGGAAGAAATATACAGTATATACAGTGCACATAGTTTTATCATAGATCTGCTTTTCAGCTTCTCTAATTTCTTTTGAGATCCATTTGTTTTTAGATAGCCTTTTATTTCCTGAGTCCAATCTGCAACATTTACCTTTTACCTGCCCTGTCCATCTCTGTGGCACGTGTACAGCTTTAGTGGATGAAGATCATGAATATGACCAGCATCCATTGTGTCCTTCCTCCACCCAGCAAATCCCACAAAGCGTCATTGACACAAGAGACACATAAATTATGTCATCAGACGTCAGAAAGAGAGCATAAAAAACGTAAGTGAATATTTTTACAGCTTATATGAAAACAAAGATGAGGTTTGGACCTGAACTTGGGGAACAATTACAAACAGGGTCATAATCATACTGTAGCTTTCTTACATTGTGCAGTATTATTATTATTATTATTATTATTATAGCGTCATATTCTAGAGGAGAAATGGCCTATGCTCTTCAAACGCTGATCTCCATAAAGTAACAGTAGAAACATTACCAATAACAGTACACACTTCTGAATAAAGATCCTGAACGTTCCATAACGTGTGGTGAAAATACCTGCAAAATAAGGTTTTGTTTACAAAAGAGGTAACAGTAACAAAATTACAGGTGTGCTTTCCTGCTGTAGGCTGATACTTTTGTTGCCAACGATATACAAAATGTATAAAATAACCACAAATTGCTTCCAAACCCTTGAGCACATGCTCGGAAATGCCTCATCATGGTGGACTCGTACTGGTGATCGGAAGACAGAAGCCGCAAAAGTGAGTACCTTTCTACTTTACTTGAAAAACATGGGAATTGCCTGGAATCCTTTAATTTCACATTGGGATTGAATGTTCTGTTCTTATCATATTGGTTGTCTGCAGGGTCCTGTAGCCACAGATTTCCATGTTATGCACAGTATGTTCTGAGGCAACCGAATCCTGCAAACAACCAATACTAACTCTCCTCCATCCGCCTGCAGCCGGAAAGTTTCTTTCGTATGTGACACTCTTTACAGCTTCTTTTCAAAGTGTTTTATCCGCTTTAATCTGATCTTTAAGGAGCCCCAATTACTAGAGAAAGAGGAAAAATGTTTAATGCCGTCCTCAGATATATAAGAGACGTTTGGCTCGTGTACAATTAGTCCCTTTGTCATGCGAATGTTTGTTATGCAGGCCCCCCTCCCCAATATGTTAAAACTTTGAAACCAAGGGATAATTTGCCACTGATAACAACGAAGCACCACAGAACCGCCGTCTCACTTGCGCCAGTTTTCTAAAACGCGTTATGTTTACTGGAATGTTACATTAAGAAGAAATTCAGAGACTTTCCGCGCTAATCCAGATGAGGGTGCAGTTGGAGTAAAGCGAGAGCAACGGATTCAGAGGTCAGCTCTTTGGACCGTGCCGTTGCTCTGTGTCCACCTGTGCCTCATAGACTTGTCTGTCGTGGGTACTTTTCGGCGATCTTGTGAATGGCTTCACGCATCTTTAATTTCACAGCAGGTGCTAAAACGTCCATGTGTCAGTGGTTTGTCACACAAATCACACGTCCAAGCTTTTATAATTGTGGTGGTATCCGATGGGATCATGTGTCCCAAATAATACCTTTTGCATACAACCTTTGATGCTTGTCTAATGCCCCCTCTGTCAGATATTTTCCTCGATGGTAGTAAACTCACACTCTCGTTTTTACAGATGATGCTTTACTAGACAATACTGAATTAGGAATTAATCATTTATAAGGAAAACGGGTCATGTTTACATTTTGCGACATATGCATCAGTAAATGAGACTTCTGGTGATTATCTGTAAAGAGACATTCAGCACCTAAAGGAGCCGCTTCACGTTTATAGCGTGTCTTTTTCTCTATTGGTACCATATCCCTGAATATGTTTTAGTTAAAAGAAACACGTTGCTTGACCTGTGACTTTTGATCTCCGGAGCAATGTCCATTAATATAAGACAATTACATTTTGCTTACTGTCGCTGATGCTTTCAGGCCGATGTGTACTCTCTGATAATAACAGCGCTGCAGCGACCCTGCATCCTTCCGTGGGATTTATTTTTGCGCAAATGCACGATGGTGTGGACAAGCTTTAAAAGCGGTTAGATTTTTGACACACGCGTCATGCTTTCTTTTTCTTGTAAATTAATATTTTGAGCTGCACGTATTGTAAGCAACTTGTTTTCCATCAAAATATCTTGGAAAAATGTCTATCAAAAGCCAACATATAATTCTGTAGTAGACGGGCAAAAAAAGGAAAGTTATTACTGTGATCATTCACAGCCCAGCAAGGTGTATTATATCGGTTCTTGAGTAGTCTTACGAGGTCACCTGTCTTCTCCGTTACACAAAGCTCCGCATGTTTCTCTGCTTTAATGCTCACCACGTCGGCCCCAAATCCACGCAATTATACCTGGAGCAGAAACTGCTAAGCATGATGTGCATAGATTAATACACAGTATGTGCCACAGGTATACCTCTGTCACGACGCGATGCCCTCCTCTGCTCTGTCTAGTCACATGGGTAGCTTTACAATGATTGCATCCCTACTCCCACCCCATGGGCTACCTGACATTGCCCAGCCTATGAGAGGTCTAACGGCAGAGCAGGGTATATATATTTTCCTGCAGACCTAGATTGCCATCTGGCACAACGGACAAAATGCCCGGCGGGCACCTGGCTGACAGCGCCACACACGCCGGTCGCACGCTACGTGAACATAAACACATGTGGCCACTCATAAGCAGCCACTGGCTGAACGTCGTCACGCAGCTTGTCATCGCCAGATGCAGATAACTATAGTTATATAAATAGTTAATAAATGCTTTTCTACCAGTGTGTGTATCAGATAATGGGTGGATATTATATTAAGTTGCAAAGGATTTTCTTTTTTTTTTTTACAAAAACTGTAATGATTTCCGTGTCGTGCGGAGGTGCAGCTGAAATGATATTTAGATCGCTTTACAGAAACGCTATAATCTTCCATGTGAAAAAAATTAAAACCCTTTTCATAGAAGTAGCAGGTGGCCAATGGTGGGCCGCTCGTCAGAGGCTAATGAAAGATTTGGGATGTAGAACTATTATTTTTTGCAAACTGTGTTCCTAAGAGATTTCATTGCGCTGATTAGAGACGCAGACCTTGGCTACCCCTTAATGTGTAAATGATAAATTTGTAGGCAAGCTGTGGAAAGAATGTATGGTTGTGAGGAAAGCATTAATGTTTCCTTATTACGCCGAGTGCTCGTTGCTTTTATTTAGGAAGCAGCCGCTTGTTGGCTTAGATCTGGGCTTGATGTCGCTCCCTGCCGTGAAACGCTCACTACTAACCTCCCCATGGCTAGGTCCATTATTTCTGATCAAAACTAATTTGTTTTTACCTCCTCGTGTCCCAGAATAATGTATCAATATCTTATTTATACCATCTACCACATTAGCCAGCGTTAGGTTCTGCTCTGCTTGGGGTTTCATTGTTGTACGTGTTATTTAAGCTCATCGGAAAGCGCTTTATACCGGAATGAATAAAAGAAGGGGCATTGTCCTTTTGCCTATTGTAAGTTCTCACTGTATGAAGGCTGTGATCCTCGATCCCCTTTAAGTACAGTACGGGTTCAGGGTAACAGCTTTATTCCATTCGCCCTCCTTCTGCGCCAGTCTCTCGTACATCGATGTCCTTCGTATATTTACATAGTAGCACTAAACCCTTTATCTAAACAAATAGTCTGCTTTACAAACCCCGCTCTATCAGCGTTACTGCTCACATGGGACAGGTACAAATTACATACTTTTACACTCCATAAATCGCACCGTGAACTCCTAGCTTTGTTAATATGGATTCTATTAACGGAACATACATTTATAGATTTTTTTTCCCCTTTTTTTTCCCCTGCATAGCCCAGCTTTGTCTGTACAGCTCAGTAACTAATAATACAAAATAACATTAACCTCTTATTAGCCAGCCAGGGTCTACCAAGTCATAGAAGACAGTTAAACCTTTTATGTAAGAGATCACTTTCCAAAGAGCGTATGAGTATTCCAGATAATCTGCAATCCGTTTGCTGACGGAGATTGGTTTATTCAATTGTTTTCACAAGTAAATCACAAGTAGTATTTCAATCCGGAACCGTGAAAATTCCACACCCTTTACCGAAAGAGTTCTGATGTCATCTCCCAACTGATGCTGCAATTAGTTGTTTAAAAAGTATAATTTTTGTTTAGCACTGCCTTACTATTACTATTATTATTATGTGTTTTCACACGTTCGTGAAATCTGGTGCCTGCGTTTTTAATTGTGCTTCTTCAAGGAAAATGCCCGCTGATATTTGCTAATTAAGACAGAGCGTCGCCCCTGCCTGGTGTACATATAGCTGCTTGGTGTAGTATAAAATTGTAAGAGACATGATGCAGATCAGGATGCCGGTTTGAAGTGGAGGAGAGGAACAAGCAATGCAATAATAAGCAGAATTTAATGATTTACTATAAATCAGCATTTTTGCCCTGTCAGTGAGATTGAAGAGGCAGACAGCATCTCACATGTCTACCGAGCAAATGTCTTCCTGATGAATCCTGTGCTCTGAATCATTGATCACAACATTCAAACGGCACATCCAAATAATGAGAAAAATATATACACACAATTCTTATGCTTCATCTAAAATGTAAAGGCGTGTTGTGCTATCAATGGCAGAGCCCCCCCCCCGATCATGCGATATCTGAACTATAATAATCTCCGTCGTGCTATTGATGCATTGACATTATCTTGTTTGGATGAAAAATACACTCATAGCCTTCGGATGAAATCTAATTGCCACATATTTGTTATTATTATTATTTTTTTCAAAATGGGGGCAACCAGAGGTCAAAGAGAAAGCAGCAAGGATTTGAAAAGGAAATCTTTAGTAATTTTATTAAGGCAGCATATGGTGGATGAGGCACACACTCACGAAAATGTATCAGGAATGGTTCAGTTGTGTTAATAGAAGCTCGGGTTTAGAAATACAACTTGAAAGAAAGGGGATATTTGCTTTGGCGGTCGCTATGTATTTAAAAGTACGGCAGATCCAATAAGAAGGCCCATCGAGGGCCAAGAATCTTTACAACAAATAACAGAATTAATCATTCTTTGTATTCAGAAAATGGTTAGAAAAAGGATGAAATGATTTGCTAGGATAGGACTCCATTTTCTGGGTTATTTAGGGGACGTACACACTTACGCTTTGAGTTTTGTTCATGAGTCCTCCACTCAACAAAACGTACATGGCATCCATTTTCCATCTTCTGAAGCCGTGCCACAATGTGTATTTATATCAGACTACGAGATTCCACTGCCCCTGCTCTGCGGCATTGTGTTAACTTTCCATCTCCTGTGTTGTGTCGGTCCGATCCGAGTCGCCGCTGTATTGAGATGGGGTTTATAGTGTTGGATGGATATAAAGATCACTTCCAAAGCCTGGGTATGAAATATGACAAACAGTATGTCCTGAATCCTGTACCTTCTGACTTCTGACTCATTTTATTTTATTATTACTATTTTATTTGATTTCTCAGAATCCGGTGTGATTAATAGGTGTTGTGCAGCATTTACACAGGTGCTGCGGTTACCCCCTCAATGAAAGATAAATCCTGTTGTGACGTGAATAATTTAGGGCAGTATCAGTTTTAATGTCGGTGATGACAGAGTATGGCAACGTGTTACACTATATCGGCCAGAGGGAATGTGCCATTTGCTGATCTGATCTGTATGTCTGATGTGTTGATGGGAATCCGTAAGCAGATGTACATTCAGATCAGGCAAGCAAATGGTAGGCAGACAGTATGTAGGGGGACATGGCAGGACTGGTGGGTCATTATAACCAAAACTGTCCAAGTTATCCAAAAGATAAAGTGTTTGCTGTCTTGAGTATTTTCTTTTACGACGCAGAGTCCCTTAATATTTAAATACATATTTATACTTATATTTTTTCTAATTCAATTGCGAGCATTCTTGCTTTACAAAGGCTATACTTTCGTTGATCAGGCTGTGGATCTACCCGCAATAAATATTATAATGTGGGATATCGGGATACAAATTTGAGAACCTGGACTAGAAAAATATATTCTTAAAGATGCGGACAGTACCATGGTTGTGTTCTACATGTACAAATCAGTCTACAGCAGTTCCCTGTTACAGAGATGTTCACCATGATCACGTCGCCGAGCATGAAGCTACATTTCACTGTTTGTGAATTGTATCCGCAATATTTAGATTCCGCGTTCCAAACTGTAAATAGTACTTTTTGTGTTATGTGGCGCGTGTATACACCTTATCTGCATTTTCGGGGGGGGGGGATTATTGCTGATTTCTGCAAAAATAAATAAATGAAAACAAAATTAAAATTTTAAAATGAAGTGTTCCATTAGAACAAGTGCACAAAAGTCTTTAGAACCCCGCTCTTCAAAAGCATAATTAGCTATTTATTTCAAACGTACTAACATCTTTGCAGTAGCTAATAAGATGCAGACCATTTGAATATTAATATAATAAATGATTAAATTAAACAGCGAGATTCAGACTCAGAAATAGCCTTTATAGTTCCCAGGGGGGTCACTAAAACCGCGTTCCATTTCTTCCTGCAGTTAACACGGTATAAGGGACATGAATGTATAAAGCAATATTTGTCTTATGGGGTATTATACTGGGATTGGGATCTGGTTTGCAAGTTGGTTGCCAAATCTTATAATATAATAGCACTGTTTTTGGGACAAGATCGTTGATGAATAGGTCAGGCAAATATTTTGGATTTTTTTCCTGCATTTTCATCGGGGCAGACTCTTCTACAACACAAGCAAACGATAATTGGATAATATTTTTTTTTGCTTGTTCCAGTAGACATTGGGAGGATATTTGAGCCACTTTCCTAAAAATTGAATTTACAAATGTAATCTCCTGCGCCGTTAAAAATACAAAGCACTGTATTAATCCCATGGACAGTACACGCAGGATTAATTTTCCGGGCGTTTTGTTAAGCTACACGCTTTCCCTGTCCATGACTGCAGATAAAGGGAAAAAAAAAGAGGACAAGTAATTATAATTGCCCGTTATATCAATAAAGGTGTTTCCATTTTTAAATGAGTCAGTGAAAACTGCCTACTATCCAAATCCCATGAACCTTAGGGGTGTTAATAAGCAGCTGGTCGTGATTTCTGCTTAATTAGCATTCCGATAGTTTGGACTCGGGTCTGTTTATGTAAAACAACCAAGAAAACAATGATTTTGTTTTGTGAACTGCAACTCTGTAACAATCCCAGATACGTTGGTGCGTTTTCTTACTATCACTTAGATCGGATTCACAAGGAAAACGTGAAAACAGAGATGCCGGCTCCTAATCGCATTAAGCCTGATAGGTCAAAGTGAAGCTTTTTTTTGGTAAAAAACGTTTTTAGTGGGGTTTTAGGCTGTATACGCAGGTGCGTGCCTTGACAAATGATTCAGTATTATAAACTCCCACAACAGACTGGCTTTATACTGTATGGCGCTTACTGGGGACGTGTTTATCGGGTTTTCTGCCCTAGAATCACCTTTTATTTACACAATTTGAGGACAGGTCCACTTAAGGTATAGAAAGCTTCACATCCCAGACGTTACCGTATTCATTGGGGTATCTGCCATGGCCTTTGGGGAATGTTACATTCAGGGATGTTCTAAAGTGTTCTAAAACAAAGGATCTTCTCGTTTTTAGGATCTGTATTAACAAAAGTCAAGTTCAAAAAAGTCTGTAAAAATATTCCCGAGTTGAGCCTGGATCATGGTTATCAGACTCTTCTACCAAGCACCATACTCCACCCAAACTGTGTCCCTAACAGATATCGTGAGCTTGCTCCATGCCTTTTATAAATTGAACTCTGGATTGTTAATACCACTGCAAATAAAAAACACAAAATATTTTCCTTTATTAATTAAAATGTTTTAGGTTAAAAAGATATAACTGTCCATTAAGTTCAACCTAGCAGCTGGTTTTCTCATTTCTCTTTTGGCTGTTTTGTATTTTTGACCCTGAAAAGGGCTCTATGACATCACTCACTGATAATATGAGATCTTATTGCATTTTTAACTATCTATTCTTGTGGGGAAGTCACATTTATCCTTTCAAAATGTCTACAAACATATGTCATTAATGTATTGTATTTACAGAACTCATATGCAGTTTCACAAAATATAGTCAGTGTTTCAGCTTGACGTGTGTCAATAGGTTAATTGATTGAAGAATACCTTATCTGATCCAAGATGAGAAACAGGAGGGAAGAAACATTTGTAGAGTAATAACACAACATAAAGAACACCGAAAGCTGAATATTGCAAATGATTCCGCAAAACAGCAACAGAAAAAAAAAAAACATTGAGAAGTAAATCAAAAGAAATCTTCCTACTAAACTTTATTCACATCTGTACCGTTTTAAAAAAAATTAAGGTCAGTTTTGTGGAACTAATAGGGAGTTAGGCCTATATATCTTGGAGTCCGTGACAAGGCTGGAGAGGAAGATTTATACACTATGGTTGCAGATGCAGAAGAAAGATATGAGAGATCAAATGGAAGCGCATGATAAAAAATGAAGAATGGTCCCCACAGCCCATAAATTAATTGTGAAAAGAAGGTTGTCATTATTTGAACATGCTTTAAAATAAGGTATGGGGTCCAGATGGCAGAGGGAAGATAGGCCAACAAAGTTTGAGTAATTGATGACTTAAAAATAAAACAAGATCTTAAAGAAATGAATCACGTAGGGAGCGGCGGCAAAGGAATATGAGATGAAAAGATTTTAGGATAAAAAAAAAATTCTATAAAACTCTGCAGCGCCACATTAACATTTAAAGTAAGAGAAACAATTGCAGATCGGTCCGCAGGTATGAAGGCATTTGTTGCTATGCTAAAGAAAGCTTTTGTTGTTTTGTACGGGTAGTGATAGAATTTATAACATGAGATCCTGCTTATAATTGGACGTTTGTTGATGATGTAAGATAAATGAATTAATTCACTGCTTAATAAACACATTGTATCCCACTCAGTATCCCAAAGTGGACTGAAATGACACCGGTTCTATGCAGGAAGCATGTGTTTGGTTACTGGAACTAATGGTTTGTCTGCCTTGATTTTAGTTTTTTGGTTGAAATATGGGCCAACGCAAAGTCACAAGTCATTTAGAAGATGTCAGACTGTTTGGGTTGACGTCTTATGGGGTTCCGGCAATCTGTTGGCTTACAATTGATGCTAGAAAGGATTTGGCTTTGTAACAAAGCCCCAGCAGTTAATTCTGTGTTGGAAATGCCTCAATTACTTGACAAAGGTTGCAAAGAAAGGAAAATATAGATAAGTGTTTTGCATGCAGTTTGCCTTCATTGAACCTTACGGATAACCCTCAGATAACGCAGGCTTGTTCTTGATATGTGTGGTCTGATGGGTCATAGTGTCTGATTCCAGCACTTGAGCTGCCTGTTGGTCACTAGGCCCGCGTTTCATTCCCTAAGGAAAGTATAACTGTGCTCCCTAAATAATCGCCATCTTCTGTAATGTCACCCACAGTGCAAGCCCAGGAAGTAACCTTATATTTGTATTACCTTTCAGTTAATTGTATTAAGGAAAATGCATGCAGCCATATTGGTCCAAAAGAAAACAGAAAGTCATTTCTTTTATTTGAGCTGACAGGAAAGATATAGGATGATGGCAGGATTTTTTGTGATCTCATAGGAGTCTTCTTCAGATACTTTCTTTTCATTCCACCTAAACAAGAGACCTCTAAGGCCTGAAAGCTTATGTCTACGTTTCTACTTTGTTGACCCTATAAAGGTTATTACCTTCAACTTAAGGCTCTTATTAGTAGCCCTCTGAGCCAGTCTCTGTTCAAGTTCCCAATGGAAGGACATTGGAGCTGAAGGCTGGACACATTAACAAATAAATATGTTGGACAGAGACATTCCTTCACACTTGGACAGGACCAAAAGGGACGATAGACTCTCTACAATGTGCTGCATTTGTTTTTACTTTTTCCTTTGCTCCATCAAGCTCGGGTTCTCTGTACCCTTCTCTTTCCCGTACTCCCCAGATCTATAGGGTTACCCACGGCTGATTGCCTTGCGGGCTCTTGTCTTTATAGGATTGAGAGGTGTGAGTTGACGCCCATTTAGCTTTATTTATTTATTTTTATATACTGGGATCTGGATAACAAATGTATAACACTTTATACATTATTCTTCTATGTCTGTTGGCAGTAGAAATGAGATCTTGATTGTGAAAACAATCCTTTACTTCCTGTTACGAAAACACCCCCAAGAATTTAAAGATAGATTACAATTATCAGCAAGAAGGCTCTTTAAAAGCAAAAAGGCTGGAATATATTTAAAATGAGCCGGTGAGAAATATTTCAGGGGAACGATAGTTTCCAGCCGGATTGATCTGAATTCTCTGGTTAGTGATTTATTTTTTCATGGGCTCCATAACACAGATTTGTTTGCAGACAAATGATGCAAGGCTTTGTGCCTATTAGCTGGGGCTATTGCAACCCGGATTCTACAAATAACCGAGTAATGAAAAGATCGAGACAAGCTGAGCTGCAATTTGTGCCCATTGCAAAGAAAGAGAGATGGATATACAGACATGGCGATGTTTGTTAACTGTCTGTGCACATGGTTGGTGGACGGGCTAATGCACCTTCAGCCCTGGCTGATATCAGCAATGTTACATAGACTATGAGATGAAGTGAATCAGCGCGATAATCTGTACCCCAAACAATGACTGGGCTGTTTGAAGTAGCTTTTATTGGTACTCTTTTGGTATCAGCACCCATCCCAACAAAGGGAGTTTTACAATAACAACCGGTCCTTAAAACCCCATCCGACCACCTAGCCATCGTTTGTGTGAGTGCATGTCTGGTAGTGTGAGCCATGCTCTTGTGTATGAGTGTCTGTGAGTGTTGTGAAATAAGTCTGCAAGCGTTCAGAGTTTTCTTGTACCTGTCATTGTTGTCGTTTGTGTGAATGCGTGTCTGAGAGCGTTGTGAGGTGTAGCAATGTCTGTGAGTAAATGACTGCTGTGAGTAAAGTCTGTGAGTGCCATGAGTTGTTGTCTTGGGTGAGTGCCTGTGAGCGCTGCCTTTTGTTCATCTGAGTGCCTGTGAGTGTTTTGAGTTGTGGGAAAGTTTAACCACAAAATAAGATTCACATCAGTAACAATGTTGCAGCCCAATCCCCTCCTCTTAATGATAAAGCCATAGATTAAGACGGAGCTGGGAAATAGTTCAGTCCCAGGGGCCAAGCTCATGCACTTTTTGCTGGTACCTAACTTTATTTTCTGATACTTTCTATGGACCTTTATGGATTCATTCCCTTCAGGCTGTCTACCTCGCTTTAACCATATTGATGCAGTTTATTGTATATCAAAAAAGAACATTCATTTTCTACTCTGAATGCTGAATGTTGAAATATTCAGTGGAATTAGAAGCTCTTTAAAACTCATTGAATCTACATTTCTTCTACAAAATCCATGCACGTTTAGATAATATTGGCTCTTGTATAGAGACGAAGGCTTAACAATGAGCAAGATGTCACCACACATTGATTATAAATTCTAAAAAATAAACTAAGTGGGCACTTAACGGTCATTTTTCTGTAAATTGACCAGCTCATAGATGATGCATTTCATGTATCTACCTCATTAAGATGCAGTATTTATATATCGGTCTGTTTTTATCCATATATACGATTACTTAAGGTTAGTGATGGAATAGGTTATCCACAAGCATTTTTTTTAATATGTTTCAGATATATATGTAGAACGGGTTATTATTCTAGCATACTGTATGGATTAGAAGAATCTGGAACACTCTTTCAAGCTAGGAATTAGCACTGTATCTTAGAGAAGGTCCCAGCTGATGCTTTGTTGTTGTGCTACTAATGTTTTCCCAGTCTCATATTGGGATACCCCACATGGCCACAATAGCATACCAGGAAAAACCCATCACAACCAGTTGGCCCTTGGCCTCTGGGTGAGTTTTACCCACTAGACCCACCTTTAATACAGTTTGAGGTCCATAGATACCCCATTTAAACCATTTGATCCCTGCATCAACCTATTTCACTAGCTGACCCTTGCAGGGAACGCTGACACTTAAGATTTCAAGTGCTCTGAAGCCAGATACAAAGAGAAGAGCTCGAGGAAACGTCAAACTGGCAAGCTGGTAGTCGCTGCAGAGATGGGAGCTATCCGGATCTGGGGGTACTTACTCTAGTAGGACTATGAGCAAAAAAATAACCACCAGACACTTCATCTTGCCAAGTACCAGCTAGCCCATCCTCAAGGTTGAGGGTATTTTTTGTGTGTGCATTTGGTTTTATACTTACACAGTTTACAGCAGTCTTTGGTCTATGACCCTGCATCTTCCTCTGACATTGATATAAGATATAATAAGAAAAATACAAAGTCTTTATACCAGACTATTTGAGCTATCTTTGGAAAAGTATCCGTATTTATCTAAAACTGCACAAATAAAAAGTGACATTTGTGAAAAGTTATTGTTTTTAAAGTATATAGATGCTTTTAATCTGTGATTTGTATTAATCATCCGATGCTGTATCTCCAAAAACAGCGACTGTATACAGTACCGGCTCTTATCTGCTCGGTGCTCCTCTGGCTCTTTTGTGAAATTATAATCTTTCGCCTAGAATCTCAGTGACATGAAAAATATATATATTGCGCTAAATGATTAATGCAGTTATAACCTGTAACGGAGATAAGATATAAGTATTCATATTTCTATCATGTTAATACAAGTTGATAAACCCAAGAAGCAGGCTTGACCACTACATTTGTTACATTCTCTGCTGTTCAATTATTCCTTGTCCAAATTCAGTTTAAGACTAGGATCGTATATATATCTGTTGGGACTGATAGATACATTGTGTACCTTGGTGGTGCTGAAATAAACAGCATTACGGATTAATCAATTCGCCGAGGATATGCCAGGAGACGTATAAATAGTATTTATGCTACGGAAGTGAATTTACTGCAATCTTAAATATGTTAATGAACACCCTAAAATCCATCAAGAAATAATGAAAGCCATAATAGCCCAGCTTATATTTATTTAGGGCAATAAATATGCTTTTGTTGGTTTGTTTATTTTTTGGATGAACCAGACATTTTAAATTGTGCCATGAAATTGAATATCGTTATTTGAGGCATTATGCAGAGAGACTGAAGGCTGCAATTTTTGGGGGTGTGAGTCTTCTTTTACAGCCTTCAGCAAAACTCTTCACATTTATACTAGGAAACCGTGGGGATTGTAACTTGTCAGGGTGCTGGGATGACTGGTTTGGGGAGGCCTGAAGTCCCGGCTTCTATAGGTCTAGGCTGACGCCCGTCGGTCAGGGTTGGAAGTGTGTAGATGGCGCATGCTACAGATCTGGGCATGGGCTTACCCATGTCTCTCACTTCAAATAGATGTCCTGGACACGTATTCCATATAAAGTTACAACACACTATTTGTTTGTATTTACCTATTGATCCCCTTATACAGCGCATTCAATACTTGATAAATGCTCTAATCACCTGCTCTGCTGTGTGTTTGCCTCAATATCAAAATAAAAGGAGCTGTCTCCCCAAATGTTCCCCAGAAAGATACCAGACTTGAACGCTACGTGATACTGTTGCCCCACTTGAGTAAATAGGGATGCTTTCTGCTTGCCTTTTGCCCCCTACCGACTGTTAGACATCACTTGTTGGATGTGGTGAATCCATGTATTTGTCATTTCGATGCGTCTCTGTCTTCGGTTTGTTCTGAGTTCTCCCTCCGACGCCGTATCCATCAAACAGCCACACTATTTTCCTTTTCTCTAGTTTGCACCTTCTCTTGCTAAGTAATAGCTTAAAGACAGCATTGCACAGAATGAATGACAATGCGGGGCAGCTGCAAATGAAAATCACCCCAGGGAGAGTTAGAAATAGATAAAGTTTTCGACAATAAGATTTTAGAGACTGCTGACTGGAGAAAAGAACAATATTTTAGTCTCAGTACAAATTTACTTCAATCTTGTACAACTCCCAGGCACCAGAACCCACAGCTGCATGTTGTAAACAGCAAACAAGTCCATTTCCATCAGCCCTGCTGATGCTATGCGAAAAGCGCCTGAACAGAAGATCTGCACAGATGTAGCGTCTCACCTGAGCCTAGCGGTGCCCTCCATTTGGCCCCTCTAACTTAATATCGTTGTTACAAAGCTATTGGTCTCCTGGTATAGAGCTGGCTCGACGCAGACCCTCTTCTTCCAGCTAATCTGACAACGCCGATCCAAGAAGCATCAAGGGCCTAATTAAGAAGACACATCTTATCAAGGAGCTTATTTTGCATAACAGAATACAAATGACGAATAAAAATTTAATGTTTAATAACTTAGTATAAAGAGGGCTGTTGATATAGAATGCCTGGAATTTTTATGGTGGCTGTCAGGCTTGTGATAAAACCGTTATATAGGAGCTCTTGGCAAAAAACAGCGGAGAATTTTGTCAGTAATGGCGTGTGCGTGATATTGCATTCATTCCTGATAGGCGAGTAACGGGAAGCCTGGGTTTGTGCCAGCTGAGTTTCAGTATAAGGTCTTTTTATTGGAGGGCAGGCATCTAAATATGTTTTAATGAAGACGTAGCTGAAATTATTTACCCCATCGAGCTTCTTTTGTGGTTACTGAAGTTTAAAGACAATCCTCTCGTTCTCACCCAAATCATTTGCTTCCGCTGTGTGCCGCAGCTTTAAAAACCAATAAAAAAGTCAACGTTTCAAATACATAAATCGGTTTCCCTGTCTTGGAGACTCAGAGGTGTCATCGACGGGAGTCCAGGGCCAAGTGTTACTGTGAATACTAGCAAAATATTGTCGGACCGTCGGCTAGAGACACGTTGTAGGTCTAAGACAGAATCCCTTTGAAAAGCATAAACCTTGTATCTGTGAAAACTCATGTGCTAATATAATATTACATTGGTTACAGGACAACAACTGCCCAAAATGTGTATATATATGTGCATATTTCCATCTAAACATAAATGCGTAGACGGCACATGGAGACAACAATGAATAAGAGTATTACTGGACAGCCCCGCCAACGACCTAGTGCCACACGGCTGCAAATAGAGAACATTCTGATTTTTAATGGAAAAATACAATTTGGCCGTTTTATTTTTTTTGTGCTTTACTTTGCCCACATGTATTGAGAGCGCTGCATGATCTCGCAATCCTATGGTGTAGTAAATATATCTGTGTGTTTTGTCAGTAAGCCGTGGATATAAATGGAAAGGGCAGTAACTAATAATATATGTTGCAATAAGTTACAATAAAAGATTGATTAGCGTGTCTGGGGAGTGTAAAATGAAGTAGTGAGTGGCATCAGTCGCAGGGCCGGCCGTGGGTAATAACGTGAATGCAAAGCATCTAATAATAATGGAGACCTTTCACTTATTATGTGTGTTTAGTTACTGCTCTCCTGATGAGTTCCCTCCGTGTGACCTATAGATTGGCCCCAGGGTTATTCTAACCTTATGCAGTCATTGCCATCACAATTATTTAAATCAACGTGACACTTATTTGTCTGGGAAATCTCGGAGTGTTAAGTGATGGCTTCATCTTATGAGTGGCGCAGGGCAAACCCCCAGACACCCTGCGCCAGGCTGTGTTTTACTTTAACACAACATTCATTTGAGTATTTTCAGGATATTGAAATAAACATTTCTTTCTGTAATTAATGCCATTACAGGGATTAGCTTTTAGATTCACAAATATAAAAACAATAAATATTTTTTTTTGTAATATAACATTTATTATTATATAGTACAATCTTTATAATGTTAAAAAGACGCACATCTATCCAGATCAGGATTTTTAGCATTACTCTTTGATGTGGGTCTATTAGCCTCCAATGCTTTTATGTTCAGGGTCACATGTCATTCAGAAACATAGCCTAAGGGGAGGGGGCAGGTACTATTAATCTAATTATTTAGCATAACAGTACCTTTGGGATTTTCAGAAAAGACAAGGTAGTACAAAAAGCCCTTCAGGGCCATATTCAGCCTATGGTCCCACTGAGAGACATTAGTGATGTAGCTGAAGCTAAACTAATATGTATAACAGATTCTATATAGTGCCAGATTAAGACCATCTGAGGCCCCTAGGCGCGCACACACCAAAATCGCCTAAGCACCCAAACACGGAAAGCGACCGTTTCCAGCATAGTGAAGCTACTGCTGTTCAGCTTCTGGCGTGCTGGCAGATCATCCATTAAAGCACCGCAGCCCATAGAGTCCAAGGGCCCTTAGGCACATGCTTGGTGCACCAAAGGCAAAAAATCGCCACAGTGTATAACAATCAACACAATTTATAACAAATGAAATGGATACAAACGTATTGGCCCAGGAGAAGATGAAATCTTTGAAAGATCTTTTTTGGATCCTGCTTCAAATGGTGTAGGTGATATCTTGTTGGATTTTGCCAGTTTTCTGCTCCTATGAAACGTCTTCATGTTCTCCACTTGCCTTGTCATTACGTGTACATCTTATGTGATATGGGCCCAGCCTGTGCTGAGTGGGACAATGTATCCAATACAACCACATTGCAGGGATGGCTGGTCCTAAGCCTGGTCCCAGCTCAGCTGCATCCCTTAAACCTGGATCGCTAATACTAGTGCAAACGCCCAAAGCCGACAAGGTGGGCATTTGGCATTTGACCTGAGTGGGCTCAGCAGAGGGCTTCGATAGACGCATAAAGCAAGGATTACTATGTATCCACGATTTCAAAATTAGGAGGTGTCAACTTCTCCCCACAAGAGAACTTTGATTGCCATTGGACATTTTTAACAATAACAAAGTGCGTAATTCTGCGAACGTGCATGCGGCCAGCAATCTCCTGAGGTTGTTTAACTTGTTCCTTATTTCACTTGAATTACCCTGACTCATAATTGTCTCCTTAGCGACTGAACACAGATGAAAGCAGTTAATTATATGAACAAAGTCATTTTGATGTAGAATATTATACACGTGTTGAGCGCTGGCTGCAAACTCCCAACCAATACTTGATTCTAAATTTAAAAAATTTGAGAAATGTTTTACTCGGCGGTGTGGCCCTTTCAACCGTCGGTAATGAAAAGGAACGCTCGTTTTCCCTTTGATACCGTCTCAAGCTAAATGATACTGACGCTTTCAATTTTTAACATTATAATCAATAAAGGCTGCTTATGCACACTTTGCAAAACCCATCAGTTTAGAAGTTTGAGAAATCTGCATATGACTGCAGCTTGCTGACTGGGAAGTCGTGGCATTAAATCTTCTCCGTTAAAGTTTTACTGGTGTGTTATGAGTAAAAATGCATTGTCAGCCATCTGCCAGTTTTTCTCTTAACATCCATATTTCCAGCCCTCGCTAAACATTACGAACGCTTGGCCACCAGAGGCCACCTCTACAATTAAGCAACGGAGATGTGCTGTAGAGGCAAGGGCATGTCAAAATAAAAACTGTCTGTTATTAATTTTAAAGGTCCATAAAGGAGAGATACGACCCTGTCAGTTTGATGGCCTGAATGTTAAATCTATAATAAACTGTTAACTCAAGGATCCCGGCAGAGGAACAAAAGGAAGCAACAATGCATCGTACGCGGCGTAAGGAATGCTAATTGTGACTTGTTAATCAGGCTCTGATTTCACTGATCCAAAAAGGTTAGAGAGTCAATTGTGTAGAATTAGCTGCTTCTCCCGTGTCCCTTTTCATTTAGTGAACCTGCCTCTTCATTTACATAGCTTGGCAGTCTCTACCCAGAATTCACCTCTCTCGTTTCTCCGACGTCTAACGCTCTACGGCATATCAATCTCCTTCCCTGCTGAAATCACTGTAAACATATGCAAGCCAAATAATCTGCATTTATTAAAGGCTGCGCATGGTATTAGCAATCAGAAAAATTACGGTACCGCGTCAGAGGCATAACCCTCCGAGGACCGAGATCAGTCTGATCGGATGGAAGTTCTAAACTAAAAATAGCATTCCTGGATTAGTTCCAGGCTGATTTCCCTCAGCGAGGCCCTACAAATGTTTGCTGGAGTTTAACCAAATAACACAAAATTTCACGTCCATGAAATTCACAGGCAAAGAAGGCAAAATGAAATCTCTGATGCACGTAGTGCTTCTCATTTAACACTCTCGCCAACCTCCTGCAGTCACGTAAACCCATCTTCTTGACCAACCGCTCTCTTTACTCCGTGCACGTCTTTGTGGTCTCTTTGCGGTAATTCATAAGTGGTTTCAGGGCGCCATCGCGAGAGCAGAGCTGTCCCATTACCTGGTCACATAAAGCTCACTAACTCCAGTCCAGCCTCACGTCTTCTGATTCTGATTTATTTATGCAATGACTTTAAAGTTCAAAAGTTTGTTAAACTTTAAAGAGTTAAAGTATACACGAGTTGAAGGTATCGCATGTACCCCGGAACGTTTTTTTATTTGACCATCCATTTCAGTGCTCTACGGCTGCAGGATCCTCAGCTTTATCTTTTTTTGTGTCTCTAGCTGAAATCTAATTTTTTTAATTGCCAAAAAAGGCAACCGGCTTATAATCGTATCCCGAATGCAGAATAATTATGTGGCGTTCTGGTGGATTAACCTGATATAAACCATTGACGTTATAAGGAATCTAAATGTTCAGAAAACATGAACATGTCAAAGAAATATGCAGAATTAGCAGGCAAGATCCAGTTTCCTAGTGAATTATACGTCTTGCTGCCTGTCACACGGTACAGAAAGGTTTTGTGACACGGTGATCTCCTTAATACTGAACAAAGTAACAATTTCCCCAAATGTTACAACCCTTTGTTCTGACTCTATTTCATGAAATGTAAAGATTTACAGTATATACAGATTCATGTAGCCTCTGTAATGAGTTGGTTTTCAGGTTCATACATAAAGAGCTATTTAATTGCAAAAAAAAGAACTGTTTATGCATCCGGTGCTGTGCGTTTAATGAATTCTGCAATTTCAATACAGGTTGCAATTTAGCTTTTAAGAATATTCAAACATATGGATGCCTTGCTATGGGGGGATGTTTACCTTACACTTAGATCTGTTTATTCAAAAACCCACATGTAGCTTGAGAAGCTCTTTTTGCACCTATGGGAAGTTATTGAAAAGGCGACAGTTACCTGTTCATCTGCCCTGCTTCCAATCTCTGGAGTGGGGCACTCAGCACGTTGCAGCCTTATACCTTTGAGATACCCCCACTTGTCTATAGCAATGTTATGTGAACATGAGTTCTCCTAGCGCATGCTTACGCCAAGCCGTGAAGAACACTATATTATCCCCCAGCAGCCGAGGGCGAGGGGTCTGTTGAGTGACATGATGTACTCTGGTTTCATAAGGGGTCAGCTTTTAGCTCTCCCCGCACAAGGAGAGCTTTTATTCTGTCTGTAGTGTTGACTGAGAGCCTGAGTAGCAGCTAAAGTTCCATCTTGGTGTAGATTCAATGAATCCGCCATAAAACCCACACGTGGTATATTTAGACTGGACATAATGTCCTTCTTATAGAGCCGCACATTAGTGAACACACTGAAAATATTCCTCTAAAATGTAATTAATGGCACTAACCAAATTCAAAGTAAACAAGGATGCAGAAACCTGCCTGAAAAGGGGAAATGAAAGAAACATTTGTCCCCTTGTGTCCCTGGTTTTACAGGGGCTGAGCCAAAAGGTCCCCAAGATCCGCAAAAGAATCCTCAGCATATTTTCTTGATAAAAAATGATCATTAATGTAATTAATCATAATGTATGCAGCGTCCTTTCTATATGGCATCCTTTTACTGCCACGTCACAGGAGCTGATGTTCTCATGGGGGCCACATGGATGGTGCATAAAGGGGCACTGCTGGGTGGCGGACCTCACTGCGGCCACGTTTAATAGGAATTGGAATTAGCAGCATTCTGACGCTAAACATGGCGCTAGATCAAAATATCTGCTCCCGTAGTGCCACGAAGGAGAATCATTAGAGCCAGGATTTGATGGTCCTGTTGGCGTCCAGCCGTTGAGCAGAGGCTGGATTGCATTTCACTTGGTTTTTTTCCTGTCCGAGAGCCGTACTGTTTTTAAAGCTGTTGTGAAAGACGTCTCTCCGGTGGACTGCAGCCTGTCACCGCTCCCTGTCATGTGTCCGATAATTAAAATCTGATTGATTTACAGACTGGCATCAGCCATCGCGGCCCGGGAGTTAGATGATTTTCATCCTTTCCAAGGCTAAATTTACTTGGTGAAAAGGAGCCGCCTGCATCCAGCCTGAGCTGTCATTCAGCTGCCGCAGAAAGCATAAAGATCTCTAGCAGAACCCCAGCAAGCGGGCTTGAGTTTATTTTAATCCAATATTTATTGCCACCCAGAAAATGAACATAATACAGACAAGTTAGTGAGAGCACCGCATCCGTGATTTGTGAGGGCCCTGCGTGGCGAGACCCAAACCGTCTTCTAGTATTAAAATAAAATAGAACAGTGGCATCTCCGTAAAGTAAAGCAGGGATGGAACTTTATTTATGTAATCTGTAATAGGACACAATTTATCACCGTGCTTTAAATAGGGTGAGTGCCTTTCGAAAAATAATAACTCTGTTTGCCAAACTGAAACGCGACAAAAGAAAAAATTCTAAACCCTGAGGGAGGGATATAGAATAATATGAAATGCTGTTAAAGGAGGAAATTCTTTCTCCTTCCAGCTTTGTTTCAAATAACCTTTGTATTGAAAATAATGGATGGGAAAGCCTTCGCCGGCCATGACAGGGGACCGTCAGACTTCTACATTTAGTTATTGATAGATGCTCTTTCTTCATTCTTTATAACTTCCTTCCCCGATCCTGAGGGGTATGCCAAAACCTTCAACCAAAGGGCTGAAGATCTCTTAAGGGTCATCTACATTCCTTTAACTCGAGTCCATCGTTGAAGTGCCTTTTCTTTTACTGCCCAAAAGGAGGAGAAGACACTGGGATCATTAATGGATTTAACCAACCTCCTGGAAAGGCAGGTCTACGAACCCCTTCTCCATAAATAGACCGGTAACAGAAAAATAACTTTAGGCAAAACCGCCAACCGTCCACATGTTGATAAATTCAGTCCTGAATCTGACATATCATGACTTTCAATACATATCCAAAGATAAAGCTCCCCAGATTTGTCCAAAGTCAGAGGATTTTCCTTCCGTAGCCTGTGGATTTATCCTGTAGCCGAAATACCTTGTCGAATATTTATTAAACCGAGGGATTACCTGCAAGGATGGATGCGAAACCTCAAGCTCCATTGTAATGAAGAGTAAATAAATGTTAAGATCACCCTTGGAAAATAACTTGTTTATATTTTAATCGCTGAGTTTTACCGTACTTCCACAAGTTAATTATTTCTACAAAAAAAAACACCCCGCTCTAGTTAACACTTATTTTATGGTTCATGAACTGATTTTACTGCAGAGTTAAAGCAAACTTTAAATCTACCCCCAGACTGAATAATCTATATTTATTCTGAATTAAATTTGGGAGTGCAGCGAATAATGCCAGCGGTCATAATTTAAGAGAACAGGAGAGAATAAACATTTGTTTTCTAACCCCGTGGACTGTGTTACTGCTGCCTGCATGGGGCTTCGTTGATTGGTTTTCTTGTTTCAGCGATCAGATAGTCTTTTTCATGGGTGAATCCAGAAGCGGGCAGTCTGTGGTACCACAGAGGACGGCTAAGTGTCATAAGAGTTGTAGTGAACAGCAGTCGGGACAGCTGAGGTTCTATTGTGTGACCGGTAACTCTAAGCTACCAGCTCTGTTCTGCAATACAGAACGTGAGTGAAATCAATAAAATGTCTTTTCTTACCTCTTTTAACTTTTTATGACTATTATACTTTGATATATTAAAATATTAGTTTAATCAAATCTAATTGCATTAACATTAAAAAAAACAACCTTTTCTTGTTTTCCTTATATGAACAAAATGAACTTTTCTTCCATTCCTGTCGTTTCCTTTTTATCGTTCCGAATAATCAAACAGTATAAACTCTCTAGTGTCTGTTGAAATAAGTGAACGTTGGCAGCTTTTACTGAAGTTAGAAGAAAGATAACAGAGTGAGAAGTTCAAAGCCGTGATTTATGTATCTGATAGTTTGGAAATTAATTCCTAATCCGTGAAGCAGAAAGAGCCGGTGTCTGTCTGTGATGCAACCCACATTTACCATACGGCTTATAAAGACTCATTGTGGAGCCGGAGGTTTGCGTGTCCCCGGTGCACATACCTGAAGTTCATGGCCTCTAATGTAATTGGACAGTTTTGTTTGTGAAAGTCGCCTGTCCTGCCAAATGTTGAATTCCTCGCTTTGACAGACATATCACTTTTCTGATGTACTGTAAGTGCATTTTGAAGTGAGCTGACACACGATCAAGTTCACTTAATATCCCTCAGCCGCTCTGACAGTTGTCCGGCAGGGTCTTTTGCTGTCAGCGATCACAGAGTCTCAGAGATTTCATGGCACATACAATAAAAAAATAAAGAAAGGAAACCCGCCAGGGAGCCTTTGTTTCGTTTGGACTTGTTTATTTCAATGTATGAATACAAAAAGGAGATTATAACTTCGATGCTGCGCTGCCGTCCAAAGCTTTTAAGGAACGGGTTTTACTTTTTTGTGCTGGATCTTAGCTGAAAGAACCTTCTCCAGTCTGTGGAGCGGTGGGCCACGGTAATGCCCCTCCAACCGAGCAGCCTTTAAAACAATGACGCCTTCTGTGCAGAGGCTGCTCATAAAGTATTTGTTTAAATATCAAAAGCCTGTTCAAATAAAGTATATTACATGTAAGTGGAACAGCCTCCCTGCGGAAGTGGTAGAGGCTAATACAGTGAAGGAATTTTAATATGCATGGGATATGGAATATGGCTCCTGAATCTAAAATGTGACCAAAAACTGATTAAGGTCTTTAGAGCAGGAAAAATGAGCAGAATAGATGGGCCATATGCTGTCATTTTTTATTTGGTTACCAAATCTAGTCTATCTTCACTGGAAATTTGGTGGGGTCCCTTTAATAGCATGCACTGTGATATCTGATCCCCACACTACCCATTGGGTACAGCATGCCTGATTTCCGGGGTGTCCTCCTAGTGTATTCAATGTACATATTTCCTGAAATCTTCAAAATATCTTATATTTTAACATTCTGACCAGCAGCCAGATAATCCACGCTAAGGAACAGCACATGCTACGTTTAATTGCGCCGGATATTGGCTTGAGAGGTCCTCACTAGACCGTCAAGCACTGATTTCTAGTGTGATGCAGGACACGTATGATCAAGTAACTGATTACGTGTTCCTGGCAGACTATCCCCTGTTACTTTTACGTGCTATGTTTGTGAGGCTCTTCTACATGGCTGTACATGACAGTCCCTGCTAGAATCGGAAGGGGACGTTCACACTTCATACCACAATGCCTGCGGACCAACAACAGAATGGGATTTGGAAAAGGTTGAGCTTAATGAATTGATGACTCTTTCTTTCCACCTCAATTACTGAATGACTTTGTTAAAGAGAGAAATCTGCACTCAGGCTTGAACTCTGAGATTATATACAGATTTAGAATTTCTCCAAACATTGTATCAATTTCTCTTGTCATTTTAACCCCTTAAAGACAATGAGTGGTCCCAAAACCCATTGAAAACAATGCATTTTGAGCCTGTACATGTACGGGCTTTGTCATTAAGGGGTTAAACATTGCTTATTTTAACCATGCGTTAAATCATTGATACAAAAAAACAAACAATTTCAACAAGTGAATATAAAAATAATAAAAAATATTTGTTGCACAACAGTGTGAAAGCAAGTTAGATATTTTATTCATTATAAATGTGATTGAATATATATATATATATATATATGTGTGTGTGTTCAGTGTATATATATATATATATATATATATATATATGTGTGTGTGTGTGTGTGTTCAATATATATATATATATGTATGTATATAAATATATCCATCTGTATACATGTTCTACATTATAAATAATGCTTTAGCACTGCGTTGTGCAGAAAGACTTTGCTTCTCTTCCTAATCCTGCCGTCATCTGTACAAATGCTGCCTGAACCAATAAGCAATCTAAGAATAGGGGAGTGATAACTTAATGGGGAGGAATAATCATGCAGAGCCTGAGAACAGTTAAGTTAAAGTTTATATGGCTGTTCCCATACTAATACACACAAGGAGGGTTGTATTGCAGGTACATTGATTGTTTGAACTTATAAAAACCATTACCTAAGTTTATAGCGTAAAGGTCTGTAAAGAGCTGGATTTGGGAAGGTGACAGATCTGCTTTTAGGATTTCTTAAACACGATACCATTCGCCAGGCTCCCAAATCTCATTGAAATTGAGCCATTTTTAATTAGAGCTGCACTTTTATCCCGTGATGACTGTAGGACAGATATCAGACATATGTGGTATACTTTTTTTGTATTGTTTATTGTTATTATGTATCCACTGTCCCTCTTTTCAAACAGTAAGGGAAAGTTCTGTGTAATATCCAATTCTCAGCTAATAACCATTACAAACTAAAGAAGCATGAACTTTATTGGATGCGCGACATTCTGACCAAAGTTTGGAACTATCTGAAAATTTTCAAACCCATCTGTCTTTGTCCCACCTGTTTTCTTCTTGGGTTTCTCTTTGGTGAGCAGTATACTTTAGTGTGTTAGTGTGTGTGTGTATAATAATATGATATATATATATATATATATATATATATATATATAGTGCTGTGCAGATGGATGGCCTGCCTGGAAACCCTATGCCATAATCAACAAGGCTGAGTAATGCTTTCGGTAGACCAACGATGATACAACCTATCAGTCCTGTCCCTAGGCACATACTAGCATAATATAGTTTAAATGTCAGACGTCTCAGGCAATAGTGAACATACCTACCCGAATTAGTCTGAAGCCAACAGCAACATGCCAGAAACCAAAAACGCTCAGCCTACTGCATAACCGTAAATGGTTTCTTTTAAAACTAAATGAAAAATAATCATCTGCATGTAAGCAAGGGAATATCTTAAATGTTAATATGTATTGTAACCTTTAACCACTTCTGTTTGGTGTACTTAGAAAAATGTCACTGCATCTTCAGCAAAAATAAAAGAAACGTTAAGCGAGGTCCATATTGAACGGCATTGAGCGCGTGATTTAACGCTTTCAGGAACGGCCTGCTAATGAGATAGACTGTCATTGAACAATGCAACTGCATTTACACATCCCTCTGGCAGTCGGAGAGTTAATTAAGTACCATAACATTGGTTAAAGTTTACATTGAAACACGGAAGCCATTGGTATCCATCGCCACAGTAACGCCTCACCAGAAGAAAACGTTTGCATTAAAAGTAAATTATGAGGACGCTTTCCAAAATTCAATAGAAACCTCACCCAGAAGAACCTTAAACCTGTCCAATCCGTAAACCGTTAATTCCTCCGTACAAAATGGCTCAATAGTATTTTGCACTTCGGGGGCGGCAGGAAACCTTTACAAATCCCATTACATGCAAAAGAAAAATAAGTAACATCGCACAGACAGTAATGAGAACTGTTGAGTTAAAGTACCTCTTAAGAGAAATTCTAATAAATTCTAGAATTCCTTGTCTTCTGGCAAGCGTTCCATTAAAATAAAATCAATGATCAATGGTTGCAAACAGCCCGCATCAGACTTGTATGCCTCTGGAGCAGAGAGAACTCGCAGACGAAAGATGACATTTAAAGGCAAAAACAGCTGACATAGACTCCGTCACTGTCATCGCCTCTGCCATAAACCAGCCTCAAATATTAAAACATTTTTCATCTGTGCTGCATTATTGGCACCAGAAATTGTTTTCTCTCTCTTTGATACTCACTTGAGCTGCAGCACTGCTCCCCTGAGACTCCAGATAGTTACCAAGGCCTCATTATATATTGGCAGCTGACGTGGACTACACTTGCCACTCGGAGAGAAGCTTCTATCTGCCCCTCCCGAGGGCAACTAATGTTTAGGAAGCCATTTCACTCAAGTTCAGTGACCAGGATGCAAGAGCTAATGCACGCTGTTGTGAAGGCATTCAAGTGTTTTTCATATCCAAATGCATATTTAAGTGAGATCCTGACATACCCCAGTCCACTTAAGGCTTTTTAGAACCAATGCAACCATATAACATAATGTGTTTTGAGGGGGTGAACTGGGGAGTCATGAAAATGATTTATGATGAGTAAAAAGAAAAAAAACACCAAGAAAATACTCAGAGCTCTACATTCCTTGCTTACGAGACTTAATTATCACTGTAAGTAACTGCGAAAAAGGTTATAGGAGTCTGAAAAGTTATCATGCGGACCCGGCAAGAAGAACCCCTCTAGGTTAGTGGAACAAAAGTATCACTAAAAGCGGTTTCCTATTGGTCAAGATGAAACGGGTAATATTGATGACCTCATGAGTCATTGTATCTCCTGCAGGTTTTCCATGTCATTGAAATCCTGGAAAATACAATCACAAGGAAACTTTCATTATCTGAGGTCCTTTTGGCAAACTTTTCTGGAGATGAAGATCAAATGATAATGCCCACAATGTAATATTGGGGTAAAACATACAGTATTTCCAAGCTTTCATGGAAGGTCTTGATGTAAAATACCATGCTGTTTGTTTCTCTACCCCTGTTATTCTTCTGTCTTGGCGCTTGGGCTACGATCTGATGAAGGAAACGGATGTTCTAAACAAGACCATCTCGTTCGGAGTCCATGGTGATAGTGTCCAATCTTGTGTGTTAAAGTTAAAATGAGATTAGGCAATAAATGAAATCGTATATACATTAAAATATCATTTTCTGGTAAATGTGTGAGCAGCAGGAAAAGGCTTTCCTCATGCTCCTGCCTATCACCAGGGTATAGTAGTAGTAGTAGTATTGTCCATGCAATGGTTACTGGTCTGGTATGATGGTCATTGGTACTTGTGTATACTCTATGCCACACTATGCAAGCAGAGGTTAAACGTTGCATTTGCACGTAATCAGACAAGACTCCTGTAAGCAGCGTTGGCCTCCATACACTGGTTTGACAGCAAAGCAAACATTCTTGGCTAATGCTAGGATTTTAAGTAGTTTGTTGTAGTTTTGTAGTTTTTAGGGGTTGTCTAGCATAACAAGGGTTGTCTCCAGCTAAGTTACCTCTTGAAGATGATGAAGTGATACTTTGTTGCAAAAAGTCAGAATGCGGGATAACTTTATTACGTGGGTGAGCTATTATCGGCGTTAGCACGGAAACCTTGTATTTGAATACATCATGAATCAGATGAGTAGATCAGGCTGACTATAGCTGGATTATCATGGAATTTAGAAACAAGCAAAGAAATACACGGACCACACAGGGAGGCTTCCTGTCTGTTACCATCTGGCACAGCATTGTAAGTCTCTCCAAACCTGACATTCACTCCTAGCCGGGCCTAGACACGTCAAACGAATCAATCAATCAGGAAAAAAATCTTATGAAACTTAATCACGGAGGGTCGTGTTAGGGAGTGGGGAACAGATTAAATTACCATGGTATTAGATACGGGAAATGATTTCTGTCAAAACCATCTTTACTGCAATTATAATATGTTAATTATGTATTTCATTAAGTAAGTGGATTAGAGGCCGCACAGATGAAATCACGCTGAAGGCTTTGAATCATTCGCCGTGTAGTGGGAGGACTTGTACGACTAGAACTCAGTCAATTTTTAAAAACTTTCACATGCCAAACATGTTCTCCTCGGCGGCGGCGGCGGCATCGTCCTCCTCCTCCTCCCTCTCGCTTGTAGGAAATGCCTCTCGGCTCGCTATAAAAAATATCCATGGAGCAGATTAATTCAGTGATGTAATTAGAAGGAGCCTGATGTGGTCCAGCAGCCCAAAAATAAACCTGTGGCCTCTCCTGAATGCGGATTCATCCTTAGCCTGGACAGGGCTCTATAGCCCCAAATATAGCTATAAGCAGAGCAGAGGCCGTTCCGTAAAATGTGTGGCTACACTCGCCTGTGACGCGGCACTGTTTTGCTTTAAGCGTAAAATGTTTTCTTTCGTCATAAGAACAAAAACAGGCTGACAATACTGGTCTTTATCTGCCATCTAATTCTATGTTTCTATATTTCTTTCTTATTCCCCAAGTGCGTCCTTTTCATGCATCTTAGTTCTGCTGCAATAGGAGAGGATCCACTGCTTATGGTCCTTAGAGCCAATCATGTGCCTCCGATTTGCATATGGGTATGCAGCCCATAAATCCTTGACTTTTTACATTTCCTTGGCATGTGACCTTTAAGAATGCCTTTAACGGCTCAGAATATGGCGAGGTTCCGGCTGCTGGATAGACTGTCCCGCACTGCCACAGAGAAATGTCTCTCTGATATATTACTAATGAAGCAAACCGGTTCCTTTCAAATCTCAGTCTTATATTTCAAAGCTGCTTTCTGTAGTTTGGGGTAGCCGTATTAGTCCAGTGTATACGAATGCAAAAAAACAGAATGTTGCAGAATCTTGTAATACCTTTTTTATTGGACTAACAGTATTTAAAATAATAGACGAGCTTTCGGGAGTCCTCCCTTTATCTTTTGACTTGATAAAGGGAGGACTCCCGAAAGCTCGTCTATTATTTTAAATACTGTTAGTCCAATAAAAAAGGTATTACAAGATTCTGCAACATTCTGTTTTTAAAGCTGCTTTCTACTATTGTTTTTAATGTTCTACGCTGTCTCTGTTTTTCATATTTACCTGCTGTGCCTCAATGCGTGTAGAACAACATCAGCCACATGTTTTTTTTCCTTGACTTGGTAAAGACAAGTACATTCCGAAATGTTTAGTATAAAGTGCATTCCAACACACACATTACTCCTGGTATGCTGCAGAGTAATACCCATGCTGCACCCAACTGGTCACCAAGTAACATTTTCAAAGCGTCGGCTCCATTCTATAACATATCTCATGCCGGAGGTTGATGGGGAACCTTGTCTTGTAATAACTCCACATCTAGCACCACCATAGCAGGTTAGGTGCGCGCGCAGAGTAACTTATTGTAAGTGGAACTTCATCTATACCCAAAAGCATCTGAACAGACAAATTCACAAGATATAGATGTAAAGAAAAAAAAACAATATGATGTCAAAGCGAAAAACAGAACATGCATCAATTGCTTTATTCCAATTATTCAGTTATCAGTAACCATCACGAGGGATTTAAAAAGAAAAGGCTTGGAGACAGAGTAACACCCTCCTTGGAGTGAACGCCGGTGTAAATGACTGGAAAAGGTTGGCTGATTTGATGAAAACCCAATCAGACTCTCCAGGGAGATATTACTTTCCTCATTATTCTGTTGATTGGCCCTATCTCATCTGAAGAGTGCAGCACATGCGTTACAAGCGCTAGCAAGGCTCTTTAACAATATCCAAGGAACAAAAAAATCTATCACCTCCTTAATCGAAACAACAAGAAGATTAACAGGAGCCATTTTCTGGAAAACTCACAGGGGAGAGCCATACCCGAATTCTGGAAATTAATTAGGAAACACTAAAAGTGGGTGCTGTTATAGTGTGTGCTGCCTCCCATGGATAAAGAAGCCTTCTACCCCGCACCCAGCACGGGACATGGACAGTAGGGGTCCTTTTTACATGTCCAATCCGCATCCTTTTTTATATAGGAACACGGAACTTGTAATGTCTGTATTACTAGTCAGGGCCTTCACTATTAAATAAGCATTTTAACAGAGAACAAAGCACACTTGTGAAATTCAGTCTGGGAGTGTTATACGGGGCCCTGCAGCTCCGTGCAGCTGCTAATTAGGTGCCTCCTTGCATTATCCGGTGCACGAGGCACGCTTTAATGAAGTAAATTAACAATAGATGATAATTTAAACCAGTGCCAATGGCTCCCATTTTTCACACAGGTAGATGTACGGTTTGAAGTTTTCTGTTTTTAATTTGGTTACAGTATTTAGTGCTGCACGATGCACATGACGGTTGGGTTTGATGGATTCAATGGAAGCTTATAACCTTCAGCGGTAGTTTGGTTGATAAGAGCAGCTGTTTGTGAATACCAGTATGTTCCGGTACTTTGATGCTTTGATGCCGGTACTCCTTGCTTTACAACAGAATTAAGAGGTCTATATGATACATTCCAATACGGTGTGCATGTGGCTCTATCTGTGATGGTCTCCTACTGTCCTGGCCGGGTTATGAAGACTCGCAGGGTGGCAGTCATTCTTTAGGAGATAGTCCTTCGTTGAACATGAAATTAGTCGACTTCCTCGCAGATACAGGCTTTTCAATATTATTATTACTGGTTCATTGAAGATGGAAACAAGATGACCTCTCTGCTCTTAATATACAGTGAATCCATTCTCAGTAATGCTGTCCTTAATTTTAGAGAGCAACAGCATCCCCACATGTTACACATTTAAACACACGAAGCAAGATGGTAACATAGAGCCATTTCTTTGCAAATCTGTACAAAATGATGTAGAAAAATAAACTACCCAAAATGCGTTCTGTGCTAAAGCCCCCGTTACCCTTTACCGAATCGTGCTGACCTGTGACGCCCATACGGAGGTTTCCGAAGATAACCACATGTGGACTATACTGCGTTATAACTCTGCCTTACACTTCCCAGGGGAGGGCGGACACAGCCCGCTGTCAGGATACTGAACTGTTACTGTACCGACTGGAAATAAACTGCTTTACAGGGAATTTTAACCCCAAAACGAGGCAAGGTCGCCATACAAAAAAAAATAACTTTCTGCGACACCTTTTTGAATGCGTGTACAATATAAAAACATAACCTACGTTGGACACTTTTTTTCTTAACTCCACTTTAATCCATAAATGATTACGTTTATTTAAATCTGATATTAATTGCATTTTCTGTAGTTATATGCCAGCTTGTCTACATACAGATGTTTAGTTGTATCTCTCACCCGAAACATAATTGCCTCAAATATACATGTGCGTCTTTTAGGTTCTTCCTGCACCAAATGGAGGGGGTGTTTGGGAATTAATCTTTTTCTGTAAGAAAACAAGCAGTTAATGACTACAGGGCTTTGATTTATGAATGATATCTTCTCTAGCAAGAAACAGCACAGAGGCAAAGCCTTCTCACTTACAGACAGACCCAAGAGAGCTGTAAATCTACTAACACAAAGGCCTGGTAACCTCTTGAACCTTTGATGTTCCTAATGATTGCCCACCCTGTGCAGGGTCTCTTTTGTTAGGAAACCAGGTACTAGAAGGCAAAGCTGGAATCAAACAACCATGGTAGCTCGTTTTTGAGCCCTGGTCATATGTCGCCCTGACCTTAAACCTTAACCTTTGCCATTTAGCCTTTGGGCTTAGAAAATAAAATCAGTTAAAGCCCCAGAGGCGACTCTTGCCTCTCCTTTCAGTAGGGTCCAATCTATCAAAATCCAGCCATGCCTATGAACCCATCCGCCTGTTCCTAGGAAAGCTACGGGATCCTTTAAAGTATCAATCGCTCATTCTGACCTGAACTTTCCATGACCTTTGCACTAGGCCATTTAAAGTTAGGCTGAGTGTGTATCTCGCACCCTCGTATTGGACTCTGTCACCTCTAAGTGAACATGTTACACCCGAATGTGCCTTTGGGTAGTCCCAAGTATAAAGCTGTACTTAAAACAGATGATGCAGAATTAGATTTTAATTACCTTTTATAAAGAAGCGCATCCAGCAAGTACATTGAAAGCGTTATCGCTTGTTATAAAGAGTATTATTGCGCTGGCAACACCTGACGTCTGCAGGATCTCCAGTCCTCATTAAATGCGAGGAGACGGCAAACTGCAGTGATATAAATCTTATCAGGAGACAATAACATTTTATTTGCTTGGATTTTATTTGTATTGGTAAAAGTGACCCAGCAATTGACAAGAGTGGATTACGATAAAGGACTGAAATGGAGTAAGGCCGGTCTTCTCCCTTCAGATGGATGTGCCAGCCTCTGCTATGATTAGAGAAATGGATAACTTACTAACATCTGTGCAAACTACAATAAAAAGGGATTTAGTGTTACCCCAAGGAAGGTAAAAGAGGCTGTCTGTCCATTATACTCTTTATTACATTGCCAGCAGCTTTCTCCTAACTTGGTTATCCCTGCACAGAGCTCAGTGATGTGACTGCCTGTCATCCTTACTAGACACCGCTTCGGGCTGCGCAGGGTTTTTTTCTCCTTTTTTCTGTCTCTTTTTTGTGTGCGCGGCAGGTGACAGTCAAATGAGTCACTGAGCAGAAGGAGTCCATGATTGTAACCAAAGTTCCTGTGATTGCGTACCACCTTTACTTTGAACTTTCACAGTCAGTTCCAAAAGTATGACATTGCTCCATAAAAGACGTCTCCAGGAACACAGGGAGAACGTCCGCATTTATTTGCTCTTGACAAAGTAATTTAGGCCGGAACTAGAAGATATACTGTGATGTAGAAACATGACCCAATATCAATAGATAATCGGAAAGATATCGCTAAGATATCGGGAAGTGCTGCGCCCACCCAGCTCTCCGTGGGTTCTCAAAACAGGCTGAAGGACCAAGCCATTTCTCCACTCCAAACAGAGGCTTCTGGAGAGCAGGAAGCACGGTATAAATAACTACCAATAGTTATAACGGTATAAATAACTACCAATAGTTATACCGGTATAAATAACTACCAATAGTTATAACGGTATAATAACTACCAATACGTTATAACGGTTATAAAGAACTACCAATAGTTATAATCGGTATAAATAAACTACCAATAGTTATAACGGTATAATAACTTACCAATAGTTATAAAACGCGTATAAATACACTACCAATAGTTATAACGTAAAAAACTACCGAATAATAATAACGTATAAAAGCTACAATAGTTATAACTGGTTATAAAATAGCTACAATAGTTATAACGCGTATAAATAGCTACCAATAGTTATAACGCGTATAAAAGCTACCAATGTATAACAGGTATAAATAGCTACAATAGTTATAACGCGTATAAATAGCTACCAATATTTATAACGGTATAAATAACTACCAATAGTTATTACGGTATAAATAGCTACAATAGTTATAAACGGTATAAATAGCTACAATAGTGTATAACGGTATAAATAGCCTACCCAATAGTCATATAAACAGGAAAACTAACACCAATAGTTATAACAGGTATAAATAGCTACCAATTGTTATAACAGGTATAAATTAGCTCCATGTATATAACGATATAATAACTACCAATAGTTATAACGGATTATAATATACCAATATATTAACGAATAAATAAACTACCAATAGATTATAACGGTATTATAATTAAGCTACCAATTGATCTATAACGGATTATAAATAGCTACCAATGTCTTTTTATAACGTCTATAAATAAGCTAACCATAGTTCCGTATAACAGAATAAATAACCTACCAAATTGATATAACGCAGTACTAAAAGCTAACCATAGTATTTATAACGGTATAAATAGCTACCAATAGTTATAACGGTATAAATAGCTACCAAGGAGTAAACATCTTATAACCAATAACTAACAAATCCGTGCAGTTCTAACAACACAAATGGAACACCAGCCCATTAAAACAGCCCCTCCTCGTATACTGCACATGTACTCGCTGCAAGAACGTGCTTTGCTGTATTCTGGAGTGTGCAAGGAAAAAAATACTGTTTTATTTTTCAATGAATGTGGAAAAAAGGAAAAATGATAAAAGATAAACAAGGATGGCGGTAATTAGATCAGGGATAGATGCCACCTTTTTCCTGCGATGTGGATGAGAAGCAAGACGTGCGAGTGTATAATTGATATAATTGATCTAATTCTTTTTGTCTGTGTCTCTTTTTTTCGTTTTGCTGCAGTAATTTTTTATGTGTGCTATTGTTGCTGGTATTATCCAAGATGTGATCTCGTGCTTTTGATAATCCTGAATACAATATGAATACTTGCGAGTAACAGCCAATCGCGAATCTATAGTGTCTATTCCTGCCTCACCAGGTGCTATCTCGTGGGAAATATTCTGCTTTTGGCAGACGCGCAGAACCCTGCATTATCTGTCATTTTCATTACATTCAAGCTACAGCTGAGGCAAAAAAGACTTTACGGGAGCATATGTGCTCAAAATGACCAATATGATTTCACCCTAAAATTACCCTTCAAGGAATTTGTGAGATCAAATGCTTTTAAAGCTCTGTATGAGTGAGAAAGAAACAACCAAGAGAAAAGGCAGCCTTTCTCACCCCTGGCATGTCAGATACTTTCTTCTGATGAACCCCAGTGGGTTAGGTACTATGTAGCACACGTTTTGGGGCTCCAAGAGCTGGTGAACCCTATGCTTTACAACTATAGGCCAGGCCTTGCTATGGGGCACCTGAGCATTAACCAAACCAAAGTGTGTGAATCGAGTGCCATCTGCCAAATTCTTCCTGTGAGTTAAAGGGCCAGTGCCTTTCAAGCAGCCTTGGCCAAGCACAACACAGTTGTCCTGTAACATCTGGATAGGAATCCCTTGATCTAATGTCTTAATGAGTGTTATCTGCTGGAGCTGTATTAATTCATTTTTTCTTTCTGGTTTGTCTTTCTGGTTTGCTGGATACATTAAGCGAGCCCTGTACATGTAGTATTTAACTAGCTTCTGCCACGGCGGTGCTTTATGTCACGGAAAGGCCCAGGGTCAGGCGCTGCCTCCTGCCTGTTTTTGAGCGGGGCTCTCCTTGCTCCAATGTGTTTTTTAGATGCTGTTTAAAGTCTCCACCTGTTCCTCATCATCTTGGGGATAAGGTCCTACAGTGTTTGTTCTCTGTATGGCACTGAGGCCACAGACACATTGCCCATGTGATAGGGTAGTAGCGTGTAACTCTTTAAAGAACTTGCTCTGCGGAGTTAAGTGCAGTGATAAAAGACAGATCATGTTGATCAGAGATTGCAGAAAAGTTCAAAGACACAGAATTAGGTTTCTTTCTCACTCCCACACCCCAGCAAGTGCAATTCTTCATGCTCCCTGGGACAATGTGAATTACTTAAAAAAAAAAAAAATCCACTTCAGTGTAATTAATCTTTCGATGAGTTTCCGATATCCCTGACATTATTTCAGTTGAAACGGTTATTTTATTTTGACATAGTTAGCCGAAAATTAAACAATTTGCTGTCACCGGCAAAATACTTAGATTAGGGCGGAGAATTCCTCATCAGAAGAGGTTTCTGATTTAAGAAAACATGGAAATGAAAAGGTATTTAACTATGTAAATTACTCATTTATTTACTTTGTGTGTTTTGTATTTACAGCTTTGCATGTTTTTTGCAACCCTTAAAATATGGATTTAATGAAATAGAACATTCTATTCCAGTGTATTATCAGCTGATAACATTATTGAATTTTATAACCAGGATTTATGGGGGTGTCACATGATTTAAGGTTCTCCTGTGTTAGCTGGACTAAGGTTAACATGACACGAAGTCAAATAACCATTTAAAAGGCAACTACATGTTTTTGCGTGTTGAGGGGAGGCATTTTCCGCCATTTTCTGGTGAAGTATCACAGTGACCTCTCATTCACCTGCTGTGTGTTTATTTAGTATTTTCACAAAGAGCTACCTAGACGTCTCCATCTTGGACATTATTGTGGAGCGCACAGCTGTTCATCGCACTCTTTCATCCTTACTGCATTAGATGAAACTCGCTCAGGACGTGTGCATTAGCTTAAAATATGGGGAACATGAAACCTATCTGTCCAGTTCTTCCTAATGTGTGCATTATCCATGTCTGATTGAGACTTTCAGACTATACAACCGAGCGTTTCCACCTAATATGGGCTCTAATAGTTCTCTTCTCTTTGAGCAATATGTGGCTGGCTACTATTACTGTTTCTAGAAAACAAATTGTTAATTAGACAAAAATAATATTTAATTAGAATGTATGGATAGCTACGTAAATCAGATGGAGCCTTGAAAACAAAGTGTGTCGGAAATGACCTGTGAATGCAAAAATATATATAAATACACAAAATGTGTTAACAAAAACCCAATCACAGCATCTCCATTTTTAAATCATCAAGTAAACGGAGCTGCTTTATGTGATGTCACACTCACGGTCAGTTCTCTTGCTGCTCTGTGACATTACCCTATATTTTTAGGGGTCAGCCAATGAGCTTGGTCCTCTAAGTACCATACATGGAGTATCAGAATCGTTATAAATGGCTTTGGCAGTAAATTACCCCTTAGTACAAAATTAACAGAGAGGATAGTGATTGGTTGGCTTCTTCTTTTTCTTCATGTGCCCCCCTTTAATAACGTAATGCTCTAAGTATATGAAACCATGCCATGATTATAACCTGGTGACCAGCCGTGTTGCCCCGGTGTGTGCCAGGTCCTCAGTTTGTCACACGCGTGCACGCAGCATGAAATGCTTTTAAGGCGGTAGCGTTACCGGCGCAGGAGACGCTGCTTATTCTGAAAGGTTAGTTTGTCAGAGTTGTGTCAGCCAATGGCACGATCTCCGATCCTGCCGGGTGCTCGCAGGGTTCTGTTTTAGAACGTGGCTCCAAACTAACACGATTTCCCATCTGTCTCCACAAATATAGCACTAATTAATATACTGTGGTATAAATTAATCTTGTTCTGTAAAAAGTGTCATTAAATGGTTTCATCAACATAAACATAGAAATGACAGACTGGCGTCTTCAACAGAACAGTCAAGTGTCAAGCTTTATATATGTGTCACGCGTGTGAGTGTGTTAAACGGTACCATATTCCCAGATGCTTCGCATTGACACCTGGAAATAGCTGACTACACTGCGTGACGGCATTAGGTACAACAGGGGAGAGGCATAAACTGCTGCTGGAAACGAATGCCATTCCAAGAACGGGGATAAATCAGCTGGTTTTGTGCTTTCTATACATCTCACCCACTGTGCCCTGGCCATACCGGATCATAACGCAAGGCAGGGAATCCGAACACAAAGCAGCGGTACAGAACGTATCGATATTGGTGTATGGAACAGTACAGCCCATAACCTCGCATAGCGGTTCCTTAGAACGCTTTATTATATGGCGCAAAGCGTCCAACATGGAAACTGTGCGGGGACAGTGCTCTGTGAGACCAACCACCCTACGGGCAAAAGAATCTCGTTATACTCGTATTCAGCGCTGTGATTCATTTACCCCATCCAAGTTCTACGGGCCAGAAACCTCACTCCTGGCACCATCTTGTACAGGGTGTATATGTGTGTGTGTGTGTGTGTGTGTGTGTGTATATATATATATCTCATGCACTTTATTTCAATGCTAGAAATTCCACTTTTTTTTAACTGCTAATTACCCCTTTCTATTATTGTTTTGATAGTCAGACAAAGGGTTAAGATGCACCCCTTCCAGCTGGCCTGTAATAGGTAGAGCACATTTGTATTTCCCCTCTGTCTCCTGAATCATGCCGGCCTGCGCTCTCTGCCAAATGCTAACAGGAGCAAATCAAGTCTTAAGGGGAGCCGCGTAATGTCAGATTCACATATTTTAAGGCAAACAAACATACTGAGTAATTCACGAAAAAGCCTAGTGTGAGATGTATGCCAGCCCTAGGATATCAGTAAATTATGTGCTGACGATTGATTCCCGTTGTACATGCTTATTTACTCTGCTAGTCAATAAAATGCATAGTTAACACATCAACTACCATATTATGGGGTACTTATGCCATCAAACATATTACTGCAACACACTGGGTTCTTTATTCAGCTCTTCACAGGCTTCAAATTAAGTTTGCACACTATTATTCAGTAATGTTTTTCTTTTTTTTCCACCTCACTATGTGAATTTTCTTCTTCCTTAACGTAATGAATTATTTATTTCCAAACAGGCAGTATATAATGCTATATTATTTAACGATACTGGGTGTAACCAAACCTCATTTTATTTAAATCTGATGAATCTCCAGGGCTAACAAAGCTGGGTTATTCACTTTATTAAAAATGCAGATTTAGCCATTTTGGCCTGTACAGTCTGCACGCTTACCGCCTGATTTGGCCTATACAGTTTGCACGCTTACCGCCTGATTTGGCCTATACAGTCTGCATGCTTACCGCCTGATTTAGCCTATACAGTCTGCATGCTTACCACCTGATTTGGCCTGTACAGTCTGCATGCTTACCGCCTGATTTGGCCTATACAGTCTGCATGCTTACTGCTTGATTTAAGCCCTTCCTTATAAAAGCCCCGCTACCAGAGCCTATGTGGGTTCAGCTTACGTTACACAGACCGCATGCATCACATGTCCAGCTCCCAGATGCTGATTAAAAGTAAAGGGACTAAAACACGCTGTGCAAGAGCGCCCCTATGGAGGTGGTTCTCATCACTCAGGGGTGTGCGGACACCTCCAGAACACCCGTTATCTCCCTGTGAGCTTGGACTTGTCTAACTCCCGGAGAACTGAGAGGCTGCCTTCATTTCGTTCCATTTACACAGAATTCTGTCTGAAACGTCTTCCTATGCACCGTTGGCACTTTGCTGGCAGTGACAAGGCCCTTTCGTCTCCAAATCACTCAATCACCTTTGTCTGTTTCATATTATTCTATTAATACTCGATCAGCCTGCTAAACAGTGCCATAAAGTTGAGCTAAAAACTAAGGCAAGCAGTGTCACCTACTTGTCAACTGAGCGACTAATTCCGTGCTATGCAGAACTCGTATAATGAACGGTAATGGCTGAGAAGTTCGTTATCCTCCTGTGCCGCTCATTAAGGTGGGAGATGACAAGAGCAGACATGTGACTTTCCATGTGGTTTTCTGTATCCAGAGAAGATCTTAGCCACTTAACATCATTTAGAAGAAAAAATGGAGCTTCATGGTGCGTTAGGGTATTATATTTTAATAGGTATGAAATTATAGCGATTGTTCTTTTCCTTACAAAATGATGTCTTATTACTGACACACGTAGGGAATATTTTGATTAAAGAACGAAGAGGAAAGAGACAGAAGCACGTTACTTTCTTGACTGTAATTAAAATAGAATCTCTTAATGGAGTTGTAAAATTTGGACCGAACGCGGCTGCAATGTCCGTTAACCTGCTTTGTTCAATTAAAATGAAAAGTTTTGAGCTGCATAAGATTCGGTCTAACCACTGATCCATTACCACATCTCGAACTTTATTAAGCAGACACTCGCAGCTGAACTGTCAAGTCGTTTTGGAGGCAGACAACATGCTTCTTGTTGATACAGAAAATCCTTCTAATTAAAACCGCACCACACAGTATATATCTGACCTTTTGTGTCTCTTATATCTCATGGAAAAGCCAAATGCTTGTAAATAAATTGGGATATGCAATACGCCGTCTTAATTCATTTGCAACCTATTATAGCATAAAGGTGGTTAAATATTACTATCCGCTTCACACATTTGGCTACAAAAGATACAGCATTACTTATACCTCCCGTTATTTGGTGCCTACACTGGGAACAGTTTAATGTCGGTGGTGTGTAGAGACGTGTCTATTCACTAAATGGAGAGAGTTTGTAGGAAAGTTGTGGTTTCAAATCCTTGACTTTTCCTTTCTTCATTTAGAGAATAATCCCTTTTGAGGTTGATAGTATGGAGCTCTGGATGATCCACTTCTACCTGTTTTGCTTTAAAAGTGACCATGATTAATGAAATCTGATATATGTTCTGGATATCAGGGCATCTGCCAGCCATTACCAAGCCTCCACGCGCTGGCCTAGTCCGCTTAGAGCAAATTCTTTGTTTATTTTGCACTATGTGTCTGAAGTGACTCTCTGTGTAGTTAGTATTTGAAACTCTACAGAGGGGGTGTTTGGAGGCCACTATTTGTGAATAGCCAGGAGCAGCCTTGTAGTCGTGCGTCTGTTTTATTCCGGTTATTCCGTTTCTCAGCCATTAGTGGACTGGCTCTCCAGCTCTAGTTGCTACACCGAGGTTCCACTTTCATACAATCATTAATCCATCATGGCATATGTCTGGGTTCTTTAGCTGGTGGCACACAGGCCAGTTGGGACCTTCAAATGGTTTTCTTTTTCCTCCAAATTCTGGGCTGAAAAACCAATGGGTTATGAAACAGGTGTGGCCCCTGGGATATTGTGGTCTCTGGCATCTGAATGTGGTGTCCTTCCTGCATAAATACTGCTTTATAAAAGAAATAGACAGAACGTAGATTTTCAACAGACCATCCAGGTCACAGCGTCACCCAAAATGGCGCTTGCTGTTCCACCCAAAGTCAATACTGAATCCACAGTGTCTGCAGTTCTGTAGGTGTGAGTATGAGTTAACGCTATAGGTGTTAAATGTGACGGACCCGGTGGTGTCCAGCGTAGTGGAGAGCCGTGAAGGATTGCAGAGGGTTCTAAAGTGATTTAGTAATATCATCCGCTCCGAGGAAACTGCTGAGCAAAATCCTTGTACACTCTTAAACGCCACTGAAATGTCTCCCTCCAGAATTCTTTAACCTTATTGATAATGATAAAGTTTCATAAATCTAGGTAAACCTTTAATTATACCTTAGAAACACTCTGGTGTTATATTTATGATACACCAATAAAGGGTACGTCAAAAAATCAGCTAACTGTACATTTTATAAGGAGATCTAGACTTCCGGGGTTAAATGTTGAAAGCTTTACGCGATCTCTTAAATAACTGCTTTTAAAATTTTGATCTTTTTTATGACAATTGGAAATGCATTAATTTTTGTGGAAGGGGAGAATATTCGTTATGGTTATGATAACGCTGTGTTAAAAAAACAGTAGAAAATTAAGTGAATTACATCACCTGCGTGAAAAAGAAAAGAACTATCTCCATTTATTGTAGAGCATCACTTAGCGATATTATCCATACATTACACGATTAACGATTTAGAATTAAAAGACAATTATTGCCGTAGCTGTTTGCATGTAATTGTTCTGTTCTTTCTCTGGGCAAGAGATGTCCTCGTGCGATTGAATGAGCGTGATTTGCCATAAAATACGAACACCAGAAGATGCGTTACCATAGATGTTTGGCATATATCTATGTATATTACATCATGCCTTCACCGCTACCGGCCATTAATGTCACGGAAATTTCCCCAAACATTTCTCCCCTGTGATATTACCTGTCTCATGTTGTTAAGGACAGTTGACTTTGGTCAGACTTATCCTCAGATCTTGAAAGGCACAGACCATTTTAACTCACAAATAAATGATTAAAAACTCAATTTCGACCCCGAAAAGCTGGTCTGGTCAACCCCATTCTGTATATAAAATATAAATTCTAAAAATATAAAAGTAATATTCCTACTAAACAGACTGTAAGCGCTTCTTGATTCATTGTTACAAATATTAATCTTTAAAAGTCCCGGGTAATCAATTAAAATCCGTCTAAACATGAATCTCTTGAATGGTCCGATATGATTCGGGATTTCTATGTAATTTATGTGTCTGCGTACGTGTAATTTATATTTACTCTTTTGGACATTACTTTTCTGACTACATGTATCTTTTTAATTAAATTGTTAGTTTTTTTAATCTGGCGAGGGCGTAAGAAATATCATTAACAAGAGCTCCTTGAGGGAATTTGATGTTTTCTTGATTAGATCAAGAGTATTTTATGAAGGAGCAGAGCCTGATGAAGAGCTTTCACTGATGGGGATGAATACATGATCTTGGTTTGTCTCGCTATCTGCATAAAGAAACCATTTGATCTGTCAGAGAAACCCAACCAACAGTGAAAATGACATTAGCGGAAAGCAAACCAAAAGGTCAGTAGAGCAGAATTGGGGAAAAAAGTCTTTTTTTTTCCATTTGTGTTTGTAAAGACGACTTACAGAGATCACGGAATTCACGGCGCACGCGGTACGCCGCTCCTCCCGTACATTCTGTAGATCAATCATGCGCCCCACGCATTATGTATGGCTTTTTCTTTACAGCTTCTCAATCAGGGTCTTCTGCATCACACACACTTTACATGCAACTAGAATGTCTACGAACATACTTCCCCAAGGATTAGTGACGCTTCATGCGTGTGTATTTCTGTAAGCGTGTGTGTGTGTATACATTCTATATTTTAATAAAGGATAGTTATAATAAATGCAGTAGTGTAAAACGTAACGCAAGCAAAGGTGGTACAATGGGTATGTATACCTTGCACGCTTGCCCCAAAGGGCTCATAATCTAAGTAGTAGTAGGGAGTGGGTGGACAAACAGGGGGGGGAGGTAAGTGCAGCTTACATGATCAACTACTGTAGGGCTATGAGGAGTTAAATCTTGTAGAATGTCCAGAGGTAAGGTGTTCCAGGAATATGGCGCAGCCAGGGGGAAAGCCTTGTATACATGTGTGTATATATTCCATGCGTGTGTGTGTATATATATATACACATCTAGATATAAATTTGGCAGTGCTACCGTAACGCTATAAGAAGATTCTCTTACAGAGTGACGCAACATGTTGCGATAGCATCCCCTATACATATCAAGGGGTAAAAAGTTACCAAGAAGAGAAGTTGGGGGTTTGTTGTTTTTTTAAGAATTAAATATTATATATAATGTGTAACATGAGGTAGCCGTGCATCATTTAGAGGCCTGTGTATATACTCTGTTTGACAGTAAAATTCCTCATTCTTAGATTCATTGGAACATTAACATGCCTGGGCTCCATAATGATTTATGCCGTTTATCATGCCTGATAAATAATCCCTCTGTGAATCCTGATGGATGGGGAAGACGAGAGTCAGATGGCACTGCACACAAAGCTCTAGGGGTGCACACTTAGTGAATCGGAGAGACGGTTATTATTTATGTTGTACGGGTACGGTCACCCCGCTCACAATGACGTGCGCCGTACACAATGAGAGCCCTGCTTCTCCGATACCCCGCTGACTGTTGGGAGTATCTGTAAATGGTCACAGGTTTTTAAATGACGATTGAACGTCTTTCAAAGGCTTCGCTGTCTTTGGTTCCTGGATTCCTCCGGTGCCTTCGTATGGAGCTGTAGTCCGGTTGTCTGATATCTTTTCAGGGAGATTATTGGGGTTTTAGTAAGTGCTGAGGTTGTTATAAGGCTATGAAACAGCAGGATTCACCTTAATCTCTCAGATGGTTTATAGAACAGACTCGGGCTGAGGGTTTTCCATCTGAAATGGCATTATCTCCAGCGCTCAGCTCATATATATCAAACATGGCACCAAATTACCCATCAAACTCTGGACAATGTTACTTTCCTCTCATGCAAAAATGCCTGCTTGTCAGTATCTGCATCTTGTCTGAAATTCTTTCCCTGACACAAGCCCATTTTAACTCTGTCCATAATTCCTTCTGGCTCTCCAAAGAAAGTTTTATTTCTGCAAAGCGTGAAGCAAAACATTGCTTGTAAGGCCAAACTTCCCGTGAGCAATCTCTGTTGACGTGTGTAATTCCATCGCGACGTGATATAAACACAGGAGAGACTAATGTGTGGGCAACCAGAGGCAACATCTCCGTATCTCCAAACAAGAATGGAGATACTTATGGACGTGTCAAACGCTATAGGAGCAGATTTACAATCACTTAACATGTCATAATGAAAATGTAAGGAGATTTAAACGCCAGTTCCACCTCCTTCCCTCCTGCTTATTACTTGTTTTTTGTAAGTTGTCTTATTTAACTACCCTATCCATACCCAAGGGATGTGCGTGAGTGCGTGAACTTAAAGGTACACAACAGCAGGGCCACCCAGTGCTTTAAAAGTTAACCCTTTAAGTGCTAGCAAGTGAGGCAGGACGTAGTTGCCAATTAGCACCTTGTGTCACCCTCTGGCACCTTTGCTTTTCCTTAAAGTTCTCTTTGTTTTTTTGGAAATCCAGATACTCGTTAGGGATGAGAGAGTAAAGGGAAACTGCAGCTTCTTCTGCCATAAGCACTTCTGGCAGTAAAAACATGAATCTCCGTAATGTCTCTAAACCCAGGACTTGGATCAGTTTTGAAACCAGTGAAACGATAAGTAGATGTAAAATTATTAAGGCCATCAGGACTCGCGGAGAGTCTTATTCTGACATTGATGAAAGGGTATGTAACGGATGTTTTTGGATTGGTCAGAATCCTTGTCTGATGATCTTTAACCGATATCCTGATGTTCCCAGCTAGATGGGACGTTCCCCGCTCGTTCGTGTCTGTGCAAGCCACTGGCGAAGGAAACGCGTGTGATAAATATTCCAACTTGCATTTCTGATCTTTAGATTCTGTGAGAAAATCAATGCGTGCTGCAAAATTACTGTCCGCCATCCAGTACAAGAGCCACAATCATACATACAACGTAATACCCTCGGGAATAACTCTGGAACATGGATATTTCACAACTCCAGGTCCATAAGTGAGCAGCTGTTGTAAACCTGTGAGTCAGCCTTAGAGATCTGGTGAGGTGTTGCTGGGCATGTCAGGGGACATTATTACAAGAGGCTCCGCACATGAGCTGGAATGGAAGGGGAAAGGTGGAATTCCAGATTCTAGGACTGGTTTAGTGGAAACGACCCAGCAGCTGAAGGCAGGGGGAAAACTTAGTCTTTTACCTCCAATTCAACTGTACAGTTGTGCTTTAATCCCCCAAAAAACAATAGTGCAGAACAGAATGCCCTGTACTGTCAGAAAAGAACAATATTTATATGGTTGCAAAACTATGGAATGCAAAATTGTTCTGTTGAGGTCATTGTGATTCACAGTCATTGTAAGTGGACGTTTGGCAAAATTCCATCATTATCCTCTGTGCTTTATGGCAAAATTATCCAACATACACAATAAGTGAACTGTGTGGTATGTAGCGGGGGAATGACCACTACAACATCATATTAATGGCCATTTTCACCCTTAATGCTGCAATTAATGCTGTAAAATATTGGGACTGTTAATCACGCGTAATATCTTAATCATAAAAAAAGGATTTCTTTCTAACATATTTTAGGCTAAAGAAAGAGAAATGAATCTGGGCACCAAGGTAATATGCTAAATAAGAAGGTATTTATTCCTTTGAGGTCATTGTAATTTGGTGCAGAATTAAGTGAATAGTTGGCCACATTCCATTGATTTTCTTTGGAATCCTGACTTTAGAAATCCGTTATCTAGATGGACGATAGTTTACAACTGCGGATTCTAAACCGTCTAAACTATTATCCAGGGCAGAGATTCAAATGTTTGTTCCTAAGTTAATTAACTTCAAAAGTAAATTGAACACAACACAAAAAAAAAGTTGTTGAAAAGTTTTATTTGTCTGGATCTGGAAGCAGAAATGCAAAATATTTATTCCGGGTGGAAAATAAATTAAAAATGACTCTCCATAATTCCTTGATTCCATATCATTCCACATATTCTTGTCAATAGAGAGACTTGTATACCGGTTCTTCTTGTAGAAAGAATATTTCTTATTCATTATGTTCACTTTAACAGTGTATATATAACATATGTGTGTATATTCATTATGTTCACTTTAACAGTGTATATATAACATATGTGTGTATATATATATATATATATATATATACGGTATATATGTTTATATATATATTTATATAATAGATAAGCACACAGACACACCATCCACTCCATAATTCACCATACAGTTATACTTGCTTCTTTTACTTCCATTTAGCATTGAAAAAACCCAATTCCAACATAAGTCCATTTATGAATAAAGGACACAAAAGGAGTCTGTCATCCAAATGGATGAAGCAGCAGCACCCCCCACCTGCCATGTAAGATGCAAAAAGGATTGCAAGCCCTTGGGACCCTCCTTCCTTTTACCCGATATTATTAGTCATTGGATTGTGAGCGTCTGATGTGTGCCCTGCTAAAAAAGCGCTTGTTATGGTTTGGTTACATTAGGGCTTTGACTGTACTGAGCTGCACATAATGGGCAGATACACTGTGTGTGTGTCCGACCGTGGTGTGTGTGTGTATATATATATACACACATACACACACATATGTTATACACACACCATGGACACACACACTACAGGTAATTATAATGATGAATTTCAGTTGTAGTGCTCTTGATGTCATAAAGCAGAAGCAAAGTTCAGGTGGTTTATTACTGTCACGACTACAGGAGGGGAGGCATTTATCTTGGTAATTGTTGATGAGTATCTTTTTATTTTATTTTGTAGCTGGTGTAAAAGAACTGGCCACAGTTTATTGCCAGAGTTAAGTATTCATAATAACGCACCCAAACGTAATCACGATTAATTCACCTAACATTTCATATTGGTAGGGTTTCCAAACCGTGTCTCAGCATGACAGAACACAGATGAGTTAGCAATCAATTATTTGGCCATTTAAAATAAAGAAAAATAAGAATAATATTTTATTCCGCATATAACGTAACAGGCAAAATGTGAAATGTGATATAAGACTGACAGTAATAAGCAAAATAAACTCCAAATCACAGCTGCGGAATATATATATATATATATATATATATATATATATATATATATATACGCTTCTAAGTCCAACCACCTTTACAAATCAAGGGCTTCAGTGTGGGTTATCCAAGCACTAACTCTCATTACATCCAGCCAACAACCATGTAACCTCATGGAGAGGAGAATCCACGCTACATTTTGAACTTTGAATGATCATTAAACAGACCCATTTTCAAGGATTCTGCTGTTGTTTTGTTATAGATTTTCGGATGCAGCTGGGAAATTACTGTAGAATGCAAAGAGAACGTTTAGTTGTCTTAATTTTCATCAGAGGTATCGATCTCTTTATTTTGCTAAAGGAACACATTATTTCAATGTGCTTTATAGTCAGTGATGGGAGTCTCTGCTCTCTGATATGTATGGGCATTTCTTCAGGAGACTTTGTGCTACTGGATGGGTCAAGAAGATCCTGGTCACACCAAGGCCTGGGCTCCTGTCCAAGGTCTCAGGTTAAGCACAGTGTTCTTAAATCTTCTAATAGCTCCCCTCTGTTCCTTTTCCCTATGGCTATTCTTCTTCAAGTGACTTGGGTCTCTGTGATCAGCTCATGGCGACTGCAGACTTGTAAAGGATAGTATCAGCGATATAGAGACCACTTTGTATAGAACTGAATCATCAACTAAAGGACGCATCCATATTGTTGGCCGTCCTCCAGCATAATATATTTTAGAGTCAGAGAGGGATTCAGCCATTGGTCCAAATAACAGGGCAAAAAAGTTTAGGTCAACAATAGTGATAGTGAAACAGCCCTGCTTAAACCTCCTCGAATTTAACGCGTAGTAATAATTTCATTAAATTCCCCCTCGCTATTTCATCGAAGACGGAAATGGTGCAACAAACGGTGAGCAGTAAATAGAAGGCCCTGTGTGGTTTGGACAGCAGCATGCGCCGTGCCGGTGTAAAACACCATGATTTACATGAAAGATTTATAAATCTACTCCTCTGGCACTTGTACTGTGACTCGCGAATATTTCTTCCAGTTTACCAAACTTGCATTTATTTTCAAACCACAAAGGTTTGATTTGTAAATCATAACGTTGGCCCCGAGGTTTGTTGATATATTTAAATGTTCCATAAGTTAAGAAATCAATTTCGGTATTTTGCTCTAGATATGCAAATCCAGCCGCAAATCTGCAGCCGATGTCAGGTGAACCTTAAACTGGGAGTTTTGATTTACAAATCTCAGCGTTACACAAATGACAGGAGAAGTGAGTTTGTAATACACCACTTTACAGCATTAAACTTTGCCAAACCGGTTTTCATTTTTATTAAACATTCTGATTTACGGCTTGATTTCGACATAGCATTTTCATAAACAGCACAGAGATGGTTTTATGCCGTTCTCTCCTCTGTGCAGAAAACGGAGGACAGGGAAAAATATAAAAATATTATTATAAAAAAAGATTAACAGTATAAACTGAATTCTGCCACAGCACGAAATATGACCTGTGCTCACATCCAGCATCATGGAGCTGACCCCCCCCCGCGCTGTGTATCCGCCTTCTCAAAATGATTAGAACTAAATCGAAACAAATGCTAATCTGTGTATACGTCACGTCTTGATAATTCCTATCATTTATTGTTTTATATAGAGCCATCATATTCCGTAGCGCTGTACAATTGGGAAACAGGCCATGACAAGTAGTATATAACATAACACGTAGAATTACAGAAACAAAAGATGAGGAGGGCCCTGCTCAAAGAGCGTACGATCTAGAGGCAGCAGCACATTGCTTTAGACGACTGATAAATGTAATGTCAATGCTCTCGAGTTTATTTGACATGATTGGAGCGCGCAGCCAATAGAGAAGAGGTTGATTCGAAGGCTGAGATGGTCAGTGATGAGGCATGAAGGCAATGGAGAAAATGGGCATTTGCCCTGTCATTTGAGACCCACCATTTGTGGGGCTGATTGGGCTGACCGCAGAGTCTGATGCTATCCTAATACTTACTTTATTGTTTGGAGTTATTTGGTGCCTTGATGTGCATCCAGATATCAGTGGAGGAAGCCTTGTCCGTGTCTTAAAGCTTAGGGCTAGATGTGTTGTGGAAGAGCAGGACGTGTCATTGGCGCATGTTTTCTCTCGCTGTGTGCCCGTTAACCCTTCACATCAAACTAAATGTGCCACATCCCGTCCGTCCTTAGTTCAGGAATCCCTGTCATTTTCTCCTGAGCATGTGCTACAAACAAGGACTCGAAGTGTATTAATGCTTATTAGTGTACGTTACGCCAGTGCACATAAGTACTGACTGAGCCCACCAATGCAACTAACGCAGGGGGGTACACCGAGTGTGAAAGCCAATGCAATGGAGACGAAGTGATTCTCACTTGTGATAGAGAGACGCTTTAGAGAAGAATGTCACAGTCATCCCTACTGTTTGCGCATGATTTCTACCCTGGAATCCGGGTTCTGCAGGTTAGATAGCGAGCAGCCTCCAGCGCCACAATCTGAGGTCACCGAGAAATCACCTTACGTGGGCCCGGCGGTCCCAGGCTTACTTCGCAATTCCTCCAAGACACTTTAGCATCGATTCTCAGATCCTATTAGTCTGGTTCTCACTCATGGCCTCTAATCTCTGTTCCTTATATCATTGCAGCTGGGACAGCCCCAGCCAGTGTATAGTCCCTAATTGTGACAGTATATTGCTGTTTCATAGAAACGTGCGGTCGCAGCCACTGAGGTCACAACTCTGGTCAATGTAATATTGAATACTTTTCTTCCCAGAGTGTTACAGCGTATCCCAAGCAGATCAAATGCTAAATAGCAAATGTTACAAAGGGACGCATTTAATACATACTTGAACTTATCCTTTCAAGCCAATAACAGAATAATACACAGTAACACTGTAATTATCTTTAGAATGTGTGCATGTGTCGAGGTAGGATGCCGGTTCACTAGTACAGATGGGAAGTTTGTAACCAGATTTATAAAATGCGCGGAAAATATAAGGATGTCAAATATCACTTATACATGGATCCAGCTAGGCTTAACCCAGGATATTACAGACACCTCCAACAGCCGAGACTCGAGAGGTTATGTATGAAGCCTTTCCAAGGCCGTCTGTGAAAATCAGACAAGCCTAACCAAGTAATTGCTACAGAACAGCCCTGTCTGATAAGCATTGGCATATGTGATATTTCCTTCTGTGTATATGTAGGTACGTGTAACATGCGTGTATGTGTAGAACCAGAAGGATGAAGGTAATATGCGTGCGTACAGTATACGAGTCATTAGGTTAAGCACGGGATCATCTGTTTATATATTTTGTTTTTGTAAATATGGCCTTAAATAAGCAGGAAGTAGTTTATTTTATTACAGTTTGGCTGGGTTATTAAATCTTGGCTGTCAAGCTCATTTTCAAAACCGTGGAAATGAAAGATATGACAAAATCAGCCTATTAGACAGTGGAAGAAGAGTGATTTCCATAAAACTAAGGAGATGTTAATTTCACACTCCGAGTCTTTTGGGTCAACTAAATTTTTAAATAAGTGATAAAATTATATTAGTGCAATTGCATTTTTATAGATATCTTAGGTCATTGTTCTCATTTTTTTTCTTCAAGCTTTCGCATAAAGAGGGGATCCTGTATCTTATATTATTAATTGATCATCACAGGTCAGATAATTTTGGCAAACACATGGTGCGCCGCACAACTCTATTGCCAGGGAACCTGCATCGAGAAATTAGACTGCCCACTGGATATAGTTACAGGGAAAGCAGTGCCTACTGTCAACAGAATATGTAAAGGAAACAGAAGCTTCTATTTCGGAACCTGCCAGTAAATGTAACAGTAAGGACGTGAAGATTATAGGGGCGGCCTATCAAATAATCCAGGCGAAGAGACAAGCTTCATGTAAACTCATCTCTTCTCTGCATCTGATGCGTCTCATGTTTTCATTTCTTTGATGAGGGTTGGAGTCTCCAGCGTTGATACACAGCTTGTGACATGCTGTTTAAACATTGGCCTCTTGTAATTGGCCATGTCACTGCATATTAGGTTTACGACGTAGCCAGGACTTTTCTCAAACTATTATGGTCCTTCATGTATCAAAAAGCATCCTATCAACCCTCATATTCTGTATCAAGCCTAAATCAAATATAATGGCTGTCTGCAAAATAGCCCGTTTATGGTATTATTTCAGGCCAGCTTTGTCGGAGACAATTCCTTGTGTTTAATAATAATGGCAGCCAGGAGTCAACTAGAACATCCGAGTACATTAACCATTATCAGTTACACAGTTGTTGGTTGCTTAATAAGAACCATCAGCCCTTCATTAATTCAATAATAGAAGAACTCTTACCAGAAACAGATTTTTGGAACAATGGTTCTAGATATACGACTATAAAAGGTGCTTTAAAAAACTGATAAGCCATAGATCAAAAAACCCTCTTAAATATCTTCATGGAAAACAAGAACATTTCTAGTTCATAATTTGCATATTTGTAACATAATTTGCAAAATGGTTTTCTAACAATCAAGTATCCTATACTTGATTGTTAGATAAAGGGCCATTGGAACACAGGAGTGATGGGAGTGATAAAGGGCCATTGGAACACAGGAGTGATGGGTGTGATAAAGGGCCATTGGGAGTGATATAAGGGCCATTGGAACACAGGAGTGATGGGAGTGATAAAGGGCCATTGGAACACAGGAGTGATGGGAGTGATAAATGGCCACTGGAAACAGGAGTGATGGGAGTGATAAAGGGCCTCTGTACGTCTATGAAGATATTACATTAAAAATCAGCCGTTTCCAGCAACAATTGTCATTTACAACATTAACCTCGTCTGCGCTGGGTTTCTGATCCATGTTATTTTAATGGAAAAAATGTCTGTCACCCCAAACATTTGTGTAAATGCAGAGTGTGTCTTGTAGATGGTGTGGGGAGGACTGATCGAGAAATTTATCTTAGAATCCACGTTGCCAGGTTTTGGTATTAGAATAATCAGCATACTATGTTATGTGCCAGGCCAACCGTCTGTTAAGTCAGCTGTATGTTCAACAGCAGTTTTTCCCCCCCTGTTAATGAGAGGCGTTTGTTTAAATGTTTCCCTTGGACATACTGAAATTAGAATGCAGTGTCCCCGTGTGCTGGGGAAGCCTTTCTATTTACACTCTCCTTTTACAACAGATCAGACTTTGCTGAACTGCCACAGAATGCAAACCCTGCCTGGCAGAGTCACAGAGGGCCGGGAGGCCGACGTCCTCTGAGAGAGCGTGGAACCCCGGCCTCCATGCCTGCAAAACCCGCTACTTTCAAACGAGTCGCTCCGTTTCTAACCATGTCTTTCAGCAAAAGCAGACAGAAAGTGTTTCCAGTCAATGCAAACCTTTATATATATATATATATATATATATATATATATATATATATATACACACCAGTATATAGTGTCCTTTACCGCTTCTGTTTTAAAGAAACAAAGTTGCTCTCCATGAAGCAGAGGAGGCTTCCGTGTGTTACTGCTGTGTTACGACTTTGTCATACAGCACATTCAGCTCTAATGGTGTCTCCTCCAAGCATAGACTGTGTTCACTTCTAAATCCCCCATCATCAGATAGCAGCAATCAGCGCAGCTCCGATCTGATGGACCTCATTTCCACAATCTTGTCTCTGGTTCCCCTCTTCATAGTCTCTTGTAAATCTGACACATCACGTCTCATTATTTCATTCCCACTGCATGCGGTTGACATGGATGGAGATACAATGATCGGCACGTGACGTGTCTGCTTTCCCAGCATTCGTCGGTAGGAGCGCTAGGTCGATCTAGCTTTGTGGGCGAAGAAACGGTGTTATGTTGCAAAAAGCAAGATTACAGAATTAAAAAAAAAAAAGCCTGATAGATTTTACAAAAATTAAAGAACATAAACAGCTTCATAAATTCATATAGTGCGGGAGACGTAGTGTCAGGATACATTACACAATCACTGGTACGTTGCTTCAGAGACTTCCAGCACAATGACTAAAGTCCCACTTATTGCTCCCATGAGCCGCCTTGCTGCTCCCTCGTCCCCCTACGGGCAATTTTCCGTTTAAATTTTTATTACGCCACTTGTATACTTAGTCGATCACTGTCCACCTTGTGCTATTGGAAGCCTTAATTGCACACCAGCGAATGGAAGTAAATACCGGAATAGACTTCTTTTTGCATAATAGACATTATTGCATAAATGTATTTTACATTGTTTGGCGTGCGGTTCGCCTGTGTTCCTCATTACACGTCTCTCGAGGATCTCAATCCCATAAAAATCTTTATTTTCTTGTAGTGGGGGGGGAGAAAAAGTTTATTAGATGCTGGCAAATTTAATCACGAATAAGTCACATATACAGTATTTATACTTTAATTTGTCAAATGCATATAAAGCCAAGAGTAAATGCTTAAAGGAATAAAAATACTATAGGTTTTAATGTAAAATAATGAAACAGAAGTGAATGTCTGGTTTTAAAACAAATTGGAACCTTAGAGCGTTAGACGCTCCTGCGCAGGGTGAGCGTGGGGTTAAGGAAGCTCATTCCAAGAGCAAAGGTCACAACACACAATGACTATTTTAGACAAAATGTTGTACTGCAGCGAGGACTCTACGCTAAGGAGACTGGAGCCAAGACACAGTCTGGCCCCTTGTCCTTTTATCGAGGCTCCAGAGCCTATGGAAAAGTTAGGACAGGTTAGCTAAGGCGATGCATAGGCTTCCTAATGGACCATTTGTACGGAGAAGCTTGCGCTTCCTGTGACGTAGCAGCCGACATATTACATGTCAGTCCTGAGCTCCTCAATGGCGTCAGCTGTTGCCCTGGATGAGTGGAGGACGGCGCAGCACCGTGAATAGGTTGTGCTGTGAGCTGTGCAGCCACAAGCCGCGGGTGCTGACATTCCCACCGCAGCAGAATAATGATATTAATTTCATTTTAAAATGGCAGTAATGTTACTGTGATTTATTATAGGCCGGGCTGCACTGATTTTGTCACGGTTATGGCTTCTAAGGCTGTCACTTTAGTGTAGTTGCCATTGTGCCTCACGTACCCCCACCGTCAAAAATCTGATTCCTGCCACGCATGGTTTATGGGCAACTAGGTGATCATTTTATAAAAGGGGCATTAATACCCAGTAGACTGTCTGACTAGTGCCTATTTTGCACGTCTGATGAGCAGACTTTTGCCTTCATCAGGACCAAGCAGCTTGTCTTTTCCCCAATAATTCTATTTTTGGCTAGATCATTAACCCCTTTATTGACAGCCCCTCAAACAGTAGCACTGAGTGCAGCACTAAATCGGTTAAGGAGTCTGTCGGGAGCCCGTGTGCAGGGAAGACGTTGTCCCGCTAAGTCCCCAGCTGCACGGAGTGAATGCAGAGACATGGAGCTGTTAATAAGGGTATTCATCATGACACTGGTTATTTTTGTCTTTGTCTTTGACAGTTTCCAAATCGTGGAATTGTCCCTTGAATGTGAACTTATCAGTTAATTACGCACAGAGAGACGAGTTAGTTAACGCAGAGCTATTCTCTGCGTGTTCCCTGTGTGGCCGGATGCCTCCCGGCGGCGGAGCACGGTGTGCACTGTCTTAGGAGCTTTTGGGTTGGCTGCTTGTTTCTCCATCGGAGCCAATGGCAGGTTCCAGAATGGTGTCTTTTAACCATTGCAGTGCCATAACGGCACACATATATTCATGGAGACCTGTAACTATTTGAACACTTCCCGTGTGAGCTCTGATCACGCCGAGTGCTTGCGCGCACACCCCAACCTGTGTGGCATAGTGCAGAGGCATAGATGGGGCCATGTTGGGCACTTTACTAAACCCAGCCACTAGAAGGGCATGTAAGAACTGTGACGGTGGCAGTGTGTTTGGGGGTGCTGGGGGAGTCTGTTTTCAGGCTGGCGGGGATCTGTCGCACTGCATTGTCTGAAAGTCTGTAAATGTCAGTATATTAATTCGCTGTCACTCGCTGATTGTTTATATAAGGTGTTATCCTTTCATGAATAAACATGGCAGGGGTTCCTTTCAGCAAATAGAATGAGCCAGTTTGCTACAGGCAGTAACTGAGCAGTAATGGGAGGTCACGATAACATCTGCAGCACGCCGTGCTTTTAGGTTGTGGACGTTAAGATGTGGGAAGTTCTGCACTGGATTCCAGTTACTTTCACAATATTCATTTAAATTGTACAGGTAGATGGAATAGCAGGCAATACAGGTGATGGATGCCCTGGGATGTCCGGCAGAAATCAGGCGGCAGAAATGCAGTCACTGGAATAATGGGGCAGGGGTCTCTCCGCACTGGGACTGATACTCATGCTCAGGGCGATCACACTAATTTGGCTAAGGCTGTGGACTTGTGGTAATCAGGGGATTCTGTGTGGTTTGAATAATATTAATCCCCTGTCTAGCGGAGCTTTACTGCGTGGTATACACTGCGGGGGTCTTTGGGTTGTGTAATGGGCAGAGTGATCAGCCGCTGGTGGAATCATCTCACCTACACGAGAGGAAGCCTGCATGACTTTATAATAACTAAACCTGTTACTTATTTGCCATATAGCTAGATATGCCCTTACCACCCAAACTGTACCCCGTGCTTCACCTCTAAATGTGAGCACTTGTGAGCACATCGCCCAAATACCCCCATTCGTACGGAACCATTACTTTAAACTTCCATCAACCTCCCCGCTATTGCTACGAGGGCTGGAAATGGACTTTAGGACATACATAGTACTGCTTTATAACTCTGCGGCTCTTCTGCATATCTGGGCTCTTGCATCACCTTTTGTCCTTCAACAAACACACAGCTCTTTGTCAGAAACCCAGAGAGGGATTTAATACAGCCATTACAGGAAAGTGGAGCAGGAATTTGTATTTGAATTATGAAACGCACTTCATTCTGCTACCCTGGTGGCAAATGGATTTCAGAATTTCGACTGAAATGCTTTGTAAATTTTGTTATGCTGTGCTGATAATAAATCATTATAGCCCTTAAACACTTCTCTAGCTCGGAGCCTCAGTCACAAATTATCTTGTCATTCTGACCAAAACATTCTCCAAAAAAGCCTGACAAGTGCTAAAATCCAGAACATGAAACCATGTGTTGTTGAAAAAGCAAGATTCAGAAATGTCAATTAATTAGATTAAGAGGCTTCTTTTAGTTTTAGCCTTTGTTGCCAAATAACCCTTAAAATATGCATAGCTGTGAGAGTCTACCTCTATGTAGCGCGCGCGGCCCCGGCTAATAGGAGGAATTACTATACGTGTCAGTTTACGCTAATCATCTTCCAGCGCCAATTCACGGGGACCACGGAAGCCACGTTCGAGCAGCGGATTGTACGGATGCACAAATAGAACTCATTTTGTGAACGCTTGATTATTGTTTTACATAAAAACAAAAAAGTCCCAAAGTGTATAAAATCGCTTACTAGACGATACTCTATACATCACTCAGCTATGACCTTGGAAACCTCCCCTCGTCTTTAGCGTGTTTTAGGGCCAAAGCTGAACATCCAAAGTGATTTCACTGCCTCACCAAACAGATTTAGCGTTTTCTCCACAGCAGCTGTGAGCTTGCCAGGTGTTCCCCATATGTTCCCCATTACAAGGTCAGGTAAACGTTACTAGCTGGAATAATAGCGTCTCTCGTCGGAAAGCTGTGAAGATGTGATGTGTCCATTGGGTTCTCCAAGTCATTAGTTACTGCCATGTTAGCCAGGGCTCATGCATTATAGCCACCTGTATAGCAGCATTTCTCTACCCCACCGACTACTGAGCAACCAGTAGGGTCAGCTCTCTGCCAGTGTAAGGGGCATTCGAGAAAATAGATAAATAACTAAAAATAAATGTATTAATAGGATTACTCAAAACATTGCAACAGGTCTAGTGATGGAGGAGTCTGTTTTATAGAGGTAACTGAGTTAATGGCAATTTAACACTTGTCCAGGGCCCCAATACACTGCCTGGAGGGCTATATATTAATATGATATATACATTATTTCCCATTTTTTAAAACCAGTTTTCCGCCCTCTGTCCTCATCCAGCATCATTTGAAGTGATGTTAGCTTTCCTCTCTCTTCCCTCCTAAAGGAGAAATATCTATCATTTCCATTATCTGAGCCTCTGCTAGGGTTTTGCTCACAATGTTGCTTTAACTCTACAAACCTTGATGAAAGATGGTGACCATTAAAGCCTAACGGGCCCATCCAGAGCTGACAGGGTTAATAGCTCTGTCAAAACAAGCCTTCAAAGCCATTTGATCGGGATGGGGTTTATCACACTGTCACCAACTCACTTTTCATTAGGCTGTTGCTCTCCGTTAGCCTAGCCAAGCAGAAGAGCTCAAACACATGCACAAATTAAATCGACATCCAAATTTCACCAATATACAAAGCAATTTAAATGATATTCATTAGAGCAATGACAAGTCCTGATGAGGCTTTCAGAAGCCGAGTCCTTCAGCTTTTGCCGACTCGGTTTCATGGTCACTGAGGCAGAACTGCAATGACTGTACCTCCCGATTTTAAGACAGAATCACATTGTCTGTATCCAGGACTCATTCCAGACCCACCTACCTCATCCCAAACCTTAACCCCATCGTTTGGGCCCCGACCAGCTGAGAATCCTTTCTGCAGTAGCATAAAAGGGGATGTCACAGCATAAAAAATCTTCTTTTTTTCTTCTTTTAGCTTTTATGAATTCAGCAATTAAATAAAATTTCATTTTCAAGAGGTTTTCTCTCTCTTGGCTAAAAAGGTCACTAATTTATCTTTATGGCGTTATAAACGTGTCCCCGGTTTCCTGTAGCATAAAACAGAGCTGCCAATATTACAACTAAGTGGAATTAGGGATTTTTTCTATGTTAAAATTTAATGGTGAGATGAAAAATGCTTCTTTTGATCTGCTGCCCACTCTAAAGCCAACTTCCTCTTGTAGTATTTCTGACAGTGTCTTCTTTTTACGTTTAAAATAAAATAATCCGAGTAAAACTCTGGATATTTTCATTATAATTAATATTAGCCGATGCTTCTATCACCCGTCTCGAGGGTGCTGGTGTCACTATGACATAAGAGTGTGATGCTGAGACCTCCCAAGCTTTTTTAAATGTATTTATTTTTGGGTCACATGATAATCCACCATGTTCCCGCTATTTTTATACCCTGTTAGCTGTGAAAATGGTAAGGTAACTTGGGGCACTTTTAACCTTTATAGGTGGCCTTCAGCTCTGGCCGTTTAAACATTGCAACAAAAGTCGCATAACACGTAGTAATGACATCATCAAACAGACTCGTAATAAATAAATCCTTTTGATCGTCGATTATGTATATGGCACAACTGCCTTCTTGTCGATTACAGTAAGGAGGGCTCTGGGGTTTGCCTGGTGGCTTGTGTCTTCCTCATCTCTTCTTCTTCAATTTCGTTTTGTTGTTTCTCCTAGTTTTGTTTGGAAGGTATGCTTGGATTGTAGGTGGAGGGATAACAATGACCTGGAATACTATGAATTCTGAGCCAACAGTCTAGAATGCCAAGTCCAAACGATAAGAGATCTGGAGATCAGAGAGATCTGGAAGCACCACAAATAGCAAACTTGTCAAGTTGAGGACACGTTCCTAAGTTATATGTTGACACTAAATCTTCTTCTTCATTGAAATGTTAAGTGATAACATTTGTGTAAAGTAGCTCAAATTGGATCTAAACATATATATGTGTAGGATGCTCGTGGATAATATATGTCACCTACTATGTTTATTTTGATACCTTCTATAGAATAATTGAGACATACACCGCAGCTCTGTGTCACAAGAGCAAGAGAAATCGTGGCAGACATAGGAAAACTTAGCAGGTTTGAATCGGCCACTCTCCATGACTGCAGACAGAGAACGAGACGGAGAGAGGGAGAGAAGGGTCACGTGTGACATCGTGAAGTTTCTGGTGAAGATTCTTTGTCAGTTTGACCCCTGGATGAGGATATCGCTCACTGTACTTTGTAACTCGGAACCCCTGTTTTTGCCCCTAGCACTGAGTGTTGTTTGTTCAAAGGACTTGTAGCTAAAATCATGTTATGTGAGCCCAGCTAGTTTCGTCTGTGTCTCTGCCCCTGAGGTCTTTTGTCAGGTCACATGAGATCCTTATAGACAAATTAAAGCAGGCCTTTCTGAATTGTCCTTTCATAAAGGGGACGCTGTAGATACCCATTATCTTTGTGGTCTTCTGGTAATCTTATATTATAGCTGCTGTTCTATCCCCCATAGGGGAGCAGGGGAGAAGAGCACTCGGAGGGGATCAGAACCTGTGGCTGAAGGAATTACCTAAATCTCCTGATCTTATTTCTCAAGTTAATAGGCGAAAAATGTAACTGCTGATATTTTACATGCTAGCCTCGGTGACTAGCTCTCTAAGCCGGGGCATATTGATTTCTTGTTGTGAACTGAGCTGTTCAAGCTTCATTTAAGATTTTCATCTTGCGTGTAGCCCTGAGCACCTCTCAGAGCCATAAATTAGTTAAATTGCACATTTATCACAAATGTTATTTTGAGATACTGCATAAGCGGGGATGGCTGCGAGATATACGGTGTGCTGCAGGAAGAGATGCGGAGTCAGGGTGGGGTTACGCGTAGGTCACCTTTATTCCAAGCGTATGTTCAACCTGGCGGTTCAATTTCACATTAGAAGCTGTCACTTCCTGCATCTTTACACAATAATTAATGCTTAATTGCTAAGGTATTTGTCATAATAAATTGTGTTAAATATATAAGTGTAGCAATAAAAAAATACACTAAAACATGTATGGAAGGTGCACATATCCCTTTGTCATTTCTCACTTTGACAAGCAGGGAGGAGATTCATCTGACAATATATTCGTGTTTGAAGAGGAAAGGGGTATTATTTGGGGGGTCTCTGCTGTATTCTCCACGTCGTGCGGAGACTCTTATTTGTTACCAGATTGTTGGGATATTACCCTGTTACACACAGTGTATGTTAAATGTATGTTTTTGGCAACAAGCGGTAACCTGCCGGACATAGAATTCATCAAACCATGGTTTTTTCCACAGGCTATCAAACAGGTTTTTGTAAAATAGCATTTTGGGAAAAGCTGAAGTAATAGCTCTCCCCTGGTAGGGATACCATAGTTTGTATCCATATATATATATATATATATATATATATATAATATATATAATTATATTTAAATAGTTTCTTCTAGCGATGAATGCCGAGGACAGAATTGTGTTCCTCCCATCAAAGCCAGTGAACCATTTCTTAAAATATAATTAAGTGTTTTTATGTTAGCAAATAAAACCCCGACATCCAGCATTAATGTGGAATTTCCGCAATCTGAAAGTATTCTTTACCTATACTTATAAACAGTCCGTAACGTACGGTATGAGCACGGTATGAAGTCAGATTTCTACTGACTCCATGGTTCTATTTTACTCTTCTCCTATTATTATTTCTGCGATTATGTCAGCTTTTATATTCACTTTGTGTATCTCTTTGTATCGATGTAGGCAGTTTTTACTTCTCTTTTTAGAAAACTAAAATCAAGGTGTTCCCCGTAAATCCCTAAGGCACTTTTATCCTGTCTCTTCCTCCCAGACACAGAGAATTACATTGTAACGTTTGCTAGAGGTGCCACTCGCCGACTGCTGCGCTCGATTTTATTTTCCTTTTAATATCCTGTAACCCCCGCTCTTTCACTCGTGTAACTTTCACCCGTCACCTGCTAGATCCACTTCTGCAAATCCAATTCTAATGGGCTTGTTACACTGAAGGAATTGGGAAACAGACACAATATTTTTTAGCAAAAGAAAACAATTTTAATGCTGTTGTAGAAAAAAGGTTATATGAAGAATCATATAATGGAACTTCATTGTCACCAACAAAAGGAGGACACAGAGTGCATTGCAGTGTCTGTGCTGTTTACATGCCAATACTTTATACACAGGTTACTTGTATGTGTCAGCTGTCAGTTACTTCTGCAAATTAACTGCCAAAAAGGAGACGAACAGAACGACTTAGTGCGCCGGTAACCACGGGTTACCTTTCATATGCCTTAACATAATGCTCCAGTATGGCATCTTGGGAAAATAATTAGGCAGAACAAAACCTGAAAAAGTTAAAGAATGAAATAAAAAGGCATTCTACAATAAGCAGAACAACCATAAATAAGAAGAGGTTATATTACAGAATGCCTCTTAAAGTTACGCAAAGGATTCTAATACAAACATTTCTTTATTCTTTTTTTTTAGCAATTCTTGGGAAATACAGTACTTTTTTTCTTGAAATAGTTTTAACCCTTTGAGCACTGAGAAACGCTTACAGTTTCTTTGTGTTGCCGTAATAAATAGTTTTGTTTGATTTTTTTTAAGTCACATTGTGCAAAATCGTTAGGAGAATTAGCCAGGCCGGGAGTCCCGCAGCTTGTGTCCGAAACACGTGATATCGCTCCGCTAATAAATATGTATAATTTAAACATGAACTTCTAACAATATAGATGTAATAGTAAAACAACTATAGCTTTTTTGTTTTAGAATAATAGTTTTTTGAATATTTTATAAAGACTATTTGTTGTATTCGTCGAATAAATTTACAATGCTCGGGCGTTTGAAAAACAAAACAAAACATTTTGTCTGGCACTGAAGAAGTAAAAAGTAAACCAAATCCAAATATACACTATACATAGGCACAGATTATGTAAAAGAGGCATACTGCATCTGATACCAAAAAGAAACAAAAAAGAATCACTAGTAAAAATGCCAAAGGGGAAATACAATTCCATGAACATCAACCACAATTTTCATAATGCAGTTATATACATTATATACATCATTTTAACCCCTGCTCTGGCGTAGGAGCTGGCAGCACACTGCTTGGCAATGCGCAGCTCACCCCTGTGGGAGGTAAAGGCTTCTGCATTGTGAATGGAACTTCTGTAGGGCTGTTAGGCAAAGTTCTTAAGCAGAACTCTACCGAGTACATTTTATGTTATAGTTATTTATATATATATATATATACACATATATATTTACACGTATTATAAAAGACTGTTTAAGGTAAGAGTGCTCCAAAGTACTCAGAGGGCTAAAGGCTGAAAAATACTAGCACACATTAAGTCAAATGAAAACGTGTACCAGCTGTAAATAGAAGTGCGTGTCGGTTAAATCATGCAGCTTGGCGCATTAGAGAATGCACAGCTCTGATCCAATTTAGACGAGTACCAAACGCTTTCCACTGCATTGTAACCTTCATATTATACCAGCAGCCACAGCTGATTATGCTCCTCTATTAAACTGTTTTACAAATTAAAAAATCAGATCCCAGAGTGATTCTCCAGAGATAAAACATGTGCCAAAATGTACACTGTAGCTTTAAGGCTTTTTCTTGTTGGTTTTCCTCAAAGCAAAATACAGTTTATTGTGTTAAAAAAAGCAAATACTACTGTTTTTCCAGTTCGGACACATAGAGGAGGTGATCCTCCGGAGACTTTCCGTGTGTTTTACTTAAATGAAGTTTCACGGCGTGCTTGCTGGCAAATGTCCGATTGCAGAGTTTGCATTGGTAAGAAGTCCCCGTCTCTTCTTCTGCAGACGATACCACCAGTTTATCGGAGGGGGATTTTGTTTGTGCTATTTGATTGTGTATCTGTTCGCTGGATAGTTTAGACAAATCCCTTATCCGAAAACCTAGATGAGATTCAAGGTGACTGATGTACGTAGAGGGAGTCCTGATTTGAGACGCACAATCGTTACAAAAAAACACCGGGTGCCCAGTGTCTAAATTCTTAAGGAACTTTGTCCCCCCGGTCCTTCGTAGCTGGTATTTCACATTGGCGAGCCAGTGGCTAATTGTGGTCATGGAAAGTCCCGTGAACCTTGAAATATGCATCCTTTCTTGAGGACTCAAGTCTGACATGACATATTTTCCCTCTGAGGTCTGTCGCAAGCTGGCCGCAAACTGGGCCTGAAGAATCAGCAGGTGCTGTGGGTTCCAGTTGGATTGCCGACCCTTTCTTTTCTGAGCTGGTGTGTTTTCCTCTGGTTCCTCTATTGTGGTACCATCAATGTCAGACTTCTCAGATATACTGGTAGGTGTAGAAGACTTTGATGTGTGGCTTTCTGTCAAGTTCCTCAGCATATCAGAAATATCTGACAGGGCATTCTCGCGCAGCGGTGAGTTTGACATGAATGACACGACTGCAGATGTCTTTGCCGTTGTCACAGTAGATGAAGAAGATGCAGACGATGTCGACGTAGATGACAAAAGCGCTGAAGCCAAAGAGCAGTTTTTGTCACTCTTTCCTTTCGTCAAATCTATGGGCTGGTCATTGTTGACATGATAAAAATAACGGTCTGTTAAGTGGTCTGTTTTTTTGGCTTGGACTGGTGGAGTAGCCACCGCAGCCTTTTCCGCCAAGCTGTTACTCATTTTAAACAGCATGCTCATGGGATCCAGTGCCGGTAGGGACGGTTTAGCTGCCTTCCCCAAGTGGATATTCATGACGGACTGCAACGCGCTTAGTGGATTGACGAAGGGCTGCTCAGGAGGATGGTCCGTTATTATGGCAGTACTGCTACTTAAGGTGCCTATTATTGAGTTTACGTGATCTTTTCCGTTTTCCACCGGTTCGAGGACTGTGTTTTCCTTAGAGGTGTCTTTTTGTGGAACGGGACTGTTCTGCTGGCTTTTGAAGAGCGTTTCACTGGATGCATCGTCCTTTAGCGGCTCGCTCATGTCGCTGTCGCTGGGAGATGGTGTCGCTCGTTTGATCGGCGAAAATTTCCCATCTGGTTCCTTCATTTTTTCTTCCACCTTCTCTGTGACTTTCTTGACCAATTCCTCCATTGCGTGGAAGTTAGTTTTTGGCACAGGTGAGCTCTGATTGCTGAGTGGCGACACCAGAGGCTGATTTTTGGTAGGCGACAAAACTTCACTGCTTCCATACGGCGGCTTTAATGGGGTACTTTTCCCTGAGGAACCTAATGACAACTTCATCATATTAGGAAGCTGGTAAGCAGCATGTATGCTAGGGTATCCTCCCCAGCTCGGGGTGCCATTCTGAGCTTTGTTTATAGCAGACGTTACAGTGTTTTCCAAGGATTTGAGTATGTCTAGTCCGCCCTTAGGGCTCTCTTCTAAGTCGTTTTCAGTCAGGTAATGGTACTTTGAAGGGACATCAAACTTTTCTTCTTCTTCGCTTGACTTCTCCTTATCTTTGATCTTGTCTTCTGTGACCCCCTTCTCTTTATCAACTTCCTTTTTAATGTCCACACATAACTTAGGGGAGAGAGACAAACTGTTATTAGCAGGAGGTGTGAATGTGGTGGCAGCCAGTGGCACCGACTGTACCTTTTCATCCAGCAAAGATGTCGGGGTCGCCGGCGCCTCTAAAACTGGCTTTCCTTTCTTCAGTGCAGAATTTGTCACTTTTATAAAGTGACCCGTGACCATCATGTGGGCCGTGAGCTCCTGCAGAGTGTCATGGGAACTGCCACATTCCATGCACTTAAGTATCTGAGACTTTCGTGCTTCAAAATGCCAGGCATAGCTGGCACCGTTTTGGTGCCCATAGCGGTTATTTGGTGTGATATATGGGTTTGAATTCTTTTGCAAGGCATCATTTGCATCTGAAAGTGTTGCTTTTGGCGTCCCCCCTGTAGAATCAGGAGAACTTGGAAGATCAAGTTCTAAAGAGAGTTTTTTTCTAGACGCTGGGACAATTTTTGCTGCTACGGGAGTGACGGGTTCTTTGAGAGGCACTTTTTGGTAGTGTTTTGTTTTAATCATATGAACACTCAAGTCCTGCAGAGATTCAAAAGAATGACCGCAATACATGCATTTTAATACCTTTTGAGCATCTTCCTTTCCCTCCATTTCAAGTAAAGAGCGTTTACGTGGCTTAGACCAGCGTTTGGGGTTATTGTTATCAGTTTCGTGGTTGTCATCTCTGTAATGTCCTGTTTCGTTCATGTGAACAGTCAGTTCTACTAATGTGTCATAAGCAGCGCTGCAATCTTTACAGCGAAATTTACTGGCCCCAGTGAAGATCGACCCGTACAACTTACTGCTCTGTCTGTACAACTGGACGGTGCTGAAAAGGCTTGGCTCTGGCAGAGCCCTGCTCTGGGACACTTGTTGCAGCGTTTTAGCCATCGCCGTCTGATGCCAGTCGAAGCTTCCGCTTCCACAGCTGCTGCTACTGCTGCTGCTGCTGCTACTGCTGGCATTGTTCTTTTCCGAAGTCGACTGGTGAAGATTCAGGCTAAGGTTGGACCAGTACGAGTTGGAGAGAAAGTTGTTGTATACGGCTTTCATCTGCTCCAAGCTGTCGGAGACATTGGAATCTTCGAGGGGAACCAGCGACTCTTTTGTTTCCTCTTCGTTTTTGATGGAACCGCTTTCAAAGTCGGCCATGCGGTCGCTGGTCTCGCTGACGTGAGAATCACTGTCCATTTCATGGCTGGAAAATTCCCCCACCGGTGAGTGTTGGTAGCTGGGGGAGTTCTTTGCGAACTCTTTATCAGGACACATGTACTTTGCAGACGGTTCGCCATCCACCGCGCCGTCTTCGGTCTCCACATCATCGTCGACAAGTACTGCCGCCTTCAGTTCGTCAGACACGTACGCTAGGAACATAAAGAGACAGGCATTAGCGACGGTGACCTCGATAAGACATCAGCAGCTGTTCGGATCTTTCAGAAATCAGAAACAGCTGCATATTTACTTTTAATATTAAATAGTTAAACTGTAGTGTTTCTTCTGGAAAAAAAACGTAAAGAAACAAAAAGGCTCTTCAAACATGATTTACCACCTTATTCTTCTCAAGGGGCAACAGCTTGAAATTAAAACTAAATTTGAAATTAATGAAGCACATTCTAGAGGTGGCATTCATTTCTAAAGTAATAAATTACTTGTATCAACCTTAGAGACAGCAGTTCCTGTCTGTCAATTAATATGTCTTAAGCTTTTTCTACCCCTAATGCATTTCTTGACAGACAGATTCACAATTTAAATTAAGCCCACATTTTTTTTACGCATTACATTTCTGATGCTCAACCTTTAATAAACATAAAGTAGAGAACTATCAATATAATTCCGACAATGGAAGAAATTTACATCAATTACAATAAATTAAAAAATGATTTAGATTTTCTATGCCTCTCGAGTGTGAAAAAGAAAATGGCTTAAAAGCTTATAATCACTTTTATTTTAAGTGGGTGCTGTTCTTGTGCCACTAATTCATTTCCATTAACCCTCTGGTTTCCAGTTAGGAGTCTTGGGTATCTAATCTGTCCCTTCCTATGGGAAGTGGGAGTTTGCCACACTCTGCATGCTGTATTTGACAGTGTGGCGCAGTCACCATGGAAACACGTAAAATGTCAGATTCAATCATATGGCTAGAAATTAAAGTTTACATCTTGCTAAAGACTGCATTTTGGCAGAATGTCTCACAGACTTCTTTGGAGGGTACAGAATGAAGTCAATCAAGTATTCTATTACTTGGGATTCTGTACACAGGGTGATGAAGCGCTACAGAATATGATGGCGCTATATAAAACAATAAAATAATAATGAAGCACCTCTACCTAGGAGCAGGGCTGTTACAGTGTATTCTGCAATCCATTGTTAATATAATAACCTGTTCAAACAGCACAGCTTCATTCAACCCTCTAGTAAGAAAACAGTTAGTTTTAATCCTGGGTATGGCAAATGCTCTGGAAAGTGTTAAGCTGTAGACCAGTATTACAGGTAATTAACTGTACTGGAAATTGGCTTGATGGCACTCGCTGGGAGAATTCCCTTTGTGAGTAAGCAGCAGGCTGCCCCTTGGTGTCTCATAACCCTTTCACGAGCCCAGAGCGATTCCCGTCCACAAATACCCTGCGACTAGTACAGGCTGCGGAGCTGGCATGCACATCGTACGCGGGGCTTCCTGGTTCCCAGTAACTGACTTGCCAGGTCGGCAGTCTATAGATGCCTGTATCCTCTTCTCTCAGCCAGGGCAGGCTTGCCACCTAAACACAGCTAAAGAGGGGGGGCCCGTCTTCGACATGTCATCTCTCCCCGGCAGTGATCGAAACCAGTTCTCAGACATGAGTATTATTTATAGAATTTGCATGCTATAAGGACATTCCCGGGGTCAGACTCACACTCTGTGTTAAATACAGCGGCTGAGCAGAATTGACAGGATTATACAAACAGTAAAATGTGATTACAGTTTGACAGTAGGGCGGCTGAATTCTTTATATTCGGACTCTATGAGCTGGCAGGGATCCAAATGCTGAATACCCGTGTCACGGCAGAAAAGACAGTTGTTGAGAGTCGCTGCCTTACAGGAACCCTCGTCCTGACCTACGTTAATGAAGTTAATTGAATTTAAGATCAATAATGGTTAATTATTGCAATTTGACATTGCAAGATAAATGGCTCCAAGACAGAAATGTGCGTGTTTGTGGATTCTTAAACACATTAGTGTGTAAGAGGGATCACACTGCTTCCTTATTGATTCTGCTAGAAGCTGATCGACCTGATCCGCTGATGAACGCAAGATTTTCAGAAGTACCAGTATATGTTCAATAAGACTAGCCTAACCCTGGTGACGGGCCACAATGAGACGACTCCTACCATAGAAATCCACGGAGATAGGGATATAATATGCAGCGTCACCTAACTACATCTCTAACCATACCCCCTAACGTCATCTCTAACCATACCCCCTAATGTCATCTCTAACCATACCCCCTAATGTCATCTCTAACCATACCCCTAATCTACTACAAACCATACCCCCTACTACATCTCTAACCGTACCCCCTACTACATCTCTAAGCGTACCCCCTACTACATCTCTAACTGTACCCCATACTACATCTCTAACCATACCCCCTAACTACATCTCTAACCATACCCCTTAACTACATCTCTAACCGTACCCCCTACTACATCTCTAACCATACCCCCAACTACATTTATAACCATACCCCCTAACTATATCCCTAACTACATCTCTAACCATACCCCCTAACTACATCTCTAACCATACCCCCTAACTACATCTCTAACCATACCACTAAGTACATCTCTAACCTCATGCTATGTGAGGAATATTTAGTAATGCAAAAGTGAGAAATCCCCACACAGTGAGAGGAGCGGGTTTGTTAAGATACGATCCAGTAATATTAAAGCTTGCCCAGTCACCATGTCCCGGGCAGTGAGCCAGTATGGAATATGAAGTCTGTGTGTCTGTCTCCAAATCCTCTGTCTGCACCGGGACATAAAGCCAAAAAGCAGACGAAAGACTTCACTCTCTACCTTCTTTAACCTTGTTTACAAACACAAAGCTTGCAGGTAAACACCATACTGTAAAATTCATACAACTAAAGTATCTTAGTTTACCATCAACAACAATGTGAGAAATGTGTGTGCTGTCCCCTCTTACACCGCTTGACCTCCACCGCCTGGCACGCCGAGTCGGGAATATTTGTTCTAACAAACCTTCAAAGAACTCTCTTCAAATATTTTTCTAGGGCTTAGATAAACAGTGGAGATGATCTGCTTTGATTGATAAGGAGGTAAACCGGTCGTAAAGTTGCACCGCTTGCTTACCTAGGACTCCTTAAGCCCCAGTGCCTTTTGTTTAGACACAGGTACCAAACGGCACTTTTGTGTTACGTAGTATCAGCTGGGATTACTCGTCTCAATACGCTCGAAAAGGCCTTCTGAAGCCCGGCGTACACTGAGCACTCGATTATTATTTCACAGATACAGCAGCATCGCGCCCGCCGCCGATCCTTATAATCTCTCGTAACACAACATATAGGGTGAACGCGTGTTCATGGAGCTCCTGGACCAAGTACATTTTAACAGAGACACGGAAACAATCACCTTAACTTCTGATATTTCCCTAATAGTATTTAATAGATGCTCTTATAGTGTTAGAAAATGTAAACTGACAATCTGACCTCACAATAGGGGTTAATTGCAGAGCAGTCGATATTCCGACATAAGCTGCAGCCTTGTACAAATCCTACACAATAACTTGCGACTGACACTATAACAGTGTGTGATGTTTCCTCCGGTGCGTACGCATATGTATAGCTTCTCAGAGTGTTTGGTGAAGAAAGGAGAGTTGGCAATGCGCATGTTCACATACCTACGTGAAAAAAACCTGTTTTGTTCCAGCAGTACTGTGCAGAATCACTACTTACATTTTTAAGACAATCCACACTAAACTGACATTCAGAAAAACTAGCAAAAAAAACCCAGAACTATATAAAACTTTTAGTAAAGCGTTAATTTGCATCAAAAGACCTTCAATGGTGCTAAATCACACAGCAGAGAAAACACCCCCCCCCCAGAACTCGAAAAACCATAAAATGCACAGTTAAATTTATCATCATAAATTACCTTTTACCGCGGACACCCAGATTTATTATAGAATTTCCACAGCTCGCTAATAAATATTTTATTGCATATATGAATCGGATAGAATAGTGTCTAAAGGTTTAAATATCACAGAGCTGCGTAAAGATGTCGGGGGGGGGGGGGGAGCGGAAAAGAAAAAAAGAAATGCCCGTACCAGTTTCCAAGGTAGTTTGTAAAAATATTTATTTGCATACTAGTTAATTATGATGGGAGTCTTTGTTGGATGCACAGAGTGATTTTTTATGCATCCTTAACTGTAACGCGCCTCCCTGCCGCGTACGGGTAGATCCTTGACATTTAACATTCACACACAAAACTCTAATAAGGGGTTTGATTGCTTGTATCGCGGATGTGGTAATTTAATAACTCTGATCGGTTGCATAAATTTACTATACAACATCTTAAGTTAGCCACATTAAAATTAAGCAAGATTCTAATCTGTTGATAGATTGGAAAAACTGAACAATCCTAAGTGAAAGCGATTTTCTGCTTTACAATAACAAATTAAAATTGCTCTGGATGATTGTGGTGATTTTGCAGAGATTCGCCATCTCGTCCCCGGCATAAGCCTGCTAATTAACACATACAGTCAGAGGGAACGGAATGAACTGTGAGCCTCTATGGTGGGCAGACCGTTACATACATAACCCCGTTACGGAGCTGACACTATACTGGTACCCGGTTTCTACTGCTTTGTTGGGGTAGTGGTGGGGCGTGATGGTACATGGCAGGGAGTAAGTATCAGCGGTGTAATCAATGCATGCAGCGGCACGTGCCGACCGGGGTCTCCCACCTTTGTTTGATCAGCTTTAGCAGAGTTACCCAACCTCATAAAAGGTACACAGTGTCTTTTGCTGCAGTTCCCCCCCTTTATTACAGAGCTTGGTATATCTGGATAGAAGCACACCGATGGCATTTCCAGACATACTATAAAATCATGCGATAACATGTACCGCCTCTCGCGGTCAGGGGTAAAAATTAGGCCTGGTTATGGCTAATGCCACCTATTCCTGCTAAAAATAAAGTTTTTTAGCAGGAATACCCTGCACCCCTGTTCCATCCTGAGAGCTGCTGCGTATTGTACCCCACCGGCAGGGTACACCAGAGGGCCCCGTGCGCTGAAACATTGATCTGGTGTAGAGCCTCCTGGCTTCCCCGGTGTTGGTCTGGGCCGCGTTTCTCAGTTGTTACACCCTTGTCTGTTTGTACACAGGGTATGGCAGCTCTTTGTCTGTTACACAGACTTAATGCTGAATAAAGGACATAGAAAAGAAAATACCCCAAAAACCACAAGCACCCAGACTGCCCTAGTGTTACAATATTAGGAGATACTTAGGGCTTCCACCAATTATTTTTATAACTAGCGTGCAGTTATTTGGCATTTTTGTCCCATAATATTCTATTTTCAGGCAGCAGAATATTAGCCATTTGTCTCACCCTGACTCCTTATCATACTGCCGGTGGAAAACAATAGAATGGCTCAGTCTTAAATCCCCCAGCCAGATACTCTGACTAATGAAAGACTATGGAGGGACTGACTTCATTAGCATTGCCATAAAGCATATACTGTGGTGTTTGGGCCGGGAAAGTCACTCAAAATATCACATGACCGACAACGGTGGCCCTCTGGTCTGCAGATAAAGCTATCTGTGTTCTGTATACAATTTCTTCCTGAATGTCTCGATGATACTGAATTTCTCGATGATCCCATTGAATTTCCGGCACACAATGCACCCATGTTTAATATGTGTCCAGGTGTAATACACACTTAACTTATCACTACATTCGCAGGAAGTATTATGTGAGTAATAGACTTGTTACGGTTTATAGCTGCGATTTCGTGGATCATCCAAAAGTTATGCAAATGACAGCTCTGGATACAACTGGTGTCCATACAAACGGTGTAATAAAAACACTACAGAAAGTCCAATTTCCCACAATCACACTTTGCGTGTAATTTATTTTAACTGCACAAAATGAAAGCCTCTATATTATTAACCTTGTATGTGCTTGTCTCTGGTACTGAAATGGTTATGTTATCTTCCTTATCGAGAGTAGAAAGGAGAGAAAAAAAAAAGAGTATCCAAAAACCAATCATCTGTTTGTGCGGAATGCAAAAAATCCAGCTGAATAAATGATATTTACACGGATGGAGGGGTGGGTATAAAAGGCAAAAGCCGGGCGGCACATTCTCATGATTTATAACCAAGCCAAATTCTCGCAGTCCAATACATATCATTACCGCTTGTCACGTACATTTCTATATCGCGCACATACAATGCGCAGGGTATACCGGAGGACTCACCCAGAGTTATTATTCTTCTTTTTTAAATATAATCGCAGTGATTACATACCTGTATTATCTGCAACGGGAAGTAGAGGAATGTGTAAATCCCGGCATTATCAGAGCACACGCGTGAAGCTGCTGCCAGGCCGTCCTATGCAAACAAATCCCTGACGCGAAGGTTACTGGGGAAATAATAGCCATTTTCCAATCATAATACACAATTTTAACGCTGTCGTCTGGCTGATTTAGGTGGTCGGCGGCTGTGTCAGGAATCCTGCCTTAGTTAGGTGAGCCCTTAATGGGTAACTGGCAGCCGGTGGCAGGCTTATTTCTGCTTTAGATTTGGTTTGTCGTTGGATATCCATTACCTGCCATTCATCTTTGATCTCTTTGGACAGGCCTGATCAAAAGATGTCATTTGACCTACTCCACTTGGCGGGGACTTGCTTGACTCTCATAAAAAGGGGCATCCCAGCTCTAAATAAAATGACATTATTATTTCTCCGTCCTATCATGTAGTAGAGACAATTATGATAATGCGGTGTCTGTCACCGGGAACCCGGCAAATTGCTGGCTCTCTCACCGCGCTTTATCTTTCTTATTTGGTTTTTTTTTGTTTGTTTGTCGGCTTTTCTCCATTTCAAGCTGGAAATGAAGCCGAATTTAAACCACTAATGCACTCCCTTACACCCTGACAGTCTCGGGATCTCTCCGCATGCCGGTGACATGCAGATGTGACCATCACACTGTCAGTGTAGTTAGCTATCCTGGCAACCTGCAGTAGTGATGGAATCGAGCCTGCGCGCCATCAAATAACTTGCAAACTAAATTAATATGGGGGGGTGGTTACACAACACGTGTGACAGATGACATGTGAATCTGTGGGAACATGGGCTCAACTGACAAGAAAGAGGAAAAAATAAAAGCTGAACACACCGTGACTTTGATTGCAGGAAAGAAGGGTGTCAGTTCTGCTATTTGACATAAAAATGTCATAGTTTTAAAATAGTTCAATTGTACAAAATAAATTAATTTCTAGGTTTGGCAAAAAAACATATTTTTTGTAGCCAAATAAAGTTTGTTAATTTTCTTATATATTTGTTTTATTATATATGTTTTATTTTTTAAATTGGACAACAGTCCAAGAATTTTTAATGGATGAACATGAATGTACGTTTTTAAAGTAATGAGGAAAAGGGCGGCAAGACAACCGTTAGATGCCAATCAACCCCAAAACCCCTCTAATTTTTACCCCATGGCATGCTAAAGGGGCACAAGTAGATTTTGAAATCACAACATGGCCAAATTCTGAGGGCTTTTTTTATTTAAAGAATACGGCTGGCAATAAAGCTGGAAACAGCAGCGCTCCAAGGCAATTTAGACTGCAAAACACAAACCATTAAGTTTGTGCATTATCTTTTAATTTAATCTTGAATGATTTATAATCCATCACGAAGGCTTCAACCATATCCAATTATTCTCTGCTGCTTGATTGACAAGAAAGGTGATTTATTACGCTAATAAAAAGTGATGTGAGCTGAGCTCATATAAAATATAAGCAGCCGGACAGAGACGTTAAAGAGACACCGTGCCCCTTTTTGTGCGTCCTGTTGTCGGAGAGCCCTGACACTTCCAATAACTGGGAATGGCTGCCATATAATAATTACTGTTAAAGAGGACGCGGCGTCCAGCGCTGAGGACTGGGGTTGGTTTCTGCGGCCCGGTTTTATGTGATGTTGGGATATTGTGTTACAGAGAGGAAGTCTTACTGTCACATTGTTTTATAGGTCACGGCAGAACCTCCTCCTCCTCTGCCTGTGTAATTAAGGCCAGAATCCTACGCTGTCTGCTAGAAATCTCCATGCGGTTAGAGCACAAAGCCCAGGCACATGAATTACAGGGTGAACCTAGCACTAAAGTCATCTGCTGTAATTGTTTACCTAATGCAGCTCCAACACCCGCGAGAGAGGCAGGTTTGTAAGATGAAGTGCTATATATATATATACACGAGGCCTCTCTTCATAAACAACAGGACGCCGCTTTAATGTCCGTGATGCTGCTTGTTTCAGTGAGCACAGCACTTTAGGGCTAATGATGCAATCAAGACTCGTGCAATCAAACAGTCTGTGCTCTAGAAACGGTGAGATTCGCCGCAGTCGCATCGCGTGCTAAACATCGATATCCAAACAGGGCGCTGGAAACACGGCGCCGCGGTGTGCCGACAATATTAAAAAATGTTTTATGCAGAAAGAAAAGCAGGATCCTAAAGGATCCGCTTTCTTTTGAGACCAAAATAATGGATGTTATTTAAAGTCTGCGCGATGTTTCCGAGGGCCGGGAGAGATTACTTAGAGCAGACACTGTAAGAATGACACGGGGGTCAGCGCGAGTTCTGCGTCTCTCGGAATATCTGGAGAGCTCTCGAACATTAACATACTCTGCTATTACAGCCCCAGGGGTAATGAAATCAAAGAAAGCTTTGTGAAAGCCGGACTAATGATGCTAAATGCACTTATATTTTGATGTCAGAGCCATTGATTTTCCTTTTGCAAACCTCCTCCACGTCGCTCGTGTTGTAACCATTAGTAGAGCAGGTGAAAGGGTGACTGTGATTACAGGAGACGTGTAAGCTACACGCGGGAGCCGGACAGACACGTAAACAGGATGCGTGTTTAGAACACCACGAGCCAGACATTATGGCTGCTCCGTCACACAACGGGGCTCGGCCGGTCCAGGGAGACGCGGCATACTACCGCAGCCATTCCTGCCCCAAGAAAAGGGGGTACAGCCGATAGTGTGCTACTGCAGTCGGATATGTAGGGTCGTAGATGTATATCTGTATGTCTATTTATGAAGCACTTTGCGGTACAATAAAAGGGGAGGTGCATTCAGTGCGGTTATATAAACTAACAAGCCTTTTTTTATTTTACACTCTGTGGCACTGAGACAATTTAGCATTTTAGAGATTGTTTCCAAAAGAGATCTAAAGACTAAACAGACCCCTGAACTCTCGGGTAACCCTGACAGGTGCCATTATCTAAAGAACATCCAAACATGTCACTTGCACAACAAACCCAAATGACAAACCTTCCAGGCAGGGGCAGATAAACCCTATAATCCCATCAGATTCCACAAGCATGGTGGCTTTTATTTACCCCACCTTGTGTAAACAAATGTGATGTGCATATATGCATTGATAATGAAGCAGCTGTACTTTATTGCTGGCGCCATGATCTCTCCGGAAGCCCATGAGGCTGAATCCTTTATAAGTTTCTTTACATCTCTTGTAGCCACAGAGTCACATAAACCATGGGCTGGAGGACTCCTGAAATATAGCCCTGTTATAGACTGGCTGCACCCTCTTGCCCCCATTGTAAGCTATGGTGCAGGATGGCATTACTGCTCCCAGTGCCCACATATTCAAAACATCTACAGAAAGAGTCTACAGAAAGGCAAACCGCGCCTAGCGGGCTCTATTGCGTCCTGACCGATGAATATACATGTAAAACATCTATAAACACATATTTGCTGCAAAATGTTCCAACATAAAACGGTTATTGAAAAGGTTTTTATTTTATCTTCGTATTATTGTAATTTTATTGAATTGCTTATTCAGTCTTTGATATTGTGTTTTAATGGTAATATAAATCTGTTTTATGTCTGATAGAAACCCTCATTGTATGAGAGTATAACAGATAATTTGACAAGTCACCATAAAAATGCTAAACCAAAAAAGAAAAGCCCTCGCGTATAAGGAACACGCAGAAGCTCTAATAGAGTCTGTGTTTCTCTCAATTTTATTTTATAACCCGACGTAAAGGAATGGTGTAGAGCGTGAGCTCTGTGGGGAAGGTTTCCTAATAGACGGGGAGATGCATCCAATGGTGTGCAAGTGACTGTGTAGAGTAGCAAATGTAAGTGTGTAAATGTAAGGTTTGTATGTAGAGCAGGGGGGGGGCATGGGATGTGTATTAACCACTATACAAAAGGTTGCTGGTGCTAACCTCCATGACTATATAGTGTGGATGTGTGTATGTATCTATGTGTTACAATAGGTAGATATGTATATGTAAGGGTAAATCACAAGAGCGGCTGTATACACGTGAGTCAGGATTCATGGGGTTTGGAACCTGTCAGTAATACACCTCACTTTTATGCCACCATGGACATGTAAAATATTATGTTGCTGTCTGTATATATATATATATATATATATATATATATATATATATATATATGGTTAGAGTGTGTATGTACATGCTAGTGTATGCGTATGGTGTGCGGTGTCATCAAGGCCTTAAACCAGCAACTCTCCATTTGCTAGGTTATACACCTAACCTTTACACCACCAGGTAGCTGGACTGTCTACCTCACCATGGACATATTATGCCTGCCTGCTCCTGACTCACATATACTTATATGCATTGCTCTAAAACATTATTTAAACTATACCAGTGCTCTCCCAGTTGGTCTCAGTCCATTATATGATGTCATGGGTCTCAGTGATATCAGAAAATAAGGTGTTTTCATATGTAGCTTAGTTATGACTAATATGTTTTTTCTAGTATACTATAAAAAAATCCATGGTTTGTCCCTATTCTGAACACAAAAATGTTGAGGCTGGGACCAGCCATGTGCACAATAACGGCACCATGGTTTTAAATCTCCGTCCTGACCCTGTTCAGAACTGAATAATCCTAAGTGCCATTTTAGCCCAAGTCATTACAGCCCCTGTACACTATGGTTACATAGGAAGTGGAAATAGGCTCTGCCACGGGATCTATCTTGGGAAATTCTAGATGTTTCTGCTCTTCCAGTGTCCTGATAACAGTACACACAGATTCCTCATGCTTTAATCTCCAACAAAGAGAGCATCTTGTAGGGACGCACACAGGTCAGAGGTCACCCTGCAATGTGAGAAGGCATTATATCACTGCAGGGGTTACATGCTCCTAGAAAAAGCCCCCAGCCGAGGTAGCAAATCCAAGAGCTATAAAACACGCTCACTGTCAGTGTAAGAATTAAGTGGAAAAGCAGCCACCGGCTACTGGAACCTATTCACAAACTGGTAAAGGCAGGATTTAAACTGAGTGCAGAGTATCACTGCTGGCGATAATGTGGGGAACTTTACTAACTTAATGAATATAGTCCAGCAGCTACAATATTGTATACATCCTCAGGTTGGTTTTCCGTTGCCTATTTATTATACTCCCCGTATTTATCATAGTTGTACCTGTACAAGCCGCGCGTGGCTCAGACTCCCCTCTGTCTCTACCTGCATCAGATATTCCTGTCCACAGCACTGAACCGCCTTGCCAGGAGTAGACTAATCTAAGGACAATTAGTTTATGCCTTGAAGACAACACAATCTATTTAGTGTTCCTACCACAAGCCAATTAAGGAAGTCCCAGTATTAAGTTTTTCAGTCACTGCTGGAATGGCCTAAACACATTAACCCGGCACCAATAGTCTGGCATGTCCCCCCCAGCACAAGGCGCTTCTTGTTACAATATAACTGCTGCTGAGCACAGTGAATGAAAAAAAATTGCCCCCAGACAGCTACATTATTCTGAGATGCCCCCAAAACATGCAAGTGTGGGGGGGATTCACCATACTGTCCTACCCCAACTCTCCCAGAATTATTTGCACCGACACAGTGATCGGTCTCCACAGCTGGCCTCAGACTTATAACAAGAAGACTAAAGTCCCAACACGTCCCTGTTAATGGCTTCGGAGGCATTTGCTAAGTGCCCCCAGTACCTCTTACTGGCACCAAAGGCCTTCCAGTCCCAGGCAAGAATCCCCCTAAATATGCAGCTTTGCAAATGCGTGTCATTAAGACCCTTCAACACCTACAGAGAGTCGCAGGTTTTAGCCTTTGCTGCAGTTACACTTCTGCCCCATTCAGCTTCATTCTGCCCCCGAGATATATAAAGAACACCAAACACCTATTTGAGTTTGCCCAATTCTAAGGGTTTTAGGGTTTTTGCAGACAAAAATAAGCCGCGAAGCTCTTTAAATACTAAGAATCCCAAAAGTGAGGTATTTAACCCATGAGTGTCACGCACGAGATATCTCTGAAGCTTTTGCTAATGAATGAATGTACTCAGAGCAGGCGGAGGTTAACCGGCTGTAGATGAAAATATCACTTTAATCAGCGGGCTCCCGCAGAAGAGCAGCGCACTGTTTCTTTGCGAAATCTTTTGGCACGGTTCCGACAAAATGATATTAGTTTTCAAACGTGAATCTCTTATCGTAAACACCTACACTGAGACAAAAATGAAATGGTGACTTTTTATCGTGAAATTATGCGTATATTGTAGTTTGAAGGAGCAAATTCTGTGCAGGGAAAATGAATGTCTCGAGGTGAATGATAAAAGTCAGACGAGCCACTCAGCTAGAACATTGTGAATGCAGGAATATTAACGGGGCTCTGATGGTTCTCAATCTCTGGCCTGTAATTACTTCTTCGTGACGTCACACAATCAAGAATCCCATTATCATTTTAATACTCCGCAGCATATTGCAATAATTCTGTCCGGAATTAGGCAGCGTTTGGCTTCCAGAAGTGAAATTACAAGTAAAAATCCCTCTGCATTGTTGTTCTTTATAATAAACTCAACAAAGGTGTAAAGTGTGAGTGCAGGTGTGGGGTGGGCGACCTCACCAACATACGCGGTGGATTCAGTGTAACCGATTACAATCCAGCAGGTTGTCGCATCATTTTCCATGCCCTTTGCCAAATGTAGCAGAGAGGGGTGAGATTAAAGTAGTTTTTATATGTCTATCTGTTAAACCTATTTCCACCTGCTTGAGCACAGGTAAGATGTAGACATACCAAAATCTGATACATCACAAAATCGTCAATTTCTCCTGTCCCCAGTACCCCCCAACCATCTGTGGGAGGACAGAGAGGTCTCACCCCGCCTTGGCACCGCTGTTATGCTTTACACATCGCTTAGCTATCGTCCTACTTACTGAATGGAATCAAACAACTTTCTCGGAGGCCTGGCAGAAAGTGCTCCTCGGTGTGACGATCATACAGCAAACTGCGCTTTCAAAAAGTCCAATATAATACATTTGGAAGTGAGGCATAAAAGCCTTATTTTGCCCCAAATATATCTATGAAAAAGGATTTAGTATATAAACCGCTGTCTGGATTCTCTGGGTTTGTGATGTTGGGCATCTCCTGGAAATGTGTATACTGCACATCCAGCACTGTACTGTTACTCTGACAGACGTTACAATACCCCAGAACCGGCAGCTGCTGGGTCATACATTACAGGGATCCGCGCATGTACAAGTCACATAATCACCCTAGCTATAGATTCCTCCCGTTAGGAGCCAGGCGCCAGTAGAACCAAGTACTATAAAGCAGGATGAATGAATCCCTGTCTAGAATACCAGCCTCAGTAACATCAGTCTACTGTTGGGGAATCATGGATACACTAGAGTCACACGTGTAAAAGTATTTGCTTATGTATGATACACATGCTCTGTTAGCCTGTTACGCATACGTGGCGTCGTGTTTGTACCCGATTAGGATATTTTCCTCTAGAAATAGTAGACTTCAGGTATTTTAAATACAAAAGAAGAGGAAAGCATGAATCGCACATTCTGTGTGTCAGAAGACGAGTGAAGAATCGCTGCAGGTGTTGGGTTATCGGCGGCCAACGTGATGTTCCAGGAGAGAATCCAGCGCTCTCCATGTGGAGAAGCCTCTCCAAATATGTCTGAAACGGGAGAAATCTTTAATACCGCAAAGCTCTTGTATAAAGATCCCCTCAGGACGAGGCACAGATTTCCTTTCAGAGCGAACGCTTTTCACGGCCGCTGCAGTCCCAGAAAGAGCAGCTTTGATCCTTTTATTAACAGAACGTTCTTTATGATGTGGACGGAAATCCACTTCACCTCCTTTCTGTACACAACGTGATCTCTTGTCACAGAAACACAAATACAAAGAGAGGAGGAAACTCACGATGTACGCGCATGTCTGCAAAGAGCTAGCACTTAGATCTACACGTGTGTCTGCAAGAGCTAACACTCAAATCTACACGTGTGTCTGCAAAGAGCTAACACTCAAATCTACACGTGTGTCGGCAAAGAGCTAACACTCAAATCTACACGTGTGTCTGCAAGAGCTAACACTCAAATCTACACGTGTGTCTGCAAAGAGCTAGCAATCAGAT
>VKOC01000004.1:5685672-5716370 GCA_009364415.1 Spea multiplicata | reverse complement strand
TCTACACGTGTGTCTGCAAAGAGCTAGCACTCAGATCTACACGTGTGTCTGCAAAGAGCTAGCAATCAGATCTACACTGTGTCTGCAAAGAGCTAGCACTCAGATCTACACTGAGTCTGCAAAGAGCTAGCACTCAGATCTAAACGTGTGTCCTGGGATCGGCTGTAAGGGCTGTACAGTCCGCTGAATGTGAACTGGGAAACATTACCATGTTTTAGGGAACTAATGATGAATAATCTCCTCTAGACCCACACTGCAGTCCGAATGCTGTTCACTATGAAACTACGCTGGGTCCTGGGCTCCAGTCCTGTACCAAGCATGGTTCCGCTAGGTAGATGTCACGAATAGCAACCCAATTATCTCGTTCTCTGGGATCAGGAAATTAACCTGCCGGGGTCCCTGAGCCATGGCAGCCCCAACCAACCATGTTAAGCGATATACTACATGGGCCATGCAGAGTAAAAAAAAAGTATAATTAACACATTCCTACCCAGGCAGTCCAGCAATGCTAGGCCACAGATAGAATCATCCCAGAGATATAATGGCCACCTGTTGTTTTTTTTAACCCTTCCTCTGCCAGAGGAATACATGTGCACGAGCCCGCTGTCTGAAGCTCAACTGTCATGTGAATACTATATTTTTGTCAATTGAGTAAAAAAAAAGCGTAAGTCATTTTGGTAAAAAAAGACATTTAGATGCAAATTACCTGATCTGCTGCCTGAAAAGTTGTGCTGTGGTTCCTAAGGGGACAATTCAGGAAAGAGCGTTGAATAGTTCCACGCACTGCCTCGGCATACATTTTAAGGCAAAAATACAGGTTACACGACTCCCTCTTATTCTAAAGCATTTTAACTCTCTATTAAAAAGCACTGGCGAGAGTGGTACTTTACTGATACAAAAAGAACAGCATCACATTGATCTCAATCATCCTGATTCCTTGGGACACACAAAAGGTTAATGCCACACATTGTGTTACCCAAGCAAGCAGGTTTAAGACACAGACATGGCCAAACTGCGGCTGTAGAGAGCTGGGCCGCGCAGGGCCACTCGTACGGAACGTCTCTATGTGCGCTGGCTAGATACTTAGCCTTGTAGCTGGAGCTCTTACCCCTACCAGGCGCTGTGCCCCTCCACCAGGCCTTTCTTACCCCCGCGCAGATAACGGATCTCCTGCATCCCGCCCTGACATGTAACAACCCACAGATCTGCTGTCAATATTGATCTACCAGCCTTTCCTGTGTGTAATGTGTAAGGGCCCCTGTGTTTAACCCTTTAGCACCCATGTGCAAACTGGAACGGCTTTTCTTGTTATTCCTGGCCCTGGTTATTGAGGTAATTGCAATATGTTGTCTCCCACATTTCATGGCCGGAAACAGCAGTTTCACATTAAGCTGCACCCGGCCACGGACAGGCTGCGTGATTCTGCTAGGGTGTCAGGTCAGGATAAGAGCCCAATGCAGATCCCATACCTGATAAAAGAAGTCAAACATCATAAACCATCTCAAAATCCAAAGCAGCTCGCCCACTTCAAATCATACTTCTAATCGCGGGCGTCTCGATACACCTCGCTTACACCTACTTATCAGATAGCCTCCCATAAAACTCATGCAACTGTTTCCAGTGCATTTGTTTTATTCCTCTTTCTTTGCGAAGTCTGTCTGTTCCGTAACCTTGGGGACCAGAAATAGAAGCCATTGCAGGAATGGGGTAAATCTATCATGCCTGGTTAGGGGTCAGCTTAGTGCATAGCACTGGACACCCCTTACAGATCATAGTACGTAGTAAGTATTTGGCATTAAGCTACCCCAAATCTAAGACAAGGTCAAAGATAGATTAACGTTCGAGTCTTTACAGCAGGAGAAACGGGCGGACTAGATGGGGGCTGAATGGGGCCGATCTGCTGGCAGATTATGGGTTTCTATGAAATCGCGTATCGTGAATCATAAGTTCACCTACTCTGCTGCTGTAAGTCCTGGCAGGCTCCTCCACCTTTGTGGCAGACAGTAAATTTGTCATTATGAAAATATAATTGGCTGGCGTGTTTTGCTGCTGAGCTCTGGCTCTTTACCTATTTACGACCATCAGACAGGGGAATTTCAGCTGCGGAATGAAGCAAAGTTTCCTTTGCTTGTTTACAGAGTACGAAAATGAGAACAATTGCTGTGGAAGATGTTGACACTTCGCCAGGTTTGTGTAAGTCTGTGGAGACATCCTGATCCTGATGTTTCCTCAATGCCTACCGATTAATCAGAAATCCAGACGTGTCTTATGATACTAAAATAGGGCAGTGAGATTAACCTGCGAGCTGCCGGAGACCCTTGCAATTCAAGGATCGCAGAAATACAGAGGCTCAAGGCACAAGTCCTTACGTCTCAAAGGCACCAGTAAAATACAGCACCTTCTAAAATACATTAAAAGATAAAATACATGCAGCAAATTCTGCATATAGTTCGATTAAGAATAAGCATTTCTCACTCTATCCACAGACTAAAGGAACTCACTGGGTGGGATTTATTAACATCGATTAATCCTAAGGATGTATCACATCTGTGAGTAACACAGGAGATGGATACATTGGTGATGATCCAAGCTGCCCTCTTGAAGGCCAGAAGTACTCAAGGTCTTCTCCAGTGAATATTAGTCAGCCGCCAGGTATGAAGGTAATACGGATTACCTCTGAGGTGGTCTCTATTACGTGAATGACCAAGGACAGGCCTTTAAGGTTTACAGTTGAATTGGGGTGAACATCTTAAATCAGAGAGGGAAAAAGTCTGCGTATGTCATGATGAGGTATTCAAGAGGCTATTTCTGTAAAATCATAAGACAAATTATTCAGACACCATGTTTTCGCTGACCCCACAAACATTCTAAAAACAGGGAAAAAACTTTGTGAAGAAAGCTAAATATTAGTCACATGCGAAGTTCCTACATGGAATGTAAGAGCGGGTGTGAATGTGCGCACACAATACATCTGCTCCATGACAGGAACATACAGGAATGCAAAATGCTGTCTTTTTCTCAATCTGCATTGAGGAGCATTGGTTACATTATTACTAATCTGAGAATCACGATACAAACGCACTAAGTTTGAAAGTTTGGGCAAAACACATCAAGCAAGTCAATATTCCAGAGAACAGAGCTGAAAACAGACTCCACCGTGGTTTAACGTGTGGAGGGAGGTTATCGGGTCAGGTAAAAGCACAAAAAGCCTCGTGTCCGTGTATCCCCGACAGATAAGAGAGCCACACAACACCTAGAATGTGCCAAAAGCCTCTCCAAAAAAGATAAAAGGCATCTGCCCACGGAATGAGTGGTCAGCGAATTCAGCATGGCGGAGTTCATGTTTTAATATTGCAGCAGCGCACACTGAAAATAAACGAGCACGATGGCTCCAGACGCATTTTGTCTCACCATGGAAATGCGCTACTAAATATTCACAAAACTTACACGCATGCGCTCAGGATTCATGGCATGTCCCTCACCTGTCACGTCATGGGTATTGTCCATGTATAGACATACATGACTAGTTTGCATTCAACGTACAATTCACCCACAAGGTAATCTCATGTGATTTGGGGGCAACGCAAGCCTTTGCATAAAAACTATTATTTTTCACCACTCCTGCACTAAAAGCATTTGATATAAAACTCTGTAATAGCTGGGAATGCGATGCAGAACTCGTCACATTTCAGATGGCGTTCGGGGCTCTGGGACTGTTTTCTCTCCGGATGGTTCTGTGAGATGCCTCCGTGTGCTGCGGGGTAAATGTGAGCCAAGTTATGTATGGGTCACTGACCCTAAACTGTAAGTGGAAGTGAATACATATCCTACGCATATACATGTCAACACTAAGTATACCTCAAGGCTCTATTAACTCCTTCGCTGCCCACAGAACACACATTTCCAAAGACTTGAAGTACAAACACAAGATAGGAAGTGTAATGAGAAGCCGGCCCGGCGCGGCACGTAAAATCACCTCTGGCCAGCGGGTACAGTGTATTTATTACATGGAGTAAGTCATTTGGATTGATTAGCATATTTACTAAATATTGTTGTGGTGAGTAGTTTGTTTTAGTGCAGAGCAAATGTATCATTATCCAAACGCAGACGGGAAACACTGTGTCATTTGCATGTTTTACATTTCGTTTTCTCTCTTACAATGCTGAGAATGTGATTAACAAACCGGCTGAATAAGGAATGGTCCTGGAATCCTGCTCCGCGCATGCAGAATAAAACTTCTGTTATTAAAACGCTGCTATGGGAATGTTTACCAACAGCGAGGATCATGACAGGACAGACTGCGTACACCCCTGCTTGAGCATAGGTGAGTGTATGACAGCTATCTCCAGTAAGGATTTCTTTAAGACGAGGCTTGTTGGGCCTAGACCTACATGGAGACCTCTCATGCATTAGCAGGACTGTCCAGGAAACTTAATGGATTGTTGGCCACTATAGGCGAGTCATGGGCAATAGACACAAAGCTGATTGCGATTACACCCTAGGATGATACAGGGTTAACATTCTCAGTGCTGGGTTGGAAATAACCCCGATCCATCCAAGTAAAAGCCTGCGCCACCCCTTCCGCTAATTCTATGAATACATGACAGCGAGCTTAATACACGGGTTCTCTACGTACTGGTTCTCTACCCACGAGTTCTCTACCCACTGGTTCTCTACCCGTGGGTTCTCTCAAAAAGGTTGAATCAAAGTTCTTGAAACGCTTCCTCTCTCATTGGTTTTTTTTTTTTGTTCTTAATGCAATTCCAAAGTGAAGATAGAAGCTTGGAAGCGACTTATTGCGAACTATGCAAGAGATTTGTGACAGGACGTTAAAACTTCATGTCAAGCCTTTCATGCAAACAATAAATATTACTTCTGCTCATAATCAGACTTTTCTCCGGCTTCGTCTTTGAATGTTGAACCTTTTTCAATTAATTAAAAACTATGCACTGCAGAGTGCATATTTTATCAGCTCTCGGCTGCTTAAGTGTCTAGAACAGACCAGGCAGGTTTTTTCTCTTCCAGGCAACCAAGAGCAAGTACTTGCAAGGGTCATATCTTTTTAATTATCTTTTCTCTCTTTGATTAATTATTCCGTCTGACAATAGAGGGTTTCTAATGCTATTCACCTGCCTCTGATGATTGACAACTTTTCTGTCTGATTCAAAGCAAGCAGCTGCTGCCATGATCGCCTAGCAACGGGACTGTGATGGATGAACCCCAAAGATGGATGACTGTAATAAATCATGTCTTCGCCTATAAAACTAGGGTGGGGGGAAAGGATGGAATGAAACAAAAACAAAACAAGGTTTCTTTCTCACCCAACACCCCCCCAATTACACCTGGAATGGACTTTGTGTGTTCGCGACAAACTGCGTCACAGGGGGTTGAAATACATTAGGCGGCTGCACGTAGACCCCTCGCTTGGGCTATCTTAACTTTCCTGCTGCGGAGAACACAGGATGAGACCCGATCCAACTAGATCTGTATTCTGTTGGGATCAGGGTAAAAACAACCATTTTTCCAACATAAATACATACATAAATAAATTAGAGAATTATCATCAATTAGACCCAAAAAAAAAAGAGTTTTACCCGCTGCCAATAAAGTGTTTTTGGCCCTGTTTCGGAGGTGATTTATGTATAAGTCCCTGTGTGGGGAAAGTCATCCAGACCAAGTATTTTTTCTGTGTGTAAACCTTGTGTTTTTTTGGTTGCATGGCAAACATAGAACCTGCCGACAGATCGGCCACCATTCGGCCCCATCTAGTCGCCCGTTTCTCCTGCTGTAAAGACTCGAACCAGTCGTTGGTCTCGTCTTAGATTCAGGAGCCGTATGTCTATCCCATGCATGTTTAATACCCTCACTGTTTTACCCTCTACCACTTCTGCTGAGTGGCAGCTCCACTTACCCCTCTCAGTAAAGTAAAATAAAAACTTAACTCACACCGAACAGACATGAAATGCCGCCTATTAATGCAAAGACATATCGGAAAAGGCTCTATGCTTAAAAGATCTATGCGCTGATCGATTGTTTTGGAAATATATCCAGTTTTTCTTTCAAAGTTCAGGGCTGAGTGACTTTTGATTAAACGGAGAAAATAGTTTCCAGGTAGAAGTGCGGCTCCGAGGGCTCTCAGCGGCAGATGTTGGAAAGTCCTGGGCTGATTCGACTGGGGCTTGGGATCCACAGCTGTTTTCCGGGGCAGAGGGAATATGCAATGCTGGCTATTGTTTCATCGTTACAGCACAGACATGGTGGAGTCGGATATTAAGTTAATTAAGGAGTCTGCAGACAATATCTTAAAACAATGTATTTCTGGTTTCCTTCTAAAGCCTGAGATGTTTTCACACAGTGAATCGGGTGAGGTTTGAGCCTCTCACTTAAAAAGTGTTAAATTTGAATGGTTTGGTGCCCAGAACTTTCCTGCCAGGGTTTCAGGGATGGAACATACCTTTGGGCTCAGAGAATCCTGAGAGGAGTATAGAAGGTACTTCAGGCTTGAATAGTTCATATTACGCCATGATATTACGCCATGATAATCGGCTGACTGATACAGATCCCCCTCCCAATAAATCCAGCGGCTCCAGAAAGGAAACCAATGTAGAGGTAAAAGAAACCACTTGGCTTATAGGATGGCCCATCATATACAAGCAAAGGGCCACAAATCAATGTCACAGATCCCGTGCCGCGGCCAATGTGTATCTGCACCGTCCACTCTCAGCCAAACCCTCAGCCGTTAAAATTAAAAACATGCAGGGCAAAACATGTATGATACGTAAAACAATGATAATAACATGATTGGGACTTGGTGCAGCTTATTGTAATTATTTGGGAGCTGAATAAAAAACATGCTGATTTCAGAAAATGTTACAAAAACCTTAATTAAAAACTAACACGAAAAAGTGCTGAAACTAAAAGCAATATACGGAAAGGAGGATAAGTGACCAACATTCAAGCATTGGGAGCTATGGGGAAAAAAAACCCCAAGTACTAGGAACGTTTGGTCACCTGTGGCACTCAAAAGGTTAAGCGGGAAATTAAACAAATAAGGTTTAGTTCTGTGTCAGTCACCCTGTTGTATTGTACAACCCTGTACGCACTGTTGGTGATTCATGAGAGACAACATTAATAATATTCCATTAATAAACATCACATAAAGCCAAGCCTACTGTGACCTTAGTGTCAGAGTCTATTCTGTACAACTTTAATACTACAACGTTTATAATATCTGCCGATTTCTTAGTGAGGACCATAAGAATGGGGAGCTTCCACACATTGCGCATGCAGACCACTGATTAGGCCATTCTGCCCTGTCACTTACAGGGTTAATACAGATACAGATATCCCTCTGAGAGTCAAATTTAACCCTTTTGGTCTATGTCACCCCACATTAGGAACTGGATCCTTATTCTAACTTTCCCAACATAGAGATCCTATTCTTTAGGGTAGCTACGACAGTTCCATTAACTCTTGCGTAGCTGCGCAGGATGCCAATTACAGTTGGCGATATCTGCCAAGAAACAATACAGAAAGCGAAGCCATTCATCACGACGAGTCCTTCCAGGCCTCCATTCTGCCGCAGCCTGTCCACCTCTCAGGTTACTGCTCTACACGGCGAGTCGAAATAATATTCACAGTGATAAATGGCACCATATGCCTGATATCCGTCATCAATCTTTCCAAACGAACATCCATCTTCCATAATGCATGTTAGAATCACGTGAATCACATGTGAGCTCCCGGATTCATTTACAAAACCCCCTGCAAGCCGCTCCAGCCTGAATGATGTCTATCACCGGGTTTACTTTACCTCCAGTGCCGCAAACTAGGGGGATAATAACACCGCTTGCACATCAAACACAACAATAAGGATAACAAGAACAATCGCAGTAACAATAACATCCTAAGTGTTTGTTCACGGTGACCGTCTTCCATTCTACGACTCTACAAATCTGTGCGGCTCTGTAGTGAAACTGTAGCAGAAGGGAAAAAGGACAGCGTTTCACTAAACTCGCTCCTTTCCTCCCCTTGTCTGCCAGGGCCGATTTGATAAATGACACCCGTCATTCTGTCAGGAGGGAAGGGTGGGTCAGTGATACATGACTCTGCCGAAAAGGAAATTGACTGTTTGGCACAGGAAGATTTCTCCTCCACCAGGATTTAGTTTCACAACGCAGAAAATCCACAGCGATACTAAACCACGGTGGGGACAGCCTGGCATGCAGGCTCCGAGCGCGCATGCTACACAAACCTATATCCATCTATCTACCTATCTATATATGCACACATATATACACATTTCTGTAAACACACACATTTCTTAAAACCGGTATTCCGACTTGATTCTAGGCACCTTTTGTACCGTGACACAGGTTAAAGGGGTGACACAGGTTAAAGATTATGGGGTTCCATGTCAGACACCGTAAAACACAAAAAAACATGGTAAAAATTAGCATGTTTTAAGTAATCATCTTGCAGCTTGACATCTGCATAGTAAATTTTAAAAGAAAAAAAATGTGTCAGACAGGCATGAGCCGCTCCCCTCCCCCGCTTTCATTAGCTCACTGGCAGGGTGGCACTTTTGAACCTCATTACCGAGAGAGGATTTATGAGGCTGAACCCAATGGCAAAGGAAAGGCATCTGTCAATAATTGTAGGAAGCTGCACTCACAGCTTTGAAATCTCATTAAGTATGCAGTTATCAGACATAAAGATCAAAAACATTACTCAACTCAGACAGAATCTTATGGAGGAACATTAATTAGCAACAGGCCTACAGTAAAGAAAGAGAAGAAAGAAAGAAGGAAGGAAAAAGAGAGAGGGAAAGAAAAAGGAAGGAAAGAAAGAATGAGAAAAGAAAGAGGAAGGAAAGAAAGAGAGAAAAAAGAAAGAAAAAAAAAACAGACTTCCTCACACCTGCCCAGCCCACAAACCCAAAGCAACACTCTCCCTCCCGTCACACGCAAAAAAATAATTCCCGGCATCTGAGACTGATCAAGTACATGAAATGAGAGAGAAAAAAATCAGTTCAGACAATCTTGGCGGTGAAGAGAGAAAAGGAAGAAGCTGTCAAACTTGAGAAGATGTCAGTACTGGCCCTGATTACAAGGGCCTATACATTTCCCAGGCCTTTTATCATCCCTGCCATCAAAAACAGGCTGTGTGTCACAGATGCCTGACTGATGGCTGCCAGTCTTCGGCGGGAGCCGGCAAGCTTCCAGCGGCCCCTGCCGAGAGTCTGGCCTCCAGCAACAGGCTTGACCCAGTGGGAAGGATACTTTGGGCACACGGCCCGGACCCCAAAGATACTGAAAATAATCAGGGATATTGCTTTTCAGTTACACGCATCAGACTCATCTCTTCCCTCCCCGAAGGAAGTGAAGACTAAAGAATATATATATATATATATATATATATATACACATATATATACACACATATATATAATCAGGCACCCTCGCTTATAAAGTGCAGCCACTTCACCCCCAGTGGGCAACATGAAGGCAAAAACCCATCATTTTAATGCTTGATGTTCCAGAAGTTTGAGCCATGCTGGTACAATGCGTCTACCGAAGTCACATAGCAAGAGATGGCAATTAAACAACCCCAAAAATTCAGCAAGAGGCACAAATGTGCTGGCACCGATATCATGGGCCACTCTGCCACATGAACCAGAGGCACCCAAAATATTTCTTATGTTGTGGTTATAAAGCCAATAAAATGCAATGTTATTTCACGGCACGACCTAGAGCTAAGCGTTTGTCAAAAGCTAGACCAGTGCATGAATAAAGTCTTAAGCCACAGAATACATCGAACTCTTAAAGCTGGCTTTCTGCACCCCTGGGCACAGCAGTCAGGGTCCTATCGGTACAATACATGTGATGCGACTTGCATTAGGAGCGGTGACATGGTGCTTCGACAAAATCACCTGATTCTGACATACATATACATTGTATGCAAAAGTGCACAAACCTGTTAAAATATTAAACCAAAGGCCATGCTCTATGACACTTAGACATGAATGCACAGTGAAATCTTGCTTTGCAATATATTATTTGCATACAGGGGCACAACAGACAGGTCAGTAACTAAGTAATATCCATCTGCCTGCACATCAAGGCCTTACAATGCCAGCAACAGAAAGTGTTTGGTGCTCTGTCACTGTGCCGCACATTGTGGTGTGAGCAAGCCCATGTGTCACATTATATGCAGTGTCACTGTGCCGCATTATATGCAGTGTCACTGTGCCGCATTATATGCAGTGTCACTGTGCCGCGTTATATTCACTGTGCCGCGTTATATGCAGTGTCACTGTGCCGCGTTATATGCAGTGTCACTGTGCCGCGTTATATGCAGTGTCGCATTATATGCAGTGTCACTGTGCCACATTATATGCCGTGTCAGTGTCGCATGCTGCAGTATATGCAGGGTTGCTGTGTCGCATGCAGCGGTATAAGCAGGATCACTGTGCTGCATGCCTGCGGTATATGCAGCGTCACTGTGCTGCATTCAGCGTTATAAGCAGGGTCACTGTGCCACATGCCATGGTATAAGCAGGGTCACTGTGCCGCATGCCATGGTATAAGCAGGGTCACTGTGTCGCATGCCTCGGTATAAGCATAGTCTTAACTCAAGCATATTCCTGTTCCGCACAGTCCAGTCTCTTTAATATAAAACCCAATTCCATCCCTAGCGCAGAGATATCTTACGTGTACACCAATTTATGTCTGTATCTGCTTAACTCATTAAAAATACCGGGTTTCACTTATTTGGGGGGAAAGCATCCTAAACATTTCCTGTGTTTTTCCAAATACGTCCTAATACCAAGCAATTTCGTATTGTTTGCTTTTAAAGCCTCGTTGTATCCTCATCCTATGTTCAAAAAATATACATACAGGACCCCTAGCAGCGTACGTTGGCTCCGATTACTCGCTGCGAACGCTATGAACCCTCATCTCCGCCGGACTTAAGTTTCTTCTGCGAGGTTTCAAAATGGCAATCACTAGAACGAGAATAAAACGTTGTCTTCCCCCGTCAACAACTTAGCGATTCGTGCCACATCCAGAAGCTTATTTGGAGAATGGCGTTTGCGGCATGTTTCTCCATATGCTCTAGTGCCCTATCTTTGCTGTGTGTAACGTTTAAGCGATTACATCAATTACATCTTGGAGAATTAATTATAAAATATCACATCATTTGTGGATTCGTTAAACATTACCAGAGAGGAGAAAGAAACAAATTGGCTCTGCATTTATTGGATAGTCCGCCTTCACCAACGAAAGAAAAAAGGGGAAAAAATCCAAAAGGTCAGCGCCGCTGCATACGTGAAATCCAGGTACGCAGAATGACGTATTGCCGCGCACAGATCCAGCCGAGGCCGTTAAACGCTGTCCATTCACAGTAATTAATTTGGCCTGTCTCTTTACAGGAAATGCAAAAATCCTATCAAAATAAATACATTCTTAAATAATGACCAGCATTTTATTAATGACCATAGTTAATGGAGGAAAGGGTTATACATCTTTACTTATGCAAAATAAATTCATCCGGCTTCATTAATATTCATTTATATTCAAATAGCATTTAAAATGGAATAGTGCATTATGATAGCCAACAGCTAATTGTATGCATATTGTAATCTATGAAGAAAATTCAAGTGGAAATTGCTGGATTAGCAGACTGAAAGGACTATGGCATTTTAAAATGTTCCCTGTTTTTTTTTTATTCTGATTTATTTTCCTGACAAATTCTCTTGTACAATATTTTAATAATTTGCTATATATATTTTTTAGATTATTATTGATAAAAAAAAAATCAAATGTAAATTTTTCTTTTGTAAAAATATATTTAGAGGAATATTTTTTTTTTAAAAAAAAAGTGTATCAAGCCTACAGTATAGATTTTGCATATGGTTTTAATATTTAACTGGAAATTTAAAATGAGTTTAAGATACAAAGTTCAAATCTTTATTAGGTAATCTCCTCCCTACAAATTTGCAGGGGTCCCCTTATTCCCAAACAGCTGCTGTGTGTTAAAAAGAAGGAAAAAAAAGTAATAATTAATAACACGTGTCCCGGCAATATAAATTAATTATTTATAATTAAGGACAAACAAGGAAAAGTTACATTATTCTTTAAGGCTCACGGTGAAAAAAGCGTTTGAGGGTGCAATGGCGCGTTAGCGGGATTCCTCTCTGTGTGTCTCACTCTTACACAACTCATTAATTGTTTACAGAGCGACCCTGATTAATTTACTAATTACCATCCTTTAAATGGGAACTGTTAAACATCACTTAGGCAGCCAATTTACTGTGATTTTCATATACAAAAATTCTAAAAATGTTTTTAAAAAATTAATAAAGTTAAAAAACAAACAAAAAAAAGACAAATTTTAATTTTCGAAAGGAGTTGTGCTGCGCTTTCTTATCGTTTTCTATGCATGATAAAAAAAATGTAAACTTAAAATACATCCAGTTTCCTTGGTGTTAATTTAACGTTCCATTGAACTATACTGTGCAGTATTTTCTTAGTAGAAATCATAGGGAAATTAACAATAAAAAGATGTTTATTACACCCTTTTATGGACTGCAATGGAACAGAGGAAATTCTATCACTGTTTCCCTGATTTTTGTAAGTTTAGCGGTCTAATAAGTAAATGAAAATATTAAAGACGCTATTAATGCACCTGGGTATAGATTTAAAGGTATATAAATGCATGCGTCTGGACCCTTCATCAGTTTTACATAGAATTGTTGTAGTATCTTGTTATGTAATTTTACGAAGGTGTGTAATCGAGCTAACTGCAGTAACACATTAAGCTACCCGGCCCAAGCATTGGTACTAAACGCTGCAGTCGGTATACCGTTCAATCCACCTACTTTTGCTGCTTTTGTGAAAAGTTGGGTGGATAAATATTTCCATCAGCAGATCACCCGGGGCTGCTTTTGGTATTCCAACCCAGACACGTATTTTGTAGGTTTCCATATTAATTAGGACAGCAATACATTGCAACCTTTTAAAAAGGAGAGTATGCTCTACACTTTGGGAATTTTAACAGCTCGGCTGGTGAAGTAACCCGCAGGGTCGCGCACAAAACTACGGTGTCTGCATGTGGGTTAATTGCGCAATGTTCCTGGCATTTTAAGTTAAATGTGGGCTTATGCCTGAGAAGTCTACTAGCCCGGTTGATGCAAAAGGTTAACGGTAAGCTAATTACGACGCTGCGTTCCTGTAAAGCGAATGCATTCTATTTACATGGCCTTTTTGGAATACAATAACGTTAATGTCACGGTTACATGCGGTCGTACATATAATGTCACAGATGCCGAGCCCAACACACTGCAATCCTGCAAGCAGCAGCACCAAGGAACTACTTTAATCCTATAACGATACAGCAGTCACAATTCATTCTAATCTCTGTACAAAACAATCTTAGGAGAGAGAGAGAAAAAGAAGGAAATGCAGACTTGTGAGCCAATTTAAGAAATAACTGCTGATACATCAGTTATTGACTATTTCAGTCCTGTGCATGATAGCGCTCAAGGCAAAACAGAGAATAAGATGACAACATCAACGGATTTCAGTAAACTGTACCGGGGGAGAACACTGGATGCCTAATTGACAGCTGTCAGGATAATGGGAGAAATGGCAGCTGATTCTGAAAATGTCTGTTTTCCACCAGGATTCTCAGTGGAATCTTTCAACCATGCTTACATTTAAGGATTTTTCTTCTTTATTATTCTCATCCTCTTTCTTGCATTGTTCTTCACTCTTTTGCAGAAAAAAAGGGCACAGGACAGCCATAGCTAATCATTTTGTCAGCTTGCTTCTAGAGAAAATCTCTGTCCAACGACAAATGCGAGGCAGTTCTGTAGGCAAATGATGTGCCGTAGTTTGTGCCTGGAAGAGCCTTTCCAGGAGGAACAACTCTGGCTTTTACATCAACACCGAACAGATATAATAAGCACAAGGGGATCCCTCTCCCCATCCGTCCCACCTGGAGCCTTCCAGCCATTGCTTGCTTATTTTGTTTTTTCTCTGATTTATTTATAAACTCAAAGTCCTGCATTCTATTTGTTTTTCATTCTATTAATAAATTAACAAGTTATTATTGTGCTTGAAAAATACAAAAACATTTGTATTATTGTTTTTATTGATAAATATATATAATATATATGTATAGCACAGCATGATGACCGCGGTTAAGGTCGGCTTCCATTAATATGGCGTTGGTTGCTGAAAGGATTCATAATGAAAATAGGGAGCCTGTACTTTATATAATCAGTGCGCACGACAATGCTGACTATACTGTATCTAATGTTTAAATGTCGATCCCGGCAAAGTATCCTTTCCCTCTACCTTGATTTAGGAATTTATTCCAGAGGTGCCAACCAGATCTGCGCTCAATGACAAAGCACATCACAAACAATACTGCCACTAAATGCCCTCCTGATCATCGCTGCCTGCGCCCTTTACCTGCTCCGAGACTCCTGCGTATTATATGCCTTATTGATTCCGATTATTGATGCTTTCTGCTCCTGCCTACCTTGGCAGCAATGAATTTGTGCACCTGTGTGCTAGGTCTGCGGGGTCGGTGCTGATGAGATATTCTTGCCTATTTTGTTTATTTCCTACAGCCCATTAAAAAGGCCTAATCCCTAAGAAATGATTATCCAGGTACCAAAATCCATTTGTCACCTGCAGCAGAAAATTGAGTTAATGCTCAACTCAAGGCAAGCAGGACTGTGTAATATCAAGTTGATTACATCAAACTAGCTGCAAACCTAATTCTGCTCGATGACACTGCGTGGAGCTTGTCATCTCCAATCATTAAAGATGTCAGGAATCCATCACGTTTACAGCTAATTAGGTGAACACTAATGAAGCTGGCAAAACAACTTTTCTTTCTTTCTTCTCTTTTTTTTTTTTCTTTTTACGGCTGAGCGGACCTTTATAGTTAGGGGAGGGGGTCCAGTATTTTCAAGAAAGAATTTCCTGATTTACCAATCAGATAAAAGAAACTAATAATAAAAAAATAATAATAATAAAAATAAACAAAAAAGAGTAATCAATTTGTCATCATTCACAAAATGTCACAAAAGTCACGCAGCTGCAAAGACAGTATAAATCTTCAAGTTCTTAATTCTAAAATAAAATTCAAAATTCCGGAGTTTGAAGCATATAATATTCTTTTCTTCCCCTCTCTACTACGTGTGCCCTGGACACATTTCCCCAGCCATATCCATTAGAAGTAAAGCAGTAGTCGGTCTACGAGAGAGACTGAAAGCCCTCACTCTGCCAACTTCTGAATGACCATAAAGCTATTGATGAATGTGCCTGTCACGAAAGAGACAATTAAATCAAATATGAAACAAAGTCGTTTTGACGGGTCATTTTGGTAGAGCAAAATCATTCGCCCATCTCTTATTAGCTGAGCAGTGTAGTTTTTTTTCCCTGCCCTGTGTTAACAGAGTGCTTGTTAAATAACCTGCTATTTTAATAAAAACAAAAAAAAGAAAGTTTTTATTCACGACCCTTTCTTACATGGAGCTGATGTGTAAACCGCTAAAATGTACGGTCGGAATAAATGGCAGATGCAGGAGAACGGCAGAATAAAAGCAATCGCGATAAAACAGAGTCATCTGCAACGCCTCACACCGTGGCTCCAGCGACATCATTCCTTAAACTATGTGCTTAATCCAGCGGCGGAGAGACTCGGCGTAATAAAACCTTCTGCTGACCAATTTCATTCAGCCTGTCAGGGATATATAGACTGGGCTTATTCCTAATAAAATAACATGTTTGCTTTATATTTTTCCTGGCTGGAATAATGCCTTCAGTGGCATGTGAATTAACGGACGTACCCCTCATTTATTTCGCAGAAGATACATTTAATTCGGCGTTTATTAAATCCTAAATCCGTCTAAAATAGCCTCCGATATCTTTTAATATTTATTTGAAGAGCCCAATATTTTATTTTCTAAGAATCTGAGTTGCGGAGGCCTACTACTTCATAACACAGAACGCCGGGGCAGTGAAAGGGTTTAAAGTTCACAAAGCTGGACCACACTTTAAATAAGAAAAAGGCACAACGCACATTCTATACACCGCTCTACAAAAAACACAGCTACGGCCGCAATATACTATGAATGCAAGTTACCAGGGTGCGTGCAAATCTACACGCCTCAAATATATATATATATATATATATATATATATATATATGTATGTATGTATGAGCGCAGCCTTGTTTCACATACATATATAAATGATGGATATCACAGCCACGCGATAGAACACAAACACATGTATGTTTTCTCTACTGTCGGCGGTGCTTATATTATTTTCAGCATGCTTCCTGTGCATTTTATCGAAGCTTGCTGGTGCTTCATTAAATGTACATTAAACATAACTCAAGAGACCAGCGAATAAAGAAGAAAAAGTCCGACTCCCCGAGTTACATTTACATTGCAGGGATGGAGAAGGACGCTGCATGCGCGTTCCTGGGAACCCTTTCCTAACTGGACGTGTGAAAGGAAGTGGAGCAGACGCTGAACCCAGAAACACAGCCGGCCTCGCAGGCAAACAGCTGATATGTCAGGTCATCAGCACCCACATGGACGTTGCAACAGGCGAAGTAAGCGGAGACTGCCAGGGCAGGAAGTTGACAGGGCATAACTGACGTCACGGGGCCTGATGTTACCATGGCAAGTGATTTATTGATGTTTATTGGGAATGAATAGATCAAAGACAGCTAGCTGACAGGCAATCAATCAGTCGTCAAATGGTGGTGGCAACAGTCCATAAAATAGAATCCTTTGCCGTTCCACATGTTCGAACTGAAGATTATTGCAAAATAATGTTTTGGCTCCTTCCCCCCCCCTTGTGCTCCTACCTTACTGCACCCTCCCTCCTCTCACCCCCTGTAGCCTCAGAAAAGATTGCTAAATCCTAATAAGAGCTGACATTTAGAATAAACGCTACACGTAATCGCAACCATCCCAGGGAAAGGATAAAACAACAAATAAAAAACATACGTGTATGTACAAACGCACAATGCATTCTACGTAGATACAGGCACGCACATATGACAAAAAGGAGAAGAACGCAGAGGAAAATGGAGAGATATTTAGAGGCTGGATCAAAGCTTGAAGAGACAGCTGACAAAAAACAGACCCTTTTTATCTTTTGTGGGTTTTTTTCCACAGTTCCTCAGATTGAGAAATGAGAAATCAATAAGATCTCTACATCTTGCCAATGTCAACCATGAGTCCATCTCAAGTCCATGTTGCCTTCTCCCTACAGGAGCCTTGGGTGAACTTTCCCTGGCCCTCTGTTCCCCTTCTAACCTTACAAACATCCCAGCACAGCCTCCTCCTGTGAACAAACAAGCCCTGACCCCGGTGAACGCTTCCTTTCCAGAGGGAGAGTCACAAAATGAATGAAAGTGGCAATAAAAGTAGAGAATAAAGGGAGCGCTCAGCCCCAGGGTGGCCAAGGCTCAGTAACCTCTTGGGAGCACAACTTTCTTGGTTCTGTCCTTAGTAAGATATATGGCCACCAAGAAGCAAGAAGACAATTACCTTCTCAGATCTGCAGATTCCCAGATAACCCCACTGCACACTCAGGGTGGGGTATTAAGCCTGCAAAATTCACCCCCTAACATACACACATTACAGCCTTTAAGTACAGAACTAGAGGCACAACAGCCCCACCATGTCACCCCCTCCCAAAACAAACCCCCCAAATGAAAGAAACAAAAACAATATATTCCCAAAGGGGGCAGAAACAAATGGCAAGGCAATGTGAGGGTTAAACAGTGGGATGGAGGGGGTATAAGGCACAGAAATGCTGGGAGGCAGGGAGGGTAACTGGTGGTCGCATGGCAGAACAGAAAGGGATCTGGGAGCTGAGTTACCTGCTGCCCTCCTCGGAGCTTGCTGCTTCCTCCTCGGCATGCTGCTGCTGCTACTGCCCCCGGCTGCGCCCGGCTCTGCTTTTTGGGGTAGGGGCAGGAAGAGTTATTGTGACCCCACAGATCCTCTGAGCTGATCCACTTCTCGTAGATTTCATGCAACGACCAGAGGGGAGGGAGGCTGCAGATCGGAAGTTTGCAATCAAACAACAGCCAAAAATCTGTACATACAGATAGACAGAGGTATAAAAACAATGTGTGCAAAGGCAATGTCCTCCCCGAATTCACAGACCGGTGGGGAGGGAGGAGATGTGCGTGGAAGGGGGGAGGCTGTGGGAAGAGTGGGTTTCCCCGGCTCGGATCACATCAAGCCATGGGGAGAGACATCCAGACTCTGATCCTCCTCTCAGGCTGAGCTTAAAGGGAGCGAGCACAGCAGCCACACGCACCGTCACTTTAACCCCTTCCTGGGGGAGCGGGGACTGTCACTCGGGGTGGCAGCACACGAGCGTTAACTCTTCCTGGGCTGAATCAAACACTGCCAGAGGCTGGTGGGAGCAGGGCAGGTCACTTTTAAAGCTTCCTCGTGGGAATGCGTGGTCTGTCTGTCCCTTTAAGTGGCTGGCAGGCTGTTTGCAGGGGCTGTCACTTTGATTCCCTCCCTAAATAGTGGGCTCTGTCGCTGTTACCTGTCGTAGGGGTGACATCAGCCTTTATGTATTAAATGAAGCTGTGGCAGGGGAAGCATTTACCCCAGACACACATGGGTGCTGCCACTAGGTGCCCCCCGCACGTGGACACGCAGAGAGATCGGCACTTTGTGGGGTTAAAGGGACAGAGCGGTGGCCTGGTCTGTTAACCTTATGTGATCCAGGAGATCCAGCATGCAAACCCCGACCCCATGCAGGGGGCATCCGCAGAACATGCAACACATATACCACAGCTCGAGTTAACCATTGCTGCGCCCCTCTGACAGTGCCCACACTCTGCTTATATGTACCGGGCAAGCTACGGGACCCGGAGCCTTCACCGCGCAGCGCGACCCGGGGGTAGATTTCCTGCCCCATACAGCTGCAGACTATAACACTTCTTCCTATCCTTCCTGCAATGTGGGGCATCGCAACATCATCTCCATAACCGAAACGCCTCGCCTCTTACTTTACAGTTACCAAACGGACTGATGTTTTTGCCACCTACCGCACATACCGGTGGCAAGTGCCACACACCAACTACTCTCCACAGACACACAGCTTTTCGCACTATAAAGGGGCCTGTGAATTGGGGCTGTAGAATGTGTCAGCATCGCAGATGGATCGGCCCCTTGGTCGGTACTTGTGGAATGATACATTTCATGCACAAACACTTGTGGAATGATACATTGTTGTGTAAACCACACGGATACATTCCATGCACAGACACAGCACAGAGTGCGACTCTTTCCGCCAAGCACTACTCCTTGGCTCCGGAGGCCAAGCCACCTTGCTTGCTGCGCTGCGGGGGTTAATACTTACAGAATGTTCTATTGTCGTTGTGTGTTCCATGTACACGCACAGATCATCGCATGATGGGAGCACACCTTCCCGTCTCCAGCACAAATCCCCACTTGGCTCTCTGCTTTGGAGTTTCAGGTCTGCTTCTTTGAATTCCACCTTGGGGTGCATCAAGGTTTAACTCTTTGCTGCAGAGCGGATTTTTACACATATATGTATTTAAATATATATGTAAGTGTTGCTTTCAGTTTTTAGAGGTTTCTTTTTGCTGCTGGAAATACTTTTCTCCCAACTCGCAGCTTGTTGTCACTTTTCCACAAGAGCCGATCCCTTCTGCACCAGATTCTGCAAAGCCTTTTTTATGATCACTTTGATGTAGAACAATCAGAAGACCCCCTCACTGATCCCTTCAGATCAAGTGTAACGGAAAGGTGAAAATACAGTCCAAGTTCACAGCAAGGAAACCCCAGGCATGAGCTACTGGTAAATCGATGAGCTTTGGGCTCGATTGCGTATTCCTGGCTGCAAATCCTTTAACATCAGAAGGAGGGTTGAAGTGTTTCAATGCTCTCTGAACATGCAGACTATTGCCAAACACCTTCTTGGCTGCCAATGGCACTTTTAGCCCCGTTTCTTTGTGAGGCTAATAGATATTTCATGACAGCTACAGCAAATCAGAGGCTTTCTTCCAACTCCCAGGTTGCATTGTCTCTGTTTAAAGAAGTGGAGCAGATACCAGTAGCATTCCAGCCCTTATTTTCAGTTTGCAGGGGACAGAGAAAAGAAAATAAAAAGAGAGAGAGAGAGAAAGTGATCTCTTCCAAGATCAAAAACCTCCTACCGCCCCCATCCTTCAGGAGCTGGGATATTTCCAAATACCTTCTTAGCTGCAGATGTTTGTCCTTCACATCCTGTAGGGAGAAGCACAGGATCCTGCTGCCACCAACTTGCAGGGATAGCGCTGCACTCAGGACTGTGAAGTTTTCCTAGGTTGCTTCTTAAATGGTAAATCTGCTGTAAAGCAGGGATTGCAGTGAGTTTCCTCCAAGTCCTCTGGAAATGCTGCGGTGGGGATTTGGAACCACAAAATAAAACTAGCAGATCAGAGGAGGAAATGAAGGGTGAGTTTTGTCAGATGTTGTGGATTTGGGGAGCACGGAAGGCAGGCTGTGGTGTCTCCACATCCAGTGTTTGTGTGTCAGGAATAGGTGATTCTCAGGCTGAGCCCTCTCTTCCTCCCAGCTCTCTCTCTGTCTCTGTCTCCCTCTCTGCTATCTGCTGCTATGGCATTGCAATGGCTTTAGATCCGCCCAAACATCTGTCCGTCTAACCATTGGCTTATCCATCAGTGTCACACTTCTGCACCCTGCAAGCACAACACATCACACAAACCACACATATCACACACACGCACACATTCCACACTGCTCACATCCACACTCTGGGGGGCATACTCCCATCATCCTCCAAGGATTTTATCTCATTTTTACTTTAATAAAGGGACGTGATTACTCACTTCACCCTTTCGGTGCCAGCTGAGTTAGCCACGAATTGCTCTAGCACGCAAAGTGTTAAATCCAAAAAAGGTAAAGGCAGAATGGATATTTTTACATCTTGCCGCTTGCCACTGGCTCCGATCTTATACCAAATGCCTTCATTTCTCACTTATTCCAATTGTGTAATATTGATCTTTCATTACTGTGATTAATACATAACAATACACACACACACACACACACACACACATATATATATATATATATATATATATATATTATAATATATATACTATACATGTATATAATGTATATAGCATGTGTTTATATATATTATATATATTATATATATACATTTATACATACACAGAGAAAAAAGTTTCTCTAGTAGTGGCACTTGTTAAACTATGAATTCATATTAAATGTTTAAATTAAGTGATAAATTAAGTTAAGTTTGACTTTCTGTAGTTGCTGGTTATTTCAATTGATTTTTTTTGTTTAAAGGAATGTTGAGGTTTGCAGCTCCCGATATACATCGCCTGCCGCATTTTAATAATAAATAATATTAATAAAGTCTAGGATAAACAAGTGATTCTGTATTTTTGAAATTATCGCTAGTTTGCTGTATTGTTCTAGTTTATTAAGTCGTTCAAAAAGTGACTTATTACAATTACTGTGAAATGTAACACAGATGTTTAGAATTGTATAGGGCAAACTGAACCTATGTGGGATAAACACCCCGAGATCACAGCCCAGTTACCTTCTATTTGCTTTCTGTTGGTAACATTTAAATGCAGAAACAGTCAGGTTACTGTAAATACACGAAGTCAAGAGGGCAGCTGGCAAGCTTCTACATAATTATAAACTGATAAATCGATAGTGTATTATATGTACGATGCACTTTATATATAACCCTCTTAATGCTTCAGAGTAACCTTTCCATGTAGTTCAGATATTTTTAAAAAACGTTTAAAAACAATATTAAAAAATTATGCAGTCCTGCCCATCAGAAGGATTTAAATGTGCAAAATAATGTGTATACATAAACAAAAACCATACATATATATATATATATATATATATATATATATATAAAATATACACAGAATATTTGTTTCTAAGAGCAGAATAATTCGTTTCATGTAGACTCGTTTAGTAATGACTTGGAAATAAAATAGACATTTGCTTGTCATGTAATCATTGAAGAAGGAAAGCAGAGGTGTCGATATTGATCAGAGGGTGAAGGATTATAGATTATCCCCTTTATATTCATTTTTTATTGGGGATTGGAGGGTCAGCACCTGCGTGTAACCGATACATCGCCATGGCTACTGCAAGCCTCCAATACCCCAAATTCTTAGGATGCCCTTAGCCTCTGCCCCTTTTACCATTTGGGTTACAGCCTGCTATAGGGAAGGGAAGGCTGGTTTTGGCACCTGATATTGAGTTTCTGACCTCCTGACATTATATTTTATTTTAAATATAATTCTGACCCTGGAACCTAATAATTTACAGAATATTGCAGCCCCAGAACTCCCTAATCTGCTCTAGTGAAAAAAAAGACCCGCCTGCTAACGTTTGGGCCAATATCTCGTATTGATCCACAATAAAGTATAATTTAATAAGTGGGGGATCTACACAATATTCCACAATTCCACGCGCGACAATTTATCTGGGCTCTCAAATGCTAAAATAAAAATAAACGCCCAGAAATAACAATGCACTTTTGTTCAAAAATAAATAAATGTAAATGCCTCTATGGGGGATGTTAGCCCAAACTGTGGCAGTAAGTTCAGAATGTCCCAGAATGTTCCAGGAACCTTGAAACTGCTGATAATCTGCCAGCCTCACAGCAGGAATGGCATAAAACACGGGGCTATTTGGAGTCCCATTCATTCACATTTAGTGATCTCTCCCTGTATACGTCCCATTGGTTAATTGTCTTTTTTTTCCTCCTTAAAACCTGTTTTCTCTTCTTTGTAAAATCTGCCCACCGTCTAAATTCTGTGAATATGAACTCAGAAACGGCACATTCTGCGTGTTTATGTATAATGTATTTATCATTTATAGTCTGATTCGCATTTAAATATTTCTTATAATATTTCATTCATATTTAAAGAGCTTTCTGCCATTTAGTTGTCGCAAGAATATCCCATCGCAGCTCAGAACACGGAAACGAATGCTTTAGTCTTGGGGTCTGATTTAGAAACTCTGTTACCTTTTATATCATATGGTAAGGATCAATAGAAATGATATTTTGTTTCAATTCGTAAAGCCCTGTTCAATGGCATAAATCGCATTGCTTCGCTGTGAGCAGCTTCTCTGCTGGCCATTTTGTACACATAATATTTGTCAGGGGTATAATAATAATATATATATAATTATAGAAAATACCAAAATGATGGCTGCAGGAGTAGACTACAGAAATGACAGAAATAGACTGAATAAAGAATGAGCTGTAATAAAAATAAATATCATTTTCGAAGAAATAATAATGAAATAAAACATTTTTTGAAAGAAAATCGTGCAGGACAGAGCGACTTTTGGCAGTTCGGTGGATGCTGAAGCCTCCCAGCTCCGGTTTCACTGAGGGCTGAAGTCCTGGCTGCCTCCTGCTTCAATGTAAATTGTTTTTCTAAGTGGATTTCTACAGAAGCAAAGTTTGTTTTTTCTTAATTCACTCTGGGTCTCTTGCGAACCAGATGCACTGCCTGTAATGTCTCCAGCCCTGACACATTCGCAGAGAGCACACAGCCCCAGTGTCGGGCATTCTGGGCACCTGGGGACGATTGGGACTGGGGCGGAAAACCCTGCGTTTGGAAAAGAAAGTAGCTGCGAAAACGAACACTAATAAGAAATCTGCTATAGCTAATATCATGATGCACATGTAATAATAATATTAACACGATGTTCTCAATACTTCTGGGAAATATAAATATGACAGGGACTCTGTTTCTTTTCACACCCCAGCCGCAAAGCCCAGCATCCTTGGCAGGGAAGTGGTTAATATTTGCTGGGCATATCACTAAAGGTTCTCCTGGTCACCCAAGGTCCCGGGTTTGCCTGAAATACTTTAGCTGTATTTACACCGCAGCCGGTTGGCACATATCCCTGTGTGTTTGGGGGTAAAGAGCCAGCATTAGATGGTTAGCAGGACTGCCCAGCAAAAGGCAGGAAAGATTTACCAACAGCTCGATTTGGAACCCCACTCAGCAGGCGAGGGATCTCTCCCACAGTCTGGGCCCTTATAGATCACAGGGGCTTGGGGTGCAGTTATACAGAGCCCTGGGGGATTTGGGGTCTGGCAGGAATACAGGGGCAGGTTCTTGGAAGGAAGCCCACTTCCCCCAACTCCTTTTACCCAGCAAACCTGGATACCGTTAGGGGTGAGGGTTTGCTTATTGTACCAGTGTACAGCTAAGAAGCAATTATTATTGCCATGGCTATTAATGTGCTCGGTGCTGCGCAGATACCTGTCCAGTAATACTGCACTATTGAGGGTGTATTAACCAGAGCCAATAATGAAACGAGTTAATTGCCAGTTGTTCTGTGTGTAAAGTTAGTAACTGCAGTCAGTAATGTAATAATCATATCGATTACTGATTGGTAATTGGTTCATTGACTCTCAGTCTGATTATCCCTTTGCATCCCCCATCAATCCACTGAATTCCTGGGTTTGGGGGCTTCTCTATTATAAGAGGTAAATATACCCCACGTTCCACAGAAAATTTTCCTTCAACAGTTTTTATGATATTTTTCATTTGTAATTTAACCCTCCACGTCTTTTTATTCTTTAGTGTTAGAATTAAATCAGAAATCGAATATGTCATTTATACAGAATCACAAAGTGCCCTGGCCCTGGCAGGGTTAAACTTTGCATGTGAAAAAATAATCTGAACACCATGTTATTTTTCATGCAAAACCTATAGGATAATATAAATCATTTTCATAATTAGTGCTTCTAAAAGTATGTAGCCCTGACAAAGCTCCATGCAGAAGATGATAAATGCGTTATTTCCGTGATTTAATTGGCAGGAAGATTTCCTTGACTTATGTTGTAAGGACACATGCTATTTTTCTATTAAGAATTAATCATATTTGTTGTATCTAATAAAATATTTAAATGCTATAATTACAATCAACTGCTTGTGTTGCCTGTCCCTTTAATAATAAATCCTGTCTGCGGTGCCAGGCACCTGTCTTGCGACAGAACAACAACATTTATTACATATCTGCGACAGACCCAGGGAGGACGCAGCTTCTACATAATATATCGCGATAAATTATTCACCCTGTGTCTTTATTGAAATAAGGTGATTGGACGCAGAGAGGCTTGTCCAGTTACCTGCCGTACATGTCCAGTTACCTGCAGGGGTCACGGGGGGGGGCAGGTAAATGCTGCCTGTATATGGGGGCTTCATATTACACACAGGCAGGGGGGGGTAAATGGTACCTGGGAAGAAGCTGTGTGTTAGGTGCAGGAAGCAATTGATACAGATTGTTAGTGTATGGTTAGTGGTCTCTGCCACCTCATACAGGCTGGCAGTGTAAGGTAAGTGGGCAGATTAGACAGCACACACATAAATTATTCTCAACTAGTGGAGTTTATTAACATAAGCTTTCTATGACATTTGAAAATAAAAGTACTCTATTCCATGAATACATCAGGTAAGTTGTAGGTAAGAAGCTCCCTGTCACCTGGTGTGCTCAGTATTTTTCAGCTGGATCATGTGCTTAAAATATATTTTCCAAAGCAACTTTCCAGTCACCCCATCACAGCCAGAAACTTGTCAGAGAAGCCAGTGCTTTGCAGAAGCTTCCTATATCTGAGGCCTGAGTTTAATGGGTCTACATTTTAAAATGTGTGAATCTTTAGGCAGGTCTAAGAAGCCACATCCCAGGTTCCCAACAATATGGGCATTAATGGGGCATTTGGCTAGAAAAGTGACCAGTTCTAAACTGGGGCCATATCACTTAATGTGTAAAATACTAAAGATTGGGTGTTTTTCACATTATAGTTTTAGAAAATAATTAAAAGCAAGACAAAAACAAAACTTAAAAGGTTATACTTTGTTCAGAATTGACATAGAAACATTTGGCATGGCACAAAGATTCTTATTTTTATTTTTGCCCTTTTTATTTCAAACTTTTTGAAAGTACTTACTACACCAAACCAATTAGGCTGCTTTAAAAGCTGTATAAGTAGCATGTATAGGGATTTCTACAAAGATGACATGACCTTTAAAAGGTACAGAACTAATAAAAAGCACCAAAATTAGAGGGGCTTTAAACATCCCAGCTCCACAGATAAAAGTAGTATTATAATGTGGTCCATACCTTTATTCCCATTTTTAACGTCTTATTTCTCAGGATATAGCTTATCATTTTATATAAATGGTAAGGTCCCGCTATTCATAATAAATAATTGAAGGTATAATAAAATAAAGGGACTTGAGAATTGTAAACCAAACTCTATGTTTAATGAGTATATATATATATATGTATACCGGTGTGTGTATATATATATTACAAACAATGATTCATTTGAATCCAAAAAATGTATCTATAAAGCAGAGTATATAAAAATAAGTATAATCCTTGCCAATAAAAATAATAATTTGCAACATACCCGTGGGATACAGTCTCTGAGTAAGCGCAGTATTCCACCCCCCAATTCACGTTTTCACTATCCTATATACCCTTTGTTTTAGCTAAAAGTTGGCATTGCCACACGGTATGACCTTGAACATGTCACTCAAAGTTGCTTACTACAAAACCCACCTGTAAGGTCGAGACACGTACTTTATACAAAAACATCTTACTTCATAGCTGCCTGATATCTACTAGTATACTTACAATATAAAAAATGAAAGGGTGAGTGCACTAACTCTAAATAGATGATATATGGCATTAATCAAGAAGAAATTATAATGTATATCTTATCGTAAACCTATAACAGTAGTTTCTATGCCACAGTTTAAATATAATCTTCATATTCCAGCCTAGAAATACTCTGCGTATACCAGTGCACGGTAATGTGTATTCTGCTAAAAGATGTCACTGTGACTGTCTCCTTAAATTTATAATACAGTACTCCTGGAAATTAAAGAGATTAACCATTAGATCCCCAGTGCGTGTCACTTACAGGTGGAACTGGTTATCGTGTGTGTCTCTTTCTAGCCGCATTAAGTTCAAGTTCACAATGCTGTTTCTCTGAGAAATGCAAACCGAAAGTTTGCCAACAAAGGGGTTAAAATTGCCAGTCCAGGCCCTTCCATCGCCTTCTCATTAATACCAGTAATGCATAAACCTCCACCTCTGGCAGCATATTTATCATGCAAATTCTCTGTAAACTTTTGCAAAGTGCCTTGTTTTTATGCCATTATCATAACTAATGCGATAAGCATAATATATCACCAAGTTAACATGAAAAAGAGAAATGTAGCTCAGCCTATTTCTATGAGTTCCTGCTATCTCTAACACACATAATGGGAATTTAGCAAGCACATACTAACTAAAGAAGGCAGAAACCACCAGCTGTGGAGTAGCTGCTTTGCCAGTCCTTACACAAAAAGGGGCTCACGTCCCCTAAATTTCAAAACATTATATATATATATATTTTAAAAGTGTAAAACATAATCCAAGAGTATTTCAGGGGGTCTCCTTGTGGCATACAGTGTGTATTACCTTGTTTACTGTCTATAACAAAGTTTTAACCCTGACCTGACCAACAGTATTAAACGGGAACATCTACGTTTAACATGAATAAAAGTGTCTGCAGGCTGTGCTGAAATATTGTGATCTATATATTAATATATATATTAACCAACCCACCATGCAATGTATATTCACTATAGGTAAATATGTGTACAACACGTTTCTGTAAAACGTATGTTTTGAAAAGGTAGAAAATGAGAAAGGAGGACGTCGTCTCCCAACTAAAATAAACATCAATTACAGCTGGCAGCAGATCTCTCAAACTTTACATTTTTAAGCTCTATGCGCGAAATAAACCCAGGTAACTGCGAGTACAAATGAAAGTAAGCTACTTGTTAATGTAGTGGAACACTAATTTATGCGTAAAGTCCCTGTTTTCGGGATTTGTATGGTTATGCCTCGCCATTTAGCTACTCTTGTCCCTTTTGTGTTGCTGCTCTCTTTTGATGGAAGCTGATTGGTCGCAAAGGAGAAGAGAAGAGAAGTCTTCAAGACAGGAATCTGCTTTTTTTACAGAGCCAAAGGCCCCAGCTAACCCGGGGTAACATTTTTCCAAGACGACTGATTGTATTACCCATATTTTTATACTATTTCAACATCTTTTAATATATGTTAAAAACAACGACCCTCTTTAAATAATGTTTACCCAAAACATCTCCAACTTCTTAGTCCTTCTGTGATTAATGTAAAGTGTTTCTCCAGGTGACAGGCCTACTTCACATCTATTTAGTCTGCATCCACGATGTATTTATCTCTAGATTACTTCTGCTTTTATCAGGAGGCCGGCTGTTACTCTGGGGTATAAGACTTTGCTTACAGGGAACTTGGAACAGTCTTCAACAACAGAAGTTCAGGTGATAAAGGGGGCTTTGAGATAAAAGGCAAGCGATAAAAGTCAATCTGTCATTCGAATGCATTGATTGCAACCTCATGACAGTAAATGTCCAGCCATGTGCTAAATAATCGGACCCCTCAGCTTTGCAGCTCGACTCCAGTGCTTTGACGAGATCAGGAAATGTGGGTTAACGCTCGCATCACTGCTATGTTATTTTATAAACGCTTGCATAGCTTCGGCCCTCTGCTTGACGAAAGCAGCACGTGCGCTGTCTAGTGTCACTTACTGTTCGTTGTTAGGCTTACATGCGGATATTTGTAGAACACAACATTTTAAACAGTACCAATCAACAGGAGTCCACTATTGAGCTCGGATGTTTCACAGCACCATAAAGCGAGGCTGTTATCGGTCTCAGCCTGATGACATAAAGGTTGTGAAAGATGGAAAGATTTGGTTTGGGTATAATATGCCTGAAGATGAGACCTAGAAAGTTTAGATCTTGCAATCTATTATACTTTAGTTAGCCAATAAAGGTACAAGACTGCGTGTAAAGTGTCCCTTACCCAAGAAAACTTTGTAAATAGGGCCAGTTTTCTTCATGATCTGCAATTTGTGGTTTAGTTTATCAATGAGCTTTCATCACTTAACACTTAATTCAACAAACATCACAAGGTTGCCAAGTAGGCAAGAAATGATGGCCTGGACCTCTGATCTCTGTGCAAACCCCAAGAAATTTTGAGGCACCCATGGATTAAAGTTATCGTTTAGTATGTGGCCTAAATCCCAGTGGTTGGACTGCTAATGATCCATGAGTGCAATGATGTTTGTTCTACAAACGCCTGTGTGTGTGTTAAAAATATTGACTTTTAGGCAACCTGTCTTACGGGCACCAAATGAAGCCCTACAAGCACAGCCTACATGTCAATAACAACGTCAATGTAACAGAAACTGAACCTTCTTCCTATTTCTGCTCTAATAATGGATGGCATGGCAGGGACGTGCATGCATACAACCCCTCATAACCCTCCCAAAGGCAAACTATTATTATTTATAAAGAGCTAAAATATTCTGCAGCGCTGTACAAGTTAAATATGTAGTGCTCACCAAATACATAACAAAGATGCATTTACATGTGAACCGTGAGCATGACACCTACATTTACCGCACTTTCATACAACGTTCCTGGCAAGAATGGTGGGCTTCTGAGCGACACTCTTCAGCTAACAATTGAGAATGGTAGAAAACACATATTAAGGAGAAATTGACCATAGGCTTTTTCTAGTTCTCCGATGCAATCCCCGGCTGTACACGGAGTGGCCGATAAGACTGGAAAGCTTTACTGCTCCAGCACTGCGGCTGAGCAGCAGAGATGGACAGATGAAGCCATGAGAGGTCACTTGTGATTAGAGATTGCTGATAAAAAACAAATATGAACCAGAAGAAAAGAAGATCCCATTGATCTGCTTACTCGAGTATGTATGTCACCCGTATATCTGAAATGTGACTTCAATACTGTAATTTAACAAGCTACGTGTCAGATTCCTCTCTATAGACCCCTGTACTGAACAGATAACCTTTCATTTATACAGAAAGCTGGTTCTCACCCTGTCACTAGAGCAGACACGTGCATACTGAACCATTAGGATATCACTTTTCCTTTTAATGCTAGCTGCTTCTTGCAATATTGTATTAGGTCCATAAAGAATAGTAATTTGTAATTTTTTTAAAAAAATAATAATGTGCTTTCACACATCGTGTAACCTTTGGTGTTTTGTAAGTAGATGAAAAGGTCATTTATAGCAACTGAATGTATCACTTCCATAATTGCCCTTGTATGTAGAATATACTGAGCCAGGGGTACATTCAATGCCTGTCTCAAATGTTAGGCTTAGGAGGAGGGCTTGTACAGTATTGATTGTTCTAATGAACAGAGAGGGTCTTCGCTTTGTGATCGAATCAGGGAGTACATATAACAATGGTGAGAAGTTCCACAGACCTCATTCAAGACTCATCTGAGAAGGCAGGGGAATGGATAATAACATTGTTAGAAACTTGGGTTGCAGTAAGGGTACTTATGTCTGAGTTTAAATATATACCGTCCAGGCCTAAAGCTTGGATGGGCTAAAAAAACGGGGATATTTAAGTACATACATAAAATGAATAACTGACCAGTATGCTAGAAAATACTATAATACATGGACAGTCAATGCGAAGAGATGTATGTGTGTGTGTATATATATATAT
>VKOC01000004.1:5669915-5685572 GCA_009364415.1 Spea multiplicata | reverse complement strand
CTGGTTCTGGTGAAGTGCTGGCACTGGTTCTGGTGAAGTGCTGGCACTGGTTCTGGTGAAGTGCTGGCTCTGGTTCTGGTGAAGTGCTGGTTCTGGTGAAAGGCACTAGGTCCGCTGGTTAATGGCTGGCACTGGCTCTGCTGCTTCTGGTTAATGGTTGGCACGGAGTCTGCTGCCTCTGGTTAATGGCTGCCACTGGCTCTGCTAGCTGTGTCCCACTTGTCGTTTCTCAGCATACAAAGCGCATTCAGGTAATCCCGCCAATTCCGCGGGACCCCGAGAGCCCCTCACTAACCTTCTCGCACTACGCACTACGCAGCAGGCACCTCCGGGGTGTGCAGACGAACAGGCGTCCTCATTGGCCGCCCTGGGACACGTGATATGCCTGGGACTAGTAGTCCATTTCAGATGACTCAACAGTTGTATCAGTAACAAAAGAACTACGTCTCCCGTGATGCTTGGCTCCCGGGATGTACGCAACTACGCAATGTAATTTTCCTGCTGCCCTTCGCGCGTCTACCTGCGCCGTAAAGGCTGCAGCGAGGGGCAAACAGGTAATTTCTACCTGACATACATTCACAAATAAAATATATGGTGAAATACGACAGACTCAGGAGCTTTATATCCAAAATGTGTATACCGAGACTTTGACAGAATAAACTATAGTTTATATTAACTTGTAATTGAATGAGACACTCTAGAAATGTCATATTTGGCTGAATTGAATGCAAAAGCCTCTTTTATATTCCTATTTATATTCTTTTCAAAATCATTCCCTGTGTGGATACTAATTAAAAAAAATTGTTTGGCTTTTAAGGCCATCAACATTATTGTCCATTTATGGTCCCCTGGCATGAGAACAGGTGTCTGCTTCATTAGCACAGGTGTACCTGTCAGGAGATCCTGAAGTCCCCTCTTTACACATTGAAGCAGCCTCAGAATACAGCACTTTATAGATATATTGCCCATAAATGCCGAATATTATGGCAATTTCATGTTATTGCCACACGGTGTGTTCTTAACCTATGATAAAGTGCTTGGGGTAAATGTACGTGGTAGCATCTAATAGATCTAATTGATACTAATTATCACTGTTTTCAAATCAGTTTACGAGAAATGTCTCACGATCGGCCTTTTATGAATTGTAATTAAAAAAAAAGATATTTTTTTGTAACTTTACCTAGGCAACCGGCGTCCGTGCCTATTAACCCCTGTCATGTTATATAATGCTGAATGATTTAAAGTGCCCCCCCCATCACTGAAATAAATGCCTATGGAGCAGTTTAAAGAATGCTTGAAAATACAATCCATACAACCTGTTTGGAGCATTAAATATATTGTATTTACTTTATATGATTCCACTATATTTAATGATATTGGCGTATTTGTGAATAAAATGTGTCCTCTTTTGTGTGTGTGTATATATATATATATATACACACACTACAGCAATACTGTTGAATGGGGGTGCCCCTGCTTTCCCGCAACGCTCTGGGGTTGCTTCCATAATGCGCAGCACACTCCAGGATGGCACAGAATGCAGTGTGGTTGTAAGAAGTCATGTGGATATAAAAAGTTTACTCATACATAATTTTATCTATACATTTGCATTCAATTCTGCTAATATAATGTATACATAAAATGTGATTCCTTAGGGATACACTCTTGTTATGGAACGTGTACATTGCATGTTAACTGAATGTAATGCTGGCAGATGTTTGTTTTTTTTTTAAACAGATTTTGTGGCCCTGAATTTTAAAAAAGATCTTTATGTTGCAAAGTAGGTCACTTGTTTTCATATTGGCTCTCAATGTATTGTGCTTTCGCCATCTTGTGAATATATTGTTCAAATGTGTATATGATGAATAATTCATTTAATAAGTAAAATGAACTTAGAAATTCATAAAGTTCAAGGTAAGCCTTGCGTCTCAAAGGAAGAATTATCTTTAATAAGGAACTATATCCCAAAAAATGGGTCAATGACAGAATCCTTTTATATATATATATATATATATATATATATATATATATAGTAAATATTAGTGGCCAAAATGCTAGCCAGTCCGTAGAAAGCAATATAAAACTGACCAAATGTTTTTGGGCAAGGAACAGAGCAAAATGATCCATGTAGTGTATGGGCTGCATATGTAGTTTCTTTCTGGGTGCCTACAACACAAGAAACACTTTTTTTTTAGTAACTTGGTGTGAGGCTTTGAGCTATGTATAAATAATACATTGTCTTCTCTAACGTGGGCTTGTTTCATGTTTCCTGGCAGGTGTATCCCTTTAAATGAAGCTTACACTGTTTCTCCATGGCTGCCTATACATTCAGGTAAGCGTTTGAAGACATGTGAAAGCAGAAATATATTCATTGCAGGTAGTGGATAGCTGTACATCACCCTTTATACCACTAGAGTCTTCAGCCCAGAATGTCAGGGATTCCAGAACGCCACGAGTTCCAGAAAACCTGGAACTCGTGGCTAACATAGGTCAGCTCAGCGAGGGAAATATTTGTATCATAACTTTATTACCTTGTAACTCCACCATGTCTCCAGTATAATTTAGGGATTTGTTAACCTCAGGATACCCCTTAGAAATCCATGCCGGGTACTTATCCCAGCACTAGGTATCCATAGCAAAGGCTTCATTACTTTATTAGTGGCACTCTAGTATTTCTATAATAAATATGTATGTTGCAACCCATTTAGCAGACGCCTCCTCTCTCACCCCTCAGCCCCCATTCTCTTGAAGTAGAAAATATTCATATCACATTGAAAAGTGACCTGTATTGGAAAGCATAAGTGTTCAAGCAATATCCCTAAGTAATACCCATGTGATTTAATCATTTTAAATGTGTCACAGGGATGTCCTTATGCCTTGACTGTTAGTTGCAAATGGAAATTTATAACCCTCTTGAGTGTATATGAAATATATATACATATGTAATTTCTTATGGCCCCCAAAGGACCAAGACTTTAGGTTATCCATTATCATGTCTGTGCCTTCCATCACAACAGGAAAGTCGCTTATTCACTGTACAAATACTGTGTACGCCGCAGCAGAAACTGACTTCAGAGATAAAGAAACCACCTCCAACATATGCATCTTCATGACTGCTTACGTTTTACCAGAGGTAAGATGCACCTGCCTTGTACTGATGCAATATCATATATTTTGAATATGTTGTTAAAGGGAAAAAAAACAGAATTACCAGAATGTCTCTTGTCGAGTATTACAACAAACTGAGCAATTCTGGGGTAAACCTCTAAATTTGGAGGAGTAACCATAGAAACCAGTGGAATATTCCTGCTGACTGTTCCAGATGTGATATGTTGGGGCAGAATTATCAGTATGGATCATACACCTATCATTGTATCTGATTGCAGTCCAAGTACCAATGGCAACAATGTTACCTTCTGGCCAACACATCAGAGGGTTATGCGTAGCGAGCTCAGAGAGCGAACACATAAAGGAGTAAGTCCATGTAGAAAGTCTGCACAGTCATCTAGATGCCCCTAGTGGTTACATCTGAAATTGCAGATTTAAAGGCCACCCAACATTCGTCATTCCAACCCAGTAGAATGTTGCCCGCGCCACTGCCCTCTCAGGTTGGGAGAAGCTCTGACCACAGGCTCCGAAGGGGTAACTGCACGGAGGCAGATTGCATTTTTCCTTACATGTCATTATCCTGGGTTAGTCGATGAGCTAATCTGCATGGTTTGGACACACACAAATAACTCATTATATGTGCCTGAATTAATCTGCACTTTGCACGTCTTACGCAAGGGCTGTCAAACGCTCCCGCCACGGCAAAACGACTCTACAAGAGGCAAAAGAAAAACCCAGATTGCTGGCCCTCAGCTGTCCCTGGAGAAGCTTACTCACTTCGAATATTCAGGAGTGACATCCGTATCTATCAGGAGAAGCCTAATTATGGAGCTGTGAGATTTTAATGGCTCACTGAAATTTACATGCAGCTGAAATTATGAATATTCCAAAGCTAGCAGTCAAAGTATCAAATGATTGGCTTTAGAATCAATGAATTATAATTTAGCAGCTCATGTTCTGGGTAGACGCTCCGATACAGAGCACGTCTTTATGAAAGGAATGAGCTTCACTCATCATTAAACATTTTGGATTTTATGACTTAGGATCTCTTACTCAGGTGAACCGTTATCTGTTCTTGCAGGATGCCGGCTTCCCGTGAACAATAAATACATTGCAAGTGTCTCTATCTTTCTGTTTAGCAAGTTTTCATTTTTGGTCTGACAAGCTTTAAATTCTGGTTTTCGGAGGCGGAAATACGTTAACATGTTCTATAATGTGTTTGAACCTTTGTGTAACGCAAATTACCTTAATCACTTACACTAGAAACTGGATTTTTGTCAACCAAAACTGACCAAAATATATATACACTGCTCAAAATAATAAAGGGAATACTTAAACAACACAATGTAACAAAGTCAACCATACTAGGCCACTGTCGCCCTGTGCTCTTCACAGATGAAAGCAGGTTCACACTGAGCACATGTGACAGACGTGACAGAGTCTGGAGACGCCGTGGAGAATGTTCTGCTGCCTGCAACATCCTCCAGCATGACCGGTTTGGCGGTGGGTCAGTAATGGTGTGGGGTGGCATTTCTTTGGGGGGCCGCACAGCCCTCCATGTGCTTGCCACAGGTAGCCTGACTGCCATTAGGTACCGAGATGAGATCCTCAGACCCCTTGTGAGACCATATGCTGGTGCGGTTGGCCCTGGGTTCCTCCTAATGCAAGACAATGCTAGACCTCATGTGGCTGGAGTGTGTCAGCAATTCCTGCGAGAGGAAGGCATTGATGCTATGGAGTGCCCAGGCGTTGTAGGGAGGTCATACGGGCACGTGGAGGCCACACACACTACTGGGCCTCATTGTGACTTGTTTTAAGGACATTACATCAAAGTTGGATCAGCCAGTAGTGTGGTTTTCCATTGTGATTTTGAGTGTGACTCCATATCCAGACCTCCATGGGTTGATAAATTTGATTTCCATTGAGAATTTTTGTGTGATTTTGTTGCCAGCACATTCAACTATGTAAAGACGAAAGTATGTCATACGATTAGTTCATTCCTTCAGATCTAGGATGTGTAATCTTAGTGTTCCCTTTATTATTTTGAGCAGTGTATTTTAAGTTCTGTTGGCATTTATTATCGTAGACAACTGTGTCTTTTTTTTTTTTTTTTTAACTCCATGCCTTTGGGACAAATCCATGTATCTGTTTCAGAGATAAGGTGTTACTGCAGCTGCTGGCCGAGCGGCCCTCAAAAGCACAGAGTACTGTTATAAATCCAGTTTTATTTTATGAACAAATAAATGCTGAAATAAAATATTCGAGAATCGTTGCTTGAATACTTGCCATAGAAGCGCTACTGTAATAAGCACCGTGACATTAATTTACTGCAATGTGCCGTAGGAAGAAGGGAGGAAGGAGCGAGAGGGGCATTAAAAGAGAAAAATGACTATCCTTTGGATTTATTGGGGCTGGCCTTCCTCATTTTCTGCCATCATTAGTTGATTAGCTACTGATGATAGGGTGGACAAGTGTGCCGGCTTGGTTGGCCTGAAGCTGTTTGTTAATTGAGATGATCACTCTGTAGTTACACAATGTAACTAGCGGCCATTAAATAAAAAAAAAGACCACTGGTCGGTTCTCCTGGTAACTACAGTAACAGTTCATGGTATACTTTTAAGAATATTAAGTGCATTAAGTAAAACTTTAGGCTGTGTGGTTACCATGCTCACGGGATTTGTTGATCCCTGATTATGGCCGTATCACTGTGTTTTACCGGTCCTTCGCCAACACTCCAACAGCTGTACTGTCTCTGTATTGGTACATATGGGCTTTCTAATGCTCCAGTGGTGCATTTGTATACAGGCTTCTCTATAGAAAACCGTATATATCTACAAATACACCCAGTTTAATTTCCATTGAGCACAGGTCAGCGAAGGGTTTGTGTCATTCAGACCACAGCCAAATGGTGGCTGGAAAATCTAATTTGACCATCCATAGTTCTCTGATATATTATATACATGTTACCTGCAAGTAGAGATGGTGACGTGCCATTACTCTCCTTTTTGAGCTTTAAGAACACACTATTTACAAAGACAAGAACCGTCCGACTTTGTAATAAAGAGCGTTCAGTAACAGAACGTTGAGAAAACCCTTGAGGACAGCATCCCCCATGCTACAGATGTTACTTTTATACGCACAGCAGACATTATTGTGTTGGTGTATTTTCTCTGAGATATATTTGATCGTTTCTCGATTCACCAAATCACAACGTATGTAAAATATCCAGATATCTTGCTTTATCTATCTCTAAGACTACTCTTGTTCCTTCGCTTGGCTTATACACAATTTCTTCTCTTTGCAAAGTTACGGCTCTGTTATCAATATTTATCTTTTGAAATCTCTTTCGATATAAAATCAATAACACAGCTTCTGTTGATTGGTCCTTCCTCTCTGTTTTAATAGATGACCCCCAAAACAACTTAGTTTGACCCCTAGAGATTAATGTTTATCCACAGAGAATTATCATGTCCTGCGGGACACCAGAATGTTTGAGGCCCTAATGGCTTCATGTATCAAGAGGAACATTTCAATACCATCTTTTGGAGAAAAATGAACCACTATATTGTAGGCTGGGCGGCATCAATAGGTTTTTTTTCCCCCCAGAGCACAGCGCATGGACGAAGAATGAAGATTCTGTAGGCCGAGCGTGACACGCGCACGCACATCTTTTCATGGCTCCATCTTGGGGTTTCTAATTGTGGTAATGAACTTACAAGGCATCGTGACCTTCGAAGGCCTTCCTTGGACAAGAACAGTCTATATATTTAAAAGTAACAAATGGTTCTTGGCAGCTCAGCAGCCGGGCCTGTGGGTCCTCGCTTCCTCTGTGACTGTTTTTTTTCCCCTCTGCATTACAAACCCTAACATTAAATTGTGATAGATGAAGAGCGGAGGCTATTCATACAAATCAATGACTTTGTGTATGTGTCATTAGCCTGAAAGATGCAGGCAGCGGTCAGTGCTATAAATCACGCGATGATCTGCTGTCTGCGACTGGATGCAGCAGGATGCGTTAGGAAGGTTAAGGAATGAAATTATCTCAGCATTCTGCCTTTTATATATTCACTGGCTAATAATGCAGGGCTAGACCTTGAGTCGAAACGGTTACATAGAAACTACATAATGTGGAGCATTAACTAGTTGGGGGGCTGTTTTTTAGTTAATGCAATTTTTTGAATTCCAGTTTGCCCCTCAAACTGTTTTTATTGCCCATTATTTGCACGATTAGCCTCGTATAAACCCCCTTCGTTCTTTGATGAAGCTTGTTGCCCCAGTGCATGTGACTTTTTCTACGATCGCTTCTTCATTCCATAGGAAACCCTAAAAGGAAATGAATAAAAATGTTATTTGCTTCACTTTTTTCCTAAGCGGTTGCCAGTATCTTTTATTTACTTTTCCCGCAGTAGAAGACACTTTCGTAAAATCAAATTGCCCCTTCTAATTGAGTGATTGACACCATGAAAATATGGTATTTTTTTTAAAGCACAAACATAGGCTGTGGCGCTGGGTGCACTGTAATAAACCCATTATAGCGCCGGATAAATGGATACTATGTTTCCCACCGAACGGTTTTCGAGCCTGCAAACAAAGTAGCTAGTAGATTAATCTAGATACACAAGGAGGAATATTTAATCTTTGAAATCAGGAACCCCCTCAACATTTTCTTACAGTATAAAACTGTAAAAACTCTTTAATTTCACACTCAACTGATCTAGTACAGGGTCAGGAAAACTGCACAATACAGAGTATTTCTTTAGCGTGCTGTATTTTGTCTCGGCGTCCTATAAATCTAATGTTCTGTAACCCATGACCATGTACTTCATTCCAGTACTTTGCCATGGCTAAGGGGTATGATTAGACTTTAATATATTACTGATAGAGTTCATTTTTGGCTATCAGGCCATGACAGTGAAATGTGAAAGAGTTAGAGGCCTTTGGTGACTGAATTTTGCAGCAATAAAAAAAGAAAATATTGTGGACGGGACGCTCTCCCACCTTAATAAGAATTTATAATATAAATGCACGGTGCAATCCACAAGTGCAGCAGCCATGGTATGTCTTCATTCTCAGGGGGGTTTTCACGGCACGCCATTTAACGCGGCTGTGCTTGGTCAGTGCCTGCTGCGTAGGGGCATCAGGGATAAGGTTAGCGTGTATTTGTGGCGTCACGTGGCTCCGTCAGCCATTTACACATTACCCCAGTGCACTTCTAGAGAAGAACATAAAGTAGCATCTAACCACAGCCAAGAGGAGTGTGTTTCATTGCTGAAAGGTTTGCAATAATATTTATATAAGGCAACAAGTCATAGAGTGTTTACTGATAGTTCCAAACTTTTTTGGATTTTTCCGCTGGCAGAGCATCTGTTCTTATTATACTCCGTAGGTCCACAACCTACAGTTTGAGGTGGAATTAGGAGATATTTAGCCAACCTGGGATATTGCAAGCAGGTTGGCAAAATTTTTTTTCGAATATAAAATTCATTAAAATAAAATGCAAGATACGCTGAGCTGAATATATAAGGAGAGGGCCGTTATTTATGTAGACCTAGGCAGGTGTTTTTTGTGCAGCCACCTACTTTAAATCAGCTGAAAGGGGCAGAGATGGGGTTCAGGCAGTGCCATAGCAATCTATTGGTGGTCCTGACTATAAAATTGAGTAACTAGGTCTGTGTTCTTTAAGGTATTAAGGTATGTATCCCCCCTGAGGAGTAACCTCTTATCACTGTGTTGCTGTTCTGAGAAGGCAATACTTTATTGACTGAGCATAGAATTAGAGCGCGAGCCTTCAACACACCTTACGTCCCTTCTTTACCCTGAGCAATCATGCACAGGTTAAATACAATTAACACAGCAGGAAGACCCCTTGTTTTGTAACTACCCATTTGTTTATTTGATATTGTTTTTTTTTAGTTACTTAACGGTGTGCATTAAATAAACACTTGGGACATCTGCATGTTAATATGCAAATTAATTCTTCATAATCATTATGCCTATTGCCATTTGAAGAGCTGAAGTTAGTTTTGGGAACTGATCACCTGTAAAATTACTTTTTTCATATCTTCAAAAAATAGCTTTTAATTGTATAAACTACATTTGGATTTCCTCCAGTTACAAAATAAGTAACTACTTCGCTGCCAGACGGTCTCACGGTCTACATGTAATACCATCTAGAAGCATTACTGTATTTGGAGGTGGGATTTCTAGTTGATTAATGTAGATGCACAAGAAGAAATCTTTCTGGTGTTATATAGCAGATTACATCAGTCTACCTGTAAATCAGTGTCCCATTTAAGGTTGGCCAGTCCATCTTTGGGACCCTAAATGGGAGAGGAGAACACTGCCACCATTCATATCCCTGGATTCCAGATATGTAATGTCTCCCAGGTAGGCTTTATAATTATGACATTTCATTTATAGAGCGTCAATCTTCTCCCGATAGAGTAGCAGGAAGCAAAATATGAAATCTGAGTGCTGCTGTACCTTCCACAACAGCCAAACAAGTAAAAAAAGGGAAAAAACAGCCATTTAGGGGGTCTGTCTGCCATGCTTGAACACCTACGTCAGAGAAGTGTCAGGCTGTTTTTAGCCATCTTCATCTTAGTGCCTCTCGACTGGAACTCGCAACTGAATGAAGATAAGTTCTAGATCCGCGACCCAGTGAGAAACCAGATTGACAATTTGGAGTCAAGAAGGAATTCTTGTAAATCGTTTCAATGTAGGTTTGTTTTGCCTTCTTCTGGATGAACAACAACTTTGATGGACTTTATGTCCTTACTTGGCTTCCATTATAGGGTCCAGTGTGTATAATGATTAGCACTTCTGGCAGGTTGGTTCACACAATCGTCATGATCTGCTATCAAAAGGTTAATTTCGTGAGGAGTCTTTGGGTCACGATGTTTGATGGTGACGATAAGGGAACAATTTTTCTCCTGTTATAAGGGCCGTGCTGTGGCCTTTCCGTGCGTTATTACCCCTTTAACCTGCCTGCCGCTTAGTACTATTGTATTATCGTGAACTATGCCACTCCACTACACATGAAACATTTAATTTGCTAGTAGATCAGAACAGCCTTGTCCACCTAATCTGCCCTTTCTCTAACTACTTTAAAACCTCAGACTTTATTGAATCCGTGGCCTTTTATGTTCCGAGGAAGTTCATGTCAATCTCAACCACTTCCTCTCCCATACCCTATTAAATAGGCGCTCCAGAATCTCCGAAGCCATCCGCGTAGTTCCGAGGGAAATTATCGGTGTCCTTGCCAGCCCGCTTGTCTCCTGCTCTACCACCAGAAGTCGATGCCGGTGGATTGGGGGGGGGGTTGGATTATTACGAAATTATAATCAGAAGCCTAGAAGGATGGCACTTAAAACCCATGGGTACTGCTGTGTCTTCCCAATTACCACACAAAAGACTACATCATTGGGTCATGGATGAAAGGGAATAAATGTTTTTAAATCTGCTGCTCAGACATATTGGAGTTTACAGCTGTTTAACTGCGGCGTTAAAAGCATGTATGCATTATGAAGCTACGACTACCTGCTTCGTTCTCCGTTGCTCTTATTTTTGCTTTTATCCTTTTAGTGTCGAAGAAGCCTAATTAGACGAATGAACGGGGCTCTCTCTCCCTGCCCTTAAATCAGTAATTGGGTTCAGAGCAGAGACTGTCAGGAAATTAACACATCACAGTTTGACAGCTGTTAATTTTTCCTACTTATTTGTCGTCTGAATCACTGCTGATTTGCCGGAGCGCATAACAAATTAGTGGTCTCTAATCAGAGCACTCTCCTTCTATGTGTAGCACCTACTTATATATGTATATATATTTATTTTGATATTTTTTTATATATATTTTTTTTAAGTCCATTACTTCACCGCTTCAGCAGAGATGTCTGTTGCTAGGTGTGTCATTGTCAATAAATCAGGATAAGCAAACGCTAAAAGCGCAAGGAGCTGTTTAAACTTTGATGAAGGCTTTTAGTTACATTTTTAAACTTACACATGCAACGATATTTTTTCAAATTGACGTTCCTCAGCATAATATCATGTCAGGCGTCTTTTAGGGCTCGAAACATCTGCATATTCTGCAAAGTGGGATTTAAAAAGTAGTTCGCCAAACTTTAAATGGTTACTTAGAATTGTTACAAATATTATTGAATTGCAAAGTACATTCAAACAAAAAAGGGGAATAAAAAGTTTTTTCTTTATTTATTCTTTTTGTTTAAAATAGCCCCCCCCCAAACCTCCTTTTTTCCTCCATATGATTACATGTCACATATTTATCCAGTCTGTTGTGGAATGTTTGTCCATTTTTACATGTTATTGTCCAAGCATCGGATATGAAGTTTTAGGTCATCTGGGAGTAACAGTCAAGGTAACAGCGGTGGGCCGTCGGCACACTTGGGATGTGGGACATTTGACAGGTAGGATGATTTGCTTAAGAGGATGCATTCTGCAAGCCGGGAAAATCAGATCAAATGTAACGGAACCACAACCTGTTTAAATGTGCGAGTATAAAGCCACAGGGATATTTAGGAGACATTGCAGCCAACAGTTGTCTGAATTGGCCAAACTGTCTACAGACAATTAATTACCAGGGAGAGCCACCATTTGCCCCTGTGATTACTTACGGCACTTTAAAACGTGGGTTAAAACAACATTGCTATTTATGAAAAGCAGGGGTAAGTAATTGCGGAATTCTTTCTTTAAAGGTGCCATTCCACTTCCACAAAACATTAATTGCCCTCTTCAATATGCTGAGCAAGTAAACCAAGACGTTTTATTCCTTCCTCTAATCGCGTAGCAGCATTGCGGGACCTTATATCTCCGGGATATAAAAAACAAATATGAATGAGAGAAATTTTTTCATGATTAAAGAAGTATTTCTGGGAAGGGTTTGGGTATTCAGCAGTACTGGGAATGATGTTTCGAATAATGTACTCAGTTGGTGGTAAAGTGGTAAACACAGGAGATTAGATGGAACTAGGGCTCTAACTTGTGGGGTAAGAGGGGCTTGCTTCTTCCATTTCCGTAAGCAGATTTGACCACAGGTTATCGTGTTGTAGTAAAGAACTCTGTATTTTAACCCTCCAATAGGGCTTTGTAAATTATATAGGAAGAAAGCTGACTATAAGGAGATCAGCAGTACCTTATACGCAGGTGATAACGTGTGAGCTATTATACTCACCTGCAATGATGGAGCCAGGTCTTCAGAAAAATGAAATTAAAAGAAATTGTAACCTTACACATCTAACACAACCCCCGTTTCTTACTTTTTGTGTTTTTTTCCCCACTGGATATTTCCCAAGAGTTTGGAAGATTATGCAATGTCGATTATACTTTCTTTATTGTCGGTCTGTATACTCGCCATAGAATACTAATGAATTGAACATGAATCCGTATGGTTATGATCATTAGTGGATGTTCCGGTTAAAGACTTGCCTCTTCAACGTTACTGTGGTGTTATACCACAAACTATATTATTTTGTAAAGTTTAAAATATGTATAACATGAGTGATGTTGGCCCTATAGAGGTTTTTACTTTTGATTCACATAAAATTAATATTAATTTAGACTGGTATAAAATTGCAGCTATTTGAATCACATAAAAATACACACACAAAATGATCCACTTTTCTTTGTAAAACGAGTATTGTCAGGAATTGGCTGGTAAATACCTACAGAGGGGTTTAGTGTAGTAGAGCTAGAAACTTCTCTGCGGACACGGAACACAAAGAGAAAACAAAGTGTAGAACTCCAGGAAGCTGAAGACTGCGCAGGAGACCGATGTCACGGGACTGGAACACGCGGAGGTGACCTGAAAAACGGTATATCCGGATCCAGGTTGCAGGGACCAGCAGCATCAAGCGTCAACCCTTAAAGCGAGGTCAGGGGACGAGCCAGATTCAGCAGCAGTAAATCAACCAGGCAAGGTACCAAAGGACTAATACCCAAACACGGTGAGCAGAGGAATCAGGGGTCTGAACCGGTAAATCAGAAGGATACAGACACAAGAGTAACGGGGAACTGGTGCAGGGCTTAGTTGTAGTTGACAACAAATCGAGGAAGCCAGCTCCTTAAAAATTGACTCTGAATTCCAGGAAAAGTTCCTGCCTAAAATCAGTATGTGAACCATTTAAGAAAATTTGTGCCAGCAAACACATGAGCTGAGGGGAAGGAGACCTCCATATTCTTCTTGCAACCAGTGATCGTTGATGGACCCTTTGAGAAGGCTGCAGATGATGAGGAAGGACTTGCAGACAAGGAACCACATTCTGTCCACATTCAAAATCTTTCTCCTTCATTTTTACTTACATTTCTGAGAGCCCACAATGAAAGCCACCTTTTCCAAATTCCATATGGAGCTTCTTCTTTTGTCGCTAAACAGAGCACCAAATACTGTACACTCGACAGAGAGCCAGGAACATCAGGACTTCGAAGGGGAAAAACTACACCATCACTAATTTTTACTTAGAAACCTTCTGAAAGTTGGACTTTTAGATTCTCTACACAGCGGAAAGCTATATCAATTGTATTTTAAAATAATGATCTGATTCCACAAAGGGACATTTTCCCCTTTTTAATCCTTACTTCTTAGTGAATCTGACCCAAAACAGCTTGGACATTTGTATTAGGATGAAAAAAAAAACAAGGTATAATTGTCTTTGCAGAAACTGCAAAAATATCATTTCTGATGTGTACTACTGATACATTATTTAGATTTCAGTGTTTTCAATATTTGTTAGAGACAAAGATGCCTTCTGTGTAATTAACTGGATAGATAATCCCGTTGACCTCAAGGAAGCAGAAATTGGTTTTAATCAAAATGATTGGAGTGGGGATTATGGCATTGCTATTCAGCTGCTGGATAGCTGGTGGAAAAAAAACACAATTAATTGTCAACCACATCACAGGCACCAGAGATTATTATTTTGTGCAAAAAAAATAAAGGTTAGGAAGATTAGAGAGGACACACTAGAACTACCTGCTTCCTATAAAATGGCACAAAAGAGTACTTTGTAGCAGGGAAATTACAGAACAAGATTAATAACAGCTTTGTGAAGGATTTTGTCTCCTCCCGCAGATGGATTGAGTAGTGATACAATGTGTTTATCAGCACAAGGCGAGCAAGGGAACAAACCTAAAAATAAATGCATGACAGGGTGTTTTGTGGGTGAGATTAATATGACCTGCTGGGATGGGGTTGCAAAGCAGTTGAATATGAATGTACAGCGCTGGAGGACTATATTATATGAAAAGCATTTAATGCTTTGCAGTTGAGTCAATAAACCCCAGAGTGGCCCACCATACCTTCGAGCGTCACCTCTCAGTGTTACTGTCTAAAGTCTGAGCTGAAGCCCCAAATAATGTTGTTATATAACAAAGTACCATACTATATAAAGAATACACATTGCTCAGAGCTTGAGAAGTATTTATTAGGTGCAGGCTCTGACTTGGATACACTGATCCACACAATGAACGACACTTAGACATAGGGTGGTTTATTCATTATGTCGGCAGGGGAGTTTGCAAGTGAGTTGCTGTTTCATGTGGCATCTCTTTACAACCTCTGTGATGCAAGTTTAACTTGCATGACCTTGGGTGACGTCACCTTGCTTATGTAACTATACATTATGCAGGGCCAGTTGTAGACATTAGCCAGGATGGCTCTTAATGCATATGAAATTCAAGGAGTTGAATCACAGCTCTCTTACCAACTCCTGCCTTAGTGATGAAAGCCCAGACACGCATACTTACGCATATGCCGGGACAGACACTCGTACACATAGCCCTACATACTGACTGATGCCCCAGTGCCTGCATTACTCTTCAGAAACCTACCATTTCAAGAAAAGAGGTTCTCACCGCTTCATGATCTTACAGGGTTCAAACATCTCCTGTTTTACTTAAACCTGTATTCATATGAATACATACACGGATATATCAATATATATATATATTATATATATATATATATATCAACAACTCCACCTTCCTACTGAAATCCCTGTATTTACTTTTTCTTTTTTTTTTCTTTTTTAACAAAGCAGAAGTTAGACATAAAAAAATAAAAGATTAATTGCTGGGACAAATGGAAGTTTCCGGACAGTAAAACACATCAGAGAGACGGCAAACAGATGTTACAATAGTGAAAATCAGGTCTCCGCAATCAGCACAATATTATGGTGCTTGGGAATAACTGATTTTATTTTGCACATTCTGGCATTTTTATTGTCTTCTAGCACAAATGAGATGTACTTGCTAAATTCACACTAGTTCTTTTCAGCAAATCTCCTGAAAACTCCTCTGTAGAAATGCAGTCAAGTACACCATAAATCATTCTGAAAGTAAAACCTATTGTTATAGTCATATTGGTAACAAACAAGTGAACAAGATGTTTTTGCTAACTCATTTTATTTGATTGTTTTTTTAAAGAAAAAAAAAAGTATTAATTTGTTTTTGTATATTTTTATGTTTTTATTTTACAAATTTTTTTTGGCTATGATTACCTTTTATTTAAAATATACTTTTGAGCCAATTGACACCGCT
>VKOC01000004.1:5633455-5668559 GCA_009364415.1 Spea multiplicata | reverse complement strand
TAGAATGTTCATGTGCATCGTCTAGAATGTTCATGTGCATCGTCTAGAACGTTCATGTGCATCGTCTAGAACGTTCATGTGCATCGTCTAGAACGTTCATGTGCATCGTCTAGAATGTTCATGTTCCCACATACAACATGATCATCAATAATGACAAGCTCACCCAGTGCGCCTAGAGTGTTCATATGCGTGTTCTGCTTGAATTACGAATGTGGGCGTAGATTTGTTACATGAAGTTGCATGTGTTGGGTTTCAGCTCACTGGGGGAAGGACTTTTCAGGTGCACACATACACTGAGCCCTGTGGTACGAGGCAGTGGTGGGTTTGTTTCTCATCACGGTGTATTGACAGTGTCTGGTGAGCTTGTCATTGTGGATGATCATGTTGTATGTGGGAGCCACTAGTAGTAGAGGACTGTGTGCTTGAATAATTCCTGACTCACATATTTCGGTAAGGAAGAATGATGTGAGTAGGTAAAGGGATCCCACGTGAAGCTCACTGCAGCAATATAAAGTCTTTGGTAAATTAGTCCGATAACCGCTAAGCACAGGAGAACTGAACGAGTGTGCGGGACGGTTCATTAAAACTGTGTATTCGTGGGGAAGGCTGTTTGGCTACAAACATTGTAACAAACTAAAATCAGGGTATTCCCTACATGTCGAGCTGTGAATATTACCAAATGTTGTTGCATGGGATACGTCGTTAATGTGCACAAGTCTTTACAAATCCTGTAAGCATCCGCATGGAGTATCGCAGTAAACATATGGTCCTTTTTACTGAGCCAAATCATTGCATCCAACAGCCCTGACTCCCTTAAAGAAATTCCATTAATAAAATTGGCTCTTGTCCCTATCTGCCTTTGTGGCCCCTGGGCTTTCAGCATAGGCAGTGCCTCTGCTTCATTGCTTGGTTATGAGTTGGGGAGAGAGGCCGAATAACCTGACACATGTTCTCATGACACATGTTCTCCCGCAGCTACGTTTTGAAACCCCATTCATTCTTGCAGCTCAAAGTTACCCTCTTGTGAAGTTCCTATGCCCCTCGCTCCTGCCCTTACCGTCACAGGCTTACTATCCAAGCGTGTCTTCTGCGGTGCCTTCTCCGTGATCAGCTCCTTGTAATGCTGCTTCCAGCTCTAAACATGAGATCCCTCATTGTATGAAGGAATTGGGAAAGGTCAGATATTGCGTTACATTGTGGCATGTAGGAAATGACATATAGAACGGTCACGTTTGAGTAGATCACCGCCGGAATCCGACACGGCTTCCAAACATTGGCTTTGAATTTTCAGTTTCGCCCAGGTTCTCATCGCCTAATTGATACAAAGATGTGACATGACAGGTAGTGATGGAATAAAAAGCGTGACCCTCGGACCACTGAGTATGAAGACGTAGACTGGGAAACGTCTCTACTCTACATTCGCTGCCTCCTTAACAGTATCATAGAATAAATAGTGAACCAATGGAGCCATTAGTCGCCCCTTTTGGCATTGAAGGGGTTAAACAGCAGGAGTGCGGGTATGGGTTGTCCGTTTTTCCATTTGGAGCCCGGCAGCGTCCGCGGGGCCGACACACAGCGCTAACTATTTCAAGGATTATGGGCATCTTGCGACAATTTACGTCTTCCTGCCGAATCTAATTCGCAAAAGCCAGAATAATAAAAAGCATCATCACATGAGCGATATCGGGGGCACGGAATAGCCAAAAATGACTTTTCTAGATATTAAGTCAGTTATGGCTCACATTAATAATTTACACCCAGCTGTTTTCATTGATACGTAGATGGGAAATATTGTCCGTGGAGGACCCTATAACGGGAGCAAATGATCTTTGTAGGGCTTTATACGTTCATAAATTAATAATCAGGCCTGCAGTTCTGTAATATACTGCATCACCCAATTAGACACTATTTTACCACAGGGGGTATCGCTAAAACTGCACAGCGGAATACGGAATCAGGTCGCTAATTCCTAGCAAATGGCGACACTTCGTCTTAACCGTTTCACTGCCTGAACCTACAGCAGACGTCAAACCCAGCCAAAGCCGTTCTCTTTTACGTATATCAAATAGCTTGTGTACCATCCCAGCCCATGCTTCTCTGTGATACGCTTTTAATAATTTACCCCCCTTCCTAAACAACCCCCCCCGTGTTTTTTTTGCCCCCATTCAAACTATTGTATTGTGCCAGAATGATGTAGGAAAAGCCTTGTGAGTCGGACCAGGAAGATAACGAGACGGGTCACAGATTGCAAGCTTCCTGGCTGCTTTCAGTGTTTCCTTTTTCCCAATAATTAGTGAATACGAGATTTTGGTGTCTGTGTCTTGGCCGCATTCGGAATAGTTTTACGCTCCCTATTCATTCATCACATCTTGTAACAAATGCCACTTTAGTATATTTCTTAGCTCCCGGCTAATCTTCCCCGCGTCTATATCATTTGGTTATCTTTTTACCATTTAACCTAAAAAATAAATAAATAAGCTACCGTTGCAAATGCCCTTTCCCTGCTTTGCCTGCCGGCCGTCACCCCATCCATTTTTATTAAGAGACGCTCATTGTCCTGGGAAATGACGTGTAAAGCCATTTTGGGGGTGAATGCTAACGTTCTCCTGCAATTCCCACCATCATCAGGCTCGGGGATGACATCAGCAATTGGCCAATATTGATGACACCGGCTTGTGAATATGTAACATGAAGGCAAGGCCTTTCATATTGAGCTTGTCAGAGCAAACATACATGTGGCATTCATTTGTTACCCGTGACATTTTTCTTCTTCTTCTTATTCTACATGCAAATGAGGTCATGCAAATATGTAGCAGAGACCGCATGACTGAGCGGCGTGACACGCAATGTACTCCATTCGTTATAAGAAAAGCAGGTCACCGTGGTGGGTCCATCGGCCAGTCAACTATCCCGTAATAAATGATACCTGCGATTGGATTTTAATGCATTCCCCGAGATATTTGCGTTTTAATGCATAACAGATCATCCCTGTAAAGGTATCTCCACTATACAAAAGAGATGCTGTAACAAAGTATCTTAAAGCCCTTTGTTATAATGCTCTCCGTTCCATTATTCACATTTTTAATGTCTTATTTCTCAGGATTAAGCAGAACAGGTGCCTTTAGAAATAACAATTGTGAATCCAACTGATACGTTTCTTGAATGTATTTTATAAACAATAATTAAATTGAATCCAAAAATAACATGAAAATAAGTAAAACGCTGCCAATAAAGATAATAAATTGGAACATGCCTGCAGAATACAGTCTCTCGGTAATCTCAGGGCTCCTCCATCCCAACTCGATTTTTATTTAGGTTATATACCCGTTGTGTTGGTTAGAAGTTGGCATCTCGACTTTGCAGGACCTTGAAGACGTTGCTCACCGTTGTTTATTATGAATATTGTTTATTCAGAAACACCTGCAGGACCTTGAATGCGTCACGTGCTTTTCGTATCAGCTCAAAGCCTGAATGTAATTAACCATTTCATTTATGTGTCTGTAGCTAACTACAATGTAATAGATATCGGTGTAACATTCTAAATAAAAATGTGAGCACATCAAATCAAATATATCAATCATACAGAAGCTATTGTCAGCATAGTAATAAAAACCTGTGACAACATAAGGGGTATGAGGTCACCACACTGAATGGGTCACCCCAAATTCACATTCCCCTCATACTTCAAAATATACTTTTAGTAACTAAGGCTTGTGGTTCTGCTATAACTATCCTTATATACAGAGGCCGGGTTGTGTGGACTAAGTTTGTGACTTTGTGATCGTCGGCTTATCAAACATGACCCAACCCTACCATGATTTCCAAACCGGCCAAAGTGATTATACGGTAATAATGAATAGGTTTTTTTTTTTGTCTTTTCCATGAATATACTGTTTTTAATAGTTATGGTGTCACTAAGCAATACTGATTCCCCCCTTTTGTTTTAAATAAAACCTGCAAATCTTCAAACTCTGGCTGATGGACAGAAGATCCCAAAGTGCAGATTAGATTATGATATTAATAATGGCTGTAAAGATCTTATGTGTATCTTCTAGAAATCTCTGAAATCGAACTCTCCTGTATAGTGTTAAAGACATTGTTTTTTTGGTGGATTTAATCAGTCCTGGTGATCAGTTCGCTTATAGAAGTCACCATGCAATGTCCTATCTGCTGGGCACCCAAACATGAAGGGTGAGCTATCATCCCAATGTCTCCGGGTCAAGAGATCACAAATGATCACCATATGGAGGAAGAGGGGTCAAATAGCCATTCCCAGTATCGGAATACTCTGTGCCATTAGCTGACGTGGCGAGCAAATTAAATCCCCTAAAATATATTGGGGGGAGGGCAACTTCAGTTACACTGGGGCGGGAAAGGTGGAAGAATGGATCAGTCCTTGCTCCGCAGATCCAGACTATCTAACTCGTTCGTGTAATGGTTTCCCCCCAGCAGCCGGAGGGTTAATTCTCGCAGGCTGTGGGTCAGTTACTTTAGAGCAATTTACGAGTTGCAGGAATAAAATTGCAGGGAGAGGATGTGGAGAAGACATGTAACCCTCCATCACTGCCATTATAAAGCATAACCTGTTGGCTGCTCACCAGAACATTATGCTTCCTGTTTAAACTTCAATGTCATTTCTCAGGCTTACTGCAGATCGCGGGCTTCAGCATCACCAAAGCAATAAGCGTCTTCTAAAAGCCTTCCTGAGCTGAGGAAGACCTCCACTTCCTTAATGTACACAATCGTCACCCATTCGCAAGGGCATCGGCGCTTAATGGCCGTAACCCTTCGCCGCCCGGTCGCATGTTCAGGCTGATCCGTTTCCATCAGAGATACAAAGTTACTTCTGTATCCAGATAAAGGCTGCGTTTAAACAAACGGCTCAATGAAAGGCCATCTTCAGCTCTGAACCACAAACATTTACAGTTTAAGGCAAAATGCAGTTTATTCCTATTTTACATAAATTTAAAAATCTGCCTAAAATCTGTAATCCTAGTAATTTTCCACTTTCACGCCTACCATCTGCAGTCGTGTTTTTATTAGCGTCCATGAAGTGGCGGCTCTGCCTTTAAGTAGCAGGGCTGGCGTGGAATGCAGGTTGAATAATAATAACTATGTTTCGAATATAGTAAAATATCTACTCTACTTCTACTTTTTATTTTTTTGATACAATTGTATCCATCTGCCCAACAGAGTCGGCCATTGTGAATTTTGAAAAAAGGATTGGAGACGTAAAATGGCCAAAAAAATAAAAATGGTTTTATCTTGTTTTTTTTTTTTGGAGTTGTCGGAATATATATCGAAGCTTTCTTATTATTTATTATTTTTTTGTTTCTTTTAATAGAAAACATATTTGGAAACATAGTCTTTAATGTTATAAAAATACCCGCCGCAGGTCCTTCATTTTTAAAATAAAATCCATTCCGCCGCTGCATCGCTAATAAGTCTAAAAAAATTGCAAATGAAAGCATAATCTGAGATTTAAGTTAACATGCTTTCTCATTAAAAAATATAAAACAACAAGAAATGCAGATATATCCACCGACGTAATGTTTAATGCTTAATTTCCCAGGTATCACAGCGTGATCTGAATAAATTATGCTGACAATACAACAATCTAAATGATAAATCAAGGCCAGCATTTTGGTGATATATACTCGTGAAGGTAAATAATATCCAGCACTGCTAATTGGCTTTGCTACCTGGCAACAAATAAGTGAGCTTATTACCCAAGAAATGCTTCACTTGTGAACACCCTAATCATCAAGGGTTTCTGTCTGCTAAGCGGATTCTACTGTTTTATGTCTGGAATCCTCGGAGAAGCTCCCCGAATTAACCAGCTTGATGTAAATGATGTGCCGGGCTGGTGAGGCCATGAATTTAAATCGGACACAAACCAAGATTATAATTGTTTATCAAATAATTATTAAAAACAGCCATTTGTTTGACTTATTTCCTTTAATTATCAACCCTCTCTCCCTCCCAGAACACGGCTCGGATCAGGTGATTTTTAAAACGGACTGTTTTGACCCAAAACGTGAGAATGCGTTTAGTGGGTAAACGTAACGTGCGTGAAGGGTTATGTCAGGTGTATATCTCTTAGCATTTATCCGTCTTGCAAGGAATATGGTTCTGTGTTGTTCACCGCTTTTCCCTATTCCTGAGTGTTTGCTGACCGGATCCAGTTGTAGATTAACCCCTTAACGACCAATGACGTGCCTGGCACATCACGGAATAACAGTGACTTAACGACCTTTGACGTGCCCGGCACGTCATGGCATTAAACAAGCTTAGAAGGTGATCTACAATTAAACGGCTTTGCTGTAATGCCTTGATGAACAGCATCAGAGATGTGGCCCCTCCCCTGATGGACACCCGTTTTTAAAGAGTTTAGGAGGTGATCCTTGGCAGCTAGGAATTGGCTCGTGTCTGGCAGCACGGTGGTAGAGGTGACTGTTACAGGTCTGTACTAATACCTGCTGATTTCGACCTATATTTAACTCTCAATTTGAGGGGTGCTTTGCGTATTTTTTCTGGAAGTGTTCCCAAGGAACTTGGCCCTTAATTTTCTGTGCTTCATCTGTCGCGAAAAGGGAAAATGATGTATTTCTAGATCTTTTGCCTCTTCCATGACTGTGAATGAAACAGAAATGTATTGAAGGAAACCATGGGGTGATTTCCTATTTTTTCACCATATTAGATTACAATAAATAGGCCCCTTGGTGCCATTCATTAGACGGGAGCAAATTAAGCAGAGCAGGGTGGGATGCGGGAGCAAACGGACCCCGGAGAGCACAAAGTGGGCAACAGGGAGACAGATGAGAAAACACTTTATCAGCAAAACAGTGAATGGTTTGCTAATGATTGTGTGTATTCCCCTTCTTCTAATTACACATTGCTTGCGGTAGATCTTGTGGTTATCCTTTGTGCTGTTTTTAATTATAAATCCATGCGCACTGCACACAATTCATTATAAAATACTTAGAACTCTCTGGGTTGGGATGATTAGCTTGTAAAGCTACTGATACAGAACTGTGGGTGTTCTGGGTGTGCGGGAGACTCTGTGCCTTTCCGGTAGGGTTTGGTGTATCAGACGGCAAGGAGAGACCCAGCACAAGTTCTCTCTCTACAGTCATAGACCAACCAGCACAAGGAATCGGGTCTCTACTAACACCCGCTGATACTGATCTGCCATAGCACGGCTTGAACCGAAATCTGAAATTCCATAGCGTTAAAAGTATAGATTTTCTTTTGGAAATCAATATAACATGGAAATAACATTTGTCCACGTTGACTGACCTAGGGTGGGATTCTTCCATTCCCCACAATGGATACTTTTTTCACCCCTCCTGAGTCCTGCACCAGTTATAGAATGTTAGAGGTTTAAACATTACCAGTAATAGAATGTCAGTGGCTGGAAAATGAACAGTTATAAAATGTTAGAGGCTTAACAATGAACACGTATAGAATGTTAGAGGCTGAAACATTAACAGTAATATAATGTTAGAGGTTTGAACATTGCCAGTTACAGAATGTTAGAGGTTTGAACATTGCCAGTTACAGAATGTTAGAGGCTGGAAAATGAACTAATATAGAATGTTAGAGGCTTAAATATTAACAGTTATCGAATGTTAGAGGCTTGAAAATGAACAGTAATGGAATGTTACTATAAAGACAGAGGCGTGAGTAGGAGGTATTATTACATCCTCATTAGAACATTAGTGTCTATAGTAATGCGTTCTGAAAAACATTGCAAACAATGCCAGCATACATTTTCCGTTCAGTACGTGTGCTTTAGTAAAGCAGTTTTTACTTTCTATTAAATATCAATGCAGATTTTTCTGGCCTTCTTTAAAGCATGGGTCGGGTTATAACTTCAGTTTCAAACTGTTTGGGTATTGAGTCAGCACTGATGTAACAGATAATTATAGCATGGGGCAAAGAATACCATTTGTTTTGTGACATACCCCCCTGTTTAAAACTAGAAGAACATGTGTAAAACATATCATTTTACATCCAAATTATGCATGTTAGAACCATAACGGAAATGTTTAAGGCAATAAAATTACAATTTCAGTCCCCATCCCCCTCCATAACATATATCTGGTTTGTTTCAAAAAGTCAAACCCTTGAAGGGATTTGCAAGGAAATTCAGGGTCTGTTTAATTTACGGTGCGCGTTAAGCGTGTTGAGCCCAAAATCAAATGTCGCCATAGCGTTTGGTGAAAACCTCACCCGTTAAAATAAATAGTGCCCGTGTAAATTGATTAATGAAAGGAGCACAAACAAATCCCCAAATTATTCTGCTATGTATTAAATTAGTGCGAGGTGTTTGGAGTAACGAGGGTCTCTCTCCTAACAAATTACCGGGTAAGTTAATGCCACATGGGGTTTCTGCCGCTCGCCTCGCTCCAAACTCCTGGGTTAAACGCATTATGTGCTAGGTCTGTATGATTATAAATTTGGCAGGTGTGATGTTATAAGAGGAAAAGAAAAAAAAAATCTATATAAAAAAAACCAACATATAATTAAACACATTTTTGTAAAAATATAGAACTCCTGCTCTGCCTTTAGATTTCTTCCAAGGAAGAAAAATAACACAAAGCCGCGTAGACATAGCAGCACTTCATATAATCCTGCGCCGCGCCGCTAATCTATCAATGCACATATCTGCCTTATGTCTAATTAGCATCGAATTGCAAACTGTTATTTCGTGACAATTTATGACATCAATCTGCTTGCAAATTTCAGGGCTGTAACTTTAGTTGCGAAACACAAAAAGAAAAAAAAAATCCTAAAAGATAATTTTTCATTACCACCAAAGCAATTTTCACGCAAATTGCTCTGGCGTTTAAAAATATGTATATTTTAATGGAAGGAGTTTTATTTTATAACTTTTTTTATGCACTATTTTTTTTTGTGAACTGGAATCAAATATTGTGTGAGGTCCTTTAAGTGTAGAGCTTGTTGGGGTGGGGTGAGCAGCGGTAGACTATACCCGGAGCTCTCCAGCCATCCAGCGCCACAACTTTAGGGCGATTTATGTATATTGGTTACTTATAGAATCACTAAGATCATATACAGTGAGAAATGCAACCTTGCTATACATTTTGTGGGAGGTTTTCTGCTTTTTGTAGAATATATTATTATTATCTTTTATTTACGTAGCGCCAACAGTTTACGCGGTGCTTAATACAATACATAAACTCAAGGGGTCTGACAAGACAAGAATTGACTAAGACAAAGCGATACATTAGGTGGAGAGAGCCCGGCTCGCAAGCAATATATTGAACACATATATATATATACACACACAAACACACTGGCAGAACAGTAGTAATAGGTGTGGGGCAAAGCCATGACCTCCAGTGACATACCTACCGCTGAAGTGGTTAAAGGGATGGTCACAGGGGCTGTTGTGTAGGCATCCAGTTTTATCCATGTCGTGTTGTGCCATTGACTTGGTTCCGTATGAGGTTTCTTTAATTATTCAAGCTGACCTGTGCAAAGCTCTCCCACTGGCCTTGGTAAAGCTACCTCGAAAAACAGGCTCTGCTACAGTCGAGTCACAGGCCCCGGTCTGGCTTCTCTCCCAATCCCCCCTCCATTCGCGTAACACGTTACCGGATCAGGAGAGCCGCGGGCTACTTTGATAAATTGCTAGATACATTCAGCATCCTTATTATCATGCACACCTTGCTGTAACTTGCTGATTTTCTATTTAAACATAGGATCTTTCCAGGTCTTTATTGAGTGAATCGCTCCCACTGCATGCCTGGGTCAGCACTTGATAAATAGTCTTTACTGACCAGGCATAAAATTGGAGTAATTGCCACATTGGTCAGTAAACAAGTGAAAAAGTATGATAAATCCTTCTCGGGGTGCGTACAATAACAGTGGTACCTATGGATAGAGGACCTGCAGCCCGGACAGTGATCGATTCGAGCTTCCATGGCTCCAGGTTTCTAAGTGAATCGTCCTAATGCTCTTTTCTACTCATTACCCGAAGAACTGATTTTTAACCTTTTCTGTAATCTGTTGGCTCTCTGGGACTATACTGTATTTCTGTCAAAATGTCTGGTCTATAACAATAAATTTTACACTGATGTCTTGCTTTTCAGGAATAATTACAGCGCACCTTAAATGTTGGGCCATTTTCTACTTGTGCAAAAAAAAAAAAAAGATGACAATACAATCAATAAGACGCAATTCTCCGAAGAGCATCACAGCCTCTTCCAAAGTCAATGGATTAGTGAGTCCACAGAGGGGATACGTTTACTTCTTCTGCGCTGGCTTTATTCGTTTAACTGTTCTTTTCCCGGGAAGCCGGACACTTAAAAAAAAAAAGTTGATGTAGAAGACATCACTTGAGCGTAGTCTCTTTAGGAGATCCGTCCTCGGATCGATCCTGGGGCGTGACACGCTAGGAACTTTGCCGTCTTAGAGCAGAAGCCAACGAGACCAAAAGAGTCAAAAACTCAACAAAGCGAGACGTGGCTGCCGTATCGGGAGCAGTCTGCTCGGATCTGTGACCACTGTATGCAAAGCTTGGCATTAGTCACCGCCGGGCCGCTTCTGACAGCCCTGAAGTGAGGGAGATTAATGTGTAGCGAGGACACTTTATTATTGTCATTCCGTGCTTTCACACTCTGCCTCTGACTTTCAATTTTGCTCTAGAATTAATTGTCTGCTCCCCACAGTATGACTGATGTAGAAGGGAGACAAGAGAGGCACCTAGTTGTGGCCTTGACAATGTAAGTCGCTGTTCTGGGATGTATTGTGTATGGTGGCATTCAGGGACAGACGGGCATCTTTCAAGAGAGTCCATTCGTGTTTCATTTGACTTCCATCAGATTTCATTGCATATTGAACTTTAATCCGGGAAACAAATATTCTTAATGATAAGACACCGTCGCTCCCAGTAGAGTTCACCGGGACATGCTGGGAGAAGATGTCCGGTGAGAACTATTCCCATTGACTTTCTGGAAAGAGAATTTTTTTTTTATACACAAATTAATTTTCTTTTTTGGACAAAGTATTCCAACTCCGTTATACATTGTTCTGGGCAGAACCCAATGAGCTTCTCCAGCAGGAAGGGCTGAGCGGACCCTGTGTAATGGGTGGTTAAATCATTGAGGAGGATTTTAAGGAACCTTCACATTATGAAGCCCAAGGACAAGTGCCCCTTACTCTAAAGTGTATTCAATAGAGTCTTCCCACTGGCCGTTATGCGGTCTCTCGCTATTCAGACTTTAACATATTTTGGGATTGAAGGAGAAAGAGAAACTGTGTGCTTATCAGCATCGTAACGGTTTAAAGGTAGTAAACTATACACCGGCCTTGTTTAAAGAGGTCGGCTGAATTAGAAAATCGCAGTACAAACATTTGAAATGATGACTTCCTAATGACTTCTGAATCGTTCCTCGCAGAAATACCAGCCTCTTCTCTTTGTTGAAAGAGGAGTTTAGCGCAACCTTGTATCGTTGTGTGGATTAGGTTATTGTGTGAAGAATTCCTTGTGGGAAATTTCAGAAGGAGCTGATCCGAAGACCCTTGAAGATATTAATCCATCCATCATACATGGCGAGTCACTATGTGTTTTGAGCCAGTGATTTCAAACCTGTCTGCAAGGAACCTGACCAAGCCTGGAGATAGAGGTGTCACCTGTATTGGGTCACCTGTCTTAAACCATGGACCTACTCTGGGGCATCCCAACAGGGGAAAAACCAGCACACACCATAATGCTCAAGGAACCCCGGGGTACAAATGACCTTGAGATTGTGATATAATTTTGCCTTTGGTATTATTACTCGCTATCTAAGCTTCCATGCCTTCCCCCTGTTATAACACCTTGGAAGGGACCTTTGCTGCAAGATATAATAATTCTTTAAGCAGATACATATGTAACCGCAATAAATAAGAGGGATGCTACGATCAAATGTCCTTCATAAGGAACTGCAGCCAAAGTAATGTGGCTTCCTATTGAAAATTAAAACAGCAAATATATACATTGACAAGAAATATGTCCACCTGGCTTAGACCTTTTGATTTCGCCAGAGAGATCATTCTGAACTTTTGAAATGAAGTGAACGACGAGCCATAATATCCTTCAAACTTGACATTAAATATTCAAAAGTTAGTTTAGGAAAGCGTAAGCAATTAGATTAATCAATCTTCCTGGCCATGTACGGAACAGATGTTCAATAAATCCTTCCTGCTTACGGTGGGGGACAGAGAGGTCCACTTTTAGCTGTCCTTCAGCGAGATATCTCTCCGCTTGTCCTTCTCCCGGCCTCATGGGCCATCGCAAGGCAGTTCTGCTGTGCTGTTCCTTATTATAAATAACAGGCCACCTGGACTACCTGCAGTACCTGAGAGCCAAGGCTTAATGATGCTTCCGGCGATATCGCCGGCTCTCTGTTGATCCCAGATAATGGGACTGATGGGAACGGCAGAGGAGTGACGGATGGCAGTGACGAATGGCTCCTTCCCAACATGTGCTGACAGCCAGTGAATATAGGGCAGCCTCGCAGAAAGGTCAACGCAATCTCACCGCTTTGACTTTCAAACTTTATTGGAGATCAAAACAAAAAATGAAATAAAGCCCACGTTATATCAGAGGATTCTCGTTTCTTCATCGCTGTCCCGTCGCCGAAAGGGTTACTGGCTTTGCAGACTATTCCGGTAAATTGGAATGTCGAGATAGGATCATGTTTGTAAGTGTTCTTTCTGTAGAAGGGCGTTATAGCCCCCGTATTCCAAAAACAATTGTTTTTCTACAATGCATTCAAATATGTAGATCCTTTGCAAAATGACTTTAATGTCACCTTGAAGAGGTCGGCCTCAAATGAGGGTTTTATCTGCATTGATGTACTTGGATACAATGTAACGTTTTGTTTCAGTGAACTGTTTTATGTCCTAAACATTTGGATGTCAGTGGGGCATATGTCAGCAGCCAGTGACTACGATCAAACCATATGATCCATCCATCAACTTTATGATAATCTCCATCATTATCGTAAATTAGCTTTTTTTTTATTCTCTCCCTCTCATGCGCAGCCTAAGCAGGATAAACTAGAGAGTTCAGACATAATGACTGGAAATGTCGGCGCAGCGCTCGTAATATACAACTTTAACCTTTGAATTCTGCCGTCCCAAATATGGACTTTATCCACTTTTTAATGGGCCTCTAAAATTTTCACGATGAAGTCAGTATTTTACGTAGAACGGATATCTTGACATGTTGTACAACATCCGAGACTGCTGATCTTTTGAAATTCGCCATGCGCATGAATCTGCTGAATTTTATTATTTTCGGGACACGTTCGCCCAAGCGAGGCTGCTCCGTATTTAAAGGTTTTTAGTGAAATTCTTGTGGTATGGCGCAATGTGTTTTTAGAACGGTGGGTAGGTGGGCTCTGACTTCTTTCCCTGATCTCTTTAAGTTGAATTTCCATCTTGGGCTTTATGGTGGTCACTTTAATTTTTTTCATATCCATTAAATGTCTTATCTCTTGGCATATGAACATCTCCTGACTGTTGGAGACCTGATGGAAATGATGCCCCAGGTTCCTGCCCCTGAACCCCCTCTACCCTCATGTGCTGGTGGCTGGAATGGGAGGCTAAGGGGTTTTGATTATGTAGTAAGGGTCAGGGAAGAATGAGTGGCGCTGATTGAAGAGCGCCCAGGTGTGCCTACTTGGATCTCAGTCAGGCAGGAACGGGTTTGTTCTTTGACCTGTTGGCCACCATTGGAAAATTTACTTAAAAAGGCAGTTTTTATACTCTTTGTACTCTTGTGTCAGGGCTTTACAAGCATTTGGGAGGAGGACAGACTCCTAAAGAGTGTTTTGGGGAAGCTTCTTGGCTCGAGCTGCCATCAGGACCCTGCTAACCAGACCAAAAGGTCAGGACTGGCAGGACATTCGCCGTGACCGGCACGCACCTCCCCGGCTGCATCCCGTCACTGCGACCATTACAATGATCTACAGCCTCTCCCTACTGTTTTACAAGTGCATTAGCTTTATTTAATGAGATCTCACTGTAATTTAACAGCTGTATATAGAACATGCGAGCAGAAGGAAAATCCTGCTACTTAAGTACTTTTTTGCCAAAGTAGGTTAGAGACGGACACAATGATATACAAGACGGAGTGTGGATGGCAGAGGTGCTGATTGGAAATAAAGCTTATAAAATCATTACATACGCGGATGGAAACAGCTTATTCACGATGCGTGGCGGACACTCTGGGCAGGCACACAATGGTTATGGGCCTCCATTAGGTGTAGTGACATCCTTGGGTGGTATAAACCAATCGCCCTGTTTGTTCCAACCTCGTTAAGCATGAGGTTGAGTTGTCTGAATGAGGGAGAGCATGAGTTAATATGTGTTTGAATTGTCTGAATGAGGGAGAGCATGAGTTAATATGTGGATGAATTGTCTGAATGAGGGAGAGCATGAGTTAATATGTGGATGAATTATTTGAATGAGGGAGAGCATGAGTTAATATGTGGATAAATTGTCTGAATGAAAGTGTGAATTAGTGAGTGACTGTAAAATTGTTTGTGTTTCATAGATGTAAAGATGGCACTAGCAGGAGGTTTGAGCCTTGGGGACCAAGATGGCACAGGCAGGGTGTATATGGGACAAAGATGGCACAGGCGGACTGTTTGGGGACGATGTTGACTTGTGCTGGGTTATTTGGGGACAGAGATGGCAAATCTTATGTGTGTTATCTGGGTGCTAGTCAGGTTCTATGTGGGCAGAGTGGACGCCAGGGCTGGCTTTGGGGTGTGCAACCTGTGATCTATGCCTGTAATTTAGGGGGTTTTAGATATACCTTTAATGCCGTGTTTTTTTGTGAATTCCAATTGATCTATACCTGCAAAGCTGTGTTTTTGTGTTATTCTGTAGATCCATATCTGCTATGCTATGTTTCCATACATTATTTATGTATACCTGCAAATATAGGGTTTGTATGTCTTGTTCAGTTCATTAATACCTGCAATGCTGTGTCCATGTATTTATTTGATCTATACCTGCAATGCTACGTTTCATATATTATTATTGTATACCTGCAAATACAGGATTTGTATGTCTGATTCTGTTGATTTGATATATACCTTCAGTGCTGAGATCACAAGAGAATTTCAATTGATCTATACATGCAAAGCTGGGTTTGTGTGTTAATGTGTTGACCTATACCTGCTATCGGCAGCAGGGTCTAATATATATATATATATATAGATATATATATATATATATAGGCATCAAGGGCTAATAAATGAGTATTTTGGGCGCGATTTCAGTGCTTGCCATAGTGCTATTTTCAGTAGATACGCCTCTGCTTGTATCTGTCGGGGGGTTTCATGCCTGAATTCTGGCCATTTTCTGTTTGTTAAATATGATATTTATGCTTGACGTGGTCAAGGAGATATTTTAACTCTGAAATGATGTTTGGTTTGTTTGAGAAGTGGCTCCCGACCTGGAGACCTAGATGCCCCTGGGGCGGACAGCCTGCCACCATTGCTTGTTGGGCGTGCAGCTTCTCTCCGGCATCGCTTAGCTTCTGGCCCCACTGGAGCCGGCAAAGCAATGGCCGGCCTCTGTGTGTAATATGGCTGCGGGCATTCCCACCCCGGTGCTTAAATATAAATGTATAGGAAATATCTCTAACGCTGATGGTTATATAATGCGTGTGTAGCGTACGTTTATGTCGGTGTGGGATGTAACGTGAGTTTATGAGCTGGACGTTATTAAAACACACACACAGCGCCTTTCAGTAGCATCCATCATCATTGTTCAAGGCAGACAGCGCTCTGAACAAAGCAGTAAAGGGTCATTAATCTCTACACGTTGGGCCACGGCTATACAGAATTCGCAAAAAAAGGTCAGTCCGGGGGTTTCCACTGCGCTGTCCGTCATTAAGGAGCTCAAGGGCACAGGAGCTAACACTTCCCCACCAGGCAGAGGATGCTCAGAAATCCCACCGTTCAGGTGGCCATACCTGGGGCTGGCCGGCGGGTACGGCCACTCAACGACTCGTGGTATGGATCTTCCGCGTATGCTAGACACACGAAAAACTTTCTGAAATACATTTGTGGCCTGCACCTTTCTCGTCTCCTATTGGCTGCCGAGAGTTCCAGTTTAGAGCTTGGACATGTTCGTAAAGACACATTCCGTTCTGTATCATGAGACTTGCGTCTTTGCGTCACCTGAAGCTTATATACGATAACCTCGCATACAAGTTTGTAAGGTTTTATTTATAGAGATTGCTTTTAAGACGCACCGAGCTGCCCTGTATGTTGTGAAACCGTTTGCTCCTTAATTAGCAATATAATAATTTTTTGCTTCAAACATATCATGCTTTTTTGCGAAACATCGTAACTGTGTTGTCTGACACAGGAAACATATAAAAGACAATCGCAGCGCGTCGGAGCTTAAAGATCACCGCCACCATGTCTTGGCACATCGCCCTCAGGAATATTTAACCCCGCTTCAGAAAGGGCAATGCCTATTCCACATTAACCCTTTCCAAGATAGAGGGGTGGCCAAAGACTTTAACGCGGGGCATCTCTGAGCGTACAGTTCTCCTGGAATTCCGAAAAGCTGCTTTGTGCCGCCGATACGTTCGCGCCACCAACGGCCGGTGATCCCGGGGTCTGCGATCAGCTCTCTCCTCACCCTCGTCGCCGGAATGCTTATTAAATGTAATATTTCTCAATCCGGCGTTTGGAATGCTTTCCCTTTCATGTAATAAATGGGGGGGGGGCTGGCGCTGGCACAAACAGTTATCATAACCTTTCTCTCGGAACGTTGTTGCCAAGCAGATCCTTTAATTATGGTCATAAATTACACATTATTTTATTGAATAAGGGAATAGCTGATCGTGGAAGATTCTGTGACCTTCAGGTGTTCGGTTAGTTAGGAGGGACGGTTCCCCATTAGACCCCATTAGTGTTATCAGGACTCATGCTTCCTAAAATCCGTGGCTCTGGCTCGTGGTTTTGCGGGGCCGTACATAACGGAGAGTTAAATCCCCGCATTCTCCATGAGCTTAATACTTATTTGATGTCATGTTTTGGCCACTGGTTTTAATTAACATGGCGTCATGTTTGATTGTTATTCCAGAACCTGGGAAGACGTAATAATATGAGCGCCTGGTCTCAGTAACACCGCCGGGACATAAAAGGTGCATTTTATTTGCAGAATATTAAGTTCAAATCAAAAGAATAAAAGTAAGATATGACTTTTCTTATTTTACTTATTTTTCCACATGTCACCAATAGGAAACCCGGACTTTTTCCAGTAAAGTGTTTAGGGGCCGCTGTTATTATTCTATAGATATTAATGATTAAAGGGAAAATGCTGCATCGTACCACGATTTAAGGGGAATCGCAAAATTTCGCCCAGTAAGGTAATTTATGCAATACATTGATCATTACTAATATTTAATCCTTTGATGGGAAGGGATGTCACATTTCATAGTTTCTACCACAAATATATTAATCTATAATATATTTAATAATTATTTCTCGGGTTTATGGAATGTGGTCTATTTACTAACATACAATATATTCTGTTATTGCATAAAGCAGAGAGAGAGATCCAATTGGGTAATATTTATACATAATCCCTGTAACATTTAGTAACTCCAATAACTTGATACATTTAAATACCTGTGATATCATTTTATTATATAGAAAGATATTATTTAAAAACCATTTAATAAAAACAACTTCCCCAAAAAATATACAATTATTAAAATTACAGCAGGTTAAATTTTTTTTATTTTTTTTTTTTAAAAAGACAACAAATCTGAAAAGAAAAGACCGTTTACAGCCAGTTTAACATCCTGCGAGCTTCACATTGAGTGGAATTTGTTTAATGAGCGCAGCACTAAAAAGATGTATAGGGTACGTCAGACACCCGGTAGCGCGGCGTTCCGGCGGGCCGATAAGATCTTGCTAACTGACCATTCGCTCCGTCTTCCAGCCAAACTCCGATATCTCTCCGCTCTTCAGGGGATTATAAATGATAGGGCAGGCAGAACAAGGAGAAAAAATAATGAAACCATGGGAGAAATAAATGGATATCATAACTAGGCGTCGGGACGAAACATCATATTTATTCACTTTTTCTTCTTAAATATGTGGCCATCGGCAACCGAACGCAAAAGCAAACCATCTCTGGGCCGACGCAACAAAAATTTATAGCTGTTCTAAAATATGCAAATGAAACGTAGGATATAGACATAAGCGTAATTAATTGTAAATTGGAGAATAATGCTTCACTGTCAGGGCTGTCTCGATGTGGTGGGAAACATACGAGGCTACCTTCTCTCTGGATGTTTAATAATTAGGTCTTCCAAACATCACACCGTGGATATGCCTTGTTTAATTGGGTTATTTTTAGGTATAATCGCAGTCTGTATGGTAAAAAAAAAATACCCTAAATATTAATATTTGTATTAATATAATGTATGGGGGTCGAACACCGTGATTCCTGGATAAAATGGAGTTAAACCATACAAGAGACTTGTAATCTTCTTTGATTGGCCCGGACACTTTCTCCTTAATACTTTTTATTCATCATGGTACATATTAACCAGCTACAGAGCGGCCCCGTCTTTGCCGTACAAAGAAAAAGTGCAAATTTGGTAAATATGATACCTTTCTAGGGTAACCAATAGATTGCAGGCTTTTAACACTATCGAGGTCCCTTCCTTCCCCAGGTATATTATTAACAAAATATTGTAATACCTAGGTAGTCTTTAAAGCTTGCAATCTATAATACTGATGATGACTGTACCATCTTTACCAAAGAGGTATTTCACTGAAGTCGCTGAAACAGGACAGGGGTAAGCTTTAGATTCCAGAATGCTTTGGCTGTCAGGACCTTAGAAGCCAATGTGTTCGACACATGGGCCTATTGTGGACCTAGTATTTTCCATTTAAACATGTTGCGGGTGATAAACCTAAATAATTAGCTGTATTTATTGAAATACAGCTAAATATGTCAAAAAAAGGCCAAGAAATGTAGTGTTTGTCACCATGGCCTTGGGTCTTCATGACTTGAATGGAGATGAAGCCCATAGAAAAAAAATCTCCCATCTGTCTGCCGAAGGGACATCGTCGTTATGTCGGCTGTATAATTAAGAATGTAAAAAGTTTCTCTCTTAAAACCTAACGAGGGTGTTATTGCCCGTTTAAGGTTCCTATGAGGACCGCTAGGCTGTACTTCTGGCAAGCAGACCACATGGCTCCATAGCGTTACAGTCCCCCTAGCGAGCTGGCTGGAGTTTTAAGACCCGAATAATGCGTTGGATGAGAGCGTTAGAAGGATAGCGGGTCAAAGGTTCACAGCGTATCTGGTAAACGAGAGAAGAGCGGAATACCCGTCCAAACGGACTTTATTTCCCTGCCATCTGCTGTAGAAACATCGATGAATAAAGGACTTTGATGACTCCGAAGTAGAGGGCAGATTAATGGCTCCATTCTCTGCAACATCAGGTACAGAAATGATGCGCTGTTCATTTTTCATATAAAAATGGCCGGCCAGCTTCTGGGGAGTAACTTATTGCGAGACAATAAGTATCCTTTATGGAGGAAGCCGAAGCACCGAGCCTGGGACACGAGGAAAATGTAGTAAGTTACCGAGGGCATGTCTTGGAGCATCTGCGCCGCTGCCGTGATGAATGAAAATTGCAGCCGTTTTCGAGAAGCAAACAGAAGGCTGACACGGTACTAATCAGATATATATAATCAGCGGCAAGGGCCCCGAAGATATCCACGCACCAGTGTGTGAGTTCTGCGACAGGCGGACAGTGACTGATTGGGGCGTCAGTGGCTGGTGGGGTGTCTGCGCATGCATTATCACTAACTCTGAGGGTAAACCCCCCCCGGCAGTGGGTACCGACCCATCTCACGTCCTCAGAAACCTAAGAGGACGTTAACTATTTCCATTTTTATCGGAATTTATTTTTTTGGAATGCGGCACAAAGAACCCTTAACTTATAAGTGTCCTGGCACGGCATCAAACAGAGACATATCGTATAGAATATACAAGGCGCTGGGAAATGCCGGTTAAATACTATTAAACAATAAGGCTTTGAATGAACGATGCGCCCCAGCCATCCCTGAATGGGGACCAAACCGGAAATATAACATGGGCTGGACATTTAATTAAAGCTCCCCATATCCCGCTATTAATAATAAAAGGCAAAATATGATCTTTAAATGTGTGATGTATCGCTGCCAAAATAACTTTGAATAGTTAATCTGTCAATGGGGCCTGTTTTGTTTAAACTACGCAGGAAATATACATTTCCTGTACATTTCGTAATTAAAATTAAACTGCAGCCGAGCGTTATTCCATACGCCGTTACTGCCTGTTACCTTTCACCCCGGAGGACAGAAAATGCTGAACGCTTTAACCTGCTGTTCAGAACAAAAGGGACTTTAATAATGGAAAATAAAGTTCCGTCACAACAGAGCGGGAGTACAAATGGGGTCTCAAGCAGGAACAGGGTCTGGCTCACATTGAAAAGGTACTGGTGCAGTAACACGATGACGGCATGCGGGGGGCTGAGCAGCCATTGCACTGCTGGGATAAAAGTGACGGCGGTGAGATATTGACTGGTTCCAGGGAACCCACCTCTCTAAAGACAAATAAACCACAAGCAATCACAATAAATCTATCCCGGGCGGCCGGGGTAACTCGCTACAGCACAGCGTCCTCTGCAGACACCCAGGGGCAAAAGGCAAAAAGATTGGGCTCACCAATGGGTAATATCCAAAAGCCATACACATTATCTGTCTAATGCCATGGCGTATTCATAAATAAGAACAAGAACAGTAATGGCAGCATGTGGCGCGCTTTCCTGTGGATAGAGACTATATTATGAACGCTAGAATCTCTTGTGTTGGGGTAGTTTTCTGATGTAAGTCAAGTTTACAGGGAGGGGGATCTGGACTGGAGGACATATGTACCCTGATTACTTTCCGTAAGACTCATGATCCATACTCTCCTCACCTTATATTAAACAATGCAGTTAATGCTGACAGTGCGCCTTTAAGCGGGTCGGGGGTGTTCTGTATAATTATTATTTAATAATCAGTTCATGGCTCTTTTCGCTGGAGGATTCCGGCTTCTTAATGCTGCCGTGAGAGCTTCGACTCAAGGTCCATTGATTTTTATCTTGTCGCTGCTTTCGGTGGACAGTTAATTGACAAGAAATGTTACAAAGTAGCTGAATGCATTACCGCCAGGGATGGGCGGCTAATTCAAATGTTTCCAACAAACTCTGGAACTCGGGTTACTTTGTTGTGAATGGTTTATGGTTTATGGGCAGTGGATGGGGTCTGTCATCATCTTGTTACTATATTAATTAGAATTAATACACTCGGCATCAGCAATTAGTCAAGTCTTATGTCACAAAATTCCGAGCAAGTCTTATGTCACAAAATTCCGAGCAAAGGGGGGCAGAATGACGTGAGCTACATTGGATTTGATCCATTTCACACTGAATGGGCCCTGGATTTTTGGCCATACAGCTTACACTCCAATCTTTCTCGATGAATTGGTATTGTTACTAAATGGAGGTTTCTTAACAGAGTGGAGTATAGCAGCTACGTGATGCAAAACTTTGTGCAATGGTTCGTATAAGGCGCTACAGTACAAGAGATGCCATGTGACATAGGGCTGTGTTCACTAAACCATGAGCCTACTTCTGTGCCAGAAAGATGAACCACCTTCTACGGCATACTCGCTAAATCTAGAAATATTACTTGAGGGCTCAATGAACCCCCAGATCCCGTTAACTCCAGATGTAGGCTTCAGGCTGGGCTTTTCTCTCTCGATGCATAACGTAGGATGGTGGCATTTGTCACCGCACGTGACACAAAGGGGCGCACCCGGAGAATGATAAAGTAAAACTGGCTGGCGGGACTCCCCCTGACGCCGGCGACCCGCACAGAGCCGCTGCCTTGTGACTCGCACAGAGGGCAGACAAATAGACTTTACTCCGCGTTTATAACCAACATTATTCTTCCTTTCAGCCTGTTCTGGGCAGGTAGCTGTTTTATATGAAATGAACAATCTTTATAGACATGCCACGGCCGTAACAAGGCTGATTTCCAGCAGGGCTGAGTTGTATAACTCTTACTGAATTGTCAGACTTCCGCTCAACAAATCAAACCTAACGTATGGCGGCGTCCGTGTAATTTTTATTTCTGTTTGACTAGCCGGCTACCCGGTGGTAATAGGATGCTCGGAAAGGCCAGCAGCAATGTTTGTACGTGCCGTGATCGATAGGCAGAGTCGGCACTTCTCGTTTATACCTCCGCGTTGTCGCTCACTTACGTTAAGGAAAAATAAAAGACCGCAAAGAAAATAAAAAAATGCTCGGCCGGGGCTGGCGGCCACCTCCCTCCAAACCTACATCTGCTAGGATTGTCTGGAAACATTAAGATATCTAAATGAAAATCAATACTATATGTGCCGGCACTTACTATCAAGGACAAGTATCAGGAGACCTCGGCTAATCAGCCTTTTCAGCTTGTACATAATCCGAACCCCGGAGGTGCTGTAATTGCCCCGGTATAATCACAGAAAAGTAAAATTTATAACCCGGGCTGATATTACCCCCCTCCCTCTCCGCATTCTTTATAACATGTCATCATACCAGAGCTCCAACTCTACACCTGATGGTGACATCATGTTTCATCTCATCTCGTGTCCTTTTAAATGCAGCTGGATTTATTGTAGCCATAAAGCCAGAAATATCTTTTTTTCTGCATTGTACCAATGTTTTACAAGTTGTACCGATCTGTCGATCGGCTAATATTTCTTTTTTAATATCGAGATGATTAAAGAGGACATGCGTTATGGCTTAGGTTTAAATGTTTTACAGACAGCAGCGGATGTTAATAGAGCCTCGGGTTTCAGGCCGTCGTCCAGTATTGTAGATCATGCCCTAGACAACAGCTTGACGCATAATACAGAGCCGTTGGCAATGATAGAAATCAGAAGAAAAAAAACAAAAATGCTTATAAATGTATACAATAGGAATCAACCGATCCATCCATACATCCCTGGAGATCATCAGGTACCTTCCCCAGGGGTGAGGGACTGCCCCAGACCCAGCATCACCCCAAGTAAGAGGTCTTTTTGGGGTCTATCTATGGTTTTCAGCTATTCTGCCCTCTCTTAACATATCGTACTTGGTTATTGTTAAATTATTGTAAATGTTTCTGAGCGATACTGTTACTTACCAAACGCAGCTTCCAGAGCTTATGATTGATGGACGTCAGATGTAAGTATTGATTATCCTCATCTTTGCCATTATCGCTCATAATAAATGGCGTACTTATTTATTAATGATACCGTCGAAGACCACTTTTCAGAGTGGCGTTACAGCTCAGACATTCGTCTCGTATCACTCTTTGTAAAATGGTTTAAACGGAGAGTGACTTTTCTGAATGGTAAGGGCTTAGCCGCAGTGTCAGAACCTAGGGGCGGAACATTGGCTTTTCCCACCTTCCGCTGGGTGGCATTTAAAGGCGCATTGGATGGCTGTGTTCAGTGATGGTGGATCGGGGCATAATCTATGAATCTTATAGTTTAGATTGTAAACTCACGTGGGGGCCTTGAAAAGCCCACCATTCTTGGCAGAAACTTTGTGTAAAAGTATCATAAGGATAGATGGCAGCTCACCGTCAGGATTCTCAGCTGCTGATGTATCTAAGTATTAATGTATATTTGTTATGTATGTGTCAGCCACATTAGATGAGGTTGCCAGTTACATGGGGGGGGTCTCCCTATCAAAATGTTCAGCCCTGCTCTTAGGACCCCTTAACACAGTCCCACCCCAGGTCCTTCACAAAGGTCCATCATGCTGTTCACCATCTTTTTAGCATAAAAGTGACTTGGATAAAGCTGAAAGAGATCGTCTGTCTCCATACTTAGGTCCCATACAAAGATCAGAAGTAATCTTCTTTCAAAGAAGGTACAAGCAATAACGTTAGATGTGTTCGTAGAACATGGTCGTAACGTTCTATAGCACGTTGGGAAGTAACAAAAGGGCAGACAGCGACACCTAAGTCATTCTGTGCATAAACGGTAAAATCTATATACATCGATAACAGAGAGAACAGGAAACAGTAATTTCACCCCGACTGAATGTTAATGCAAAGCCAGCTAGCAACATTCGAAGAAACAAGAATAATGTATCTAAAAGGTGAACAGGACAGCAACAGGATCATAATAGAACACATGAAAAATAACTCCTCCAGCCGGAAAGAAGATACATATCAAGTAGACATTGATCCATCGATGCAGAACTTAACTTTGGTAACTAAACCAGAAGAGATTACAGCTGATAAAAAAAAAATTCAGATTAGTGTGATAAGTGAGGGCTTAGATATGATATGGGAATTACCCCAGGACCCAAAGAGCCTGGAGAACACACTGGACCTTCATCTCCATCTTAAGACTATTGTGGTCATGATCCTAGATGTACAGTTATAGAACCCAGTGATGAGGACATTATAGGTTTGGTGATTTTGCGCCGGTCACAAAGACAATAAGTCTTTACGACAAAGACCAATTCTTAAGTCTGCAAAGCCTGAGATGAGATAGTAAGGTTCTACACGCATGTAGGTGGCCTCTGTCCATTGTTCTATCCAGTATTATTCTTTCCAATAAGTATTCTGTGCGTCTATTAAAGCAGAAATCTCTGCCGATGGCCGAGAAGTTGTTCGGTAGAATAATTATTACCGTAGGCAGTTGGGGTGCTTAACAAGATCACCCTGGCCGTGCCGTGTTTATGGAAGGGAGACCAGTCCCTTCTGGTATTAGTTTCCTCCTTTTGTTTATGTGAATTTAATGTTATTTATTCAGCCAAATCAGCTACTGTAGCTCTGTTTTTCATCACTTGGTTCTCAAGTAACACCGTAGGCATCCGCTGCCTCCCAGGCAGTACTTTTATTAAAGAATGATTATTTCAGGGAGCAGGGAGGTGTTTGTTCTCGTCCGGCGTGAGCAGAAAGCTCGGTCACATATTGTTAATGACATCACAAGTCCAAAATGGTGTCTGCCTGACGAGTAAAAGGATGGGAATTTGTAATTGTATATTTTAGGAAGCTGTAGCGCCAAAAGTTAAAAAAAATAACCTTCGCTTTGCAAAAGCGGCACCAAAACAGTAGATTTTATATAATTCTTAGTGAAGAATGTTCAGGTCGATGATGCACTGGAACCCCCCACCATACCAGAAAACTGGATCGGATTTAATTATGTGGATCCTCGGATTAAATCACTAATCATTCTAACTATGTAGGGCACAGGTATACTTTAAACGTTACCTATAGAAAGAAGTGTTTAGTGCTAGAAGGAAAAAAAGTGGACATTTAAGACAATAGCATTGGAAGTCCTTGGTCACATCTAAAGAACATGAATCCTCAAAACTATCATATGTAGATATGCAGCCGCGGCAGAGTGACATTTGGTTGGCATTGAACTGCTTCAAGGGTTAAATCATGACCTTTAAGCCTAAGAATGGCTAACCGGTCACCCACCGGCCACCCATCCCATTTTGCCTGATGGGAAACACGTTCTCACCATGGATTAAATGTATCTTCATTGTAAGTGAATGTCGAATCACCTTCTCATTTGCGATGGAACGCAGGCAACGTCTCAACTGCGGCTTCGATGACAATATACGGATTGCAATAATCCATTCAATATGAAGACGTTCCGTATAAATATCACACGCAAAATACTGGGAAATTTCAGGAGTGCCCTGCGAGAGCTGAAGCTTCCAACGTAATGGTTCCAGGAGGATGTATCCGGCGAAGGCTTTCACACAACATTCTACATTTCCTTCTGCTTAAGAAAGAGGACATTTCCGCGTTGTGGGTTCAGCCAGGCGGAGGACACGACTCGTGTAATCTTAATAAATCAGAGCCGTCCCGCGTGGCAGCACCGACAGGGGGATAGGGAAGGCCAGTGCTGCATGTTGACCCAAGCGAGGGCTTATGGAGAAATGATGTCCTCTTAAACAGCCTCCTATGGAGATGCCCTGCATTTCCTCTAACAAATTGTAAGGGCCCCTGACTGCAACATCGCCAGCAAAACAGAGCTGATTTAGAGGAACACAAACTAGCCATTATCTTACTGCATAAAAAGACCATTTAGAGCAGAGCCTGAAGACTTTACACCCCAGGAATCGGCACTTCTGAAAAATTATCCCCATCTGAAGCCACCAGTGCTGTTAACTACTTTTGGGAAAATACCTCATTTAAGCCAGAAGAAAATATTAAATTAACAACACGTTCCTGTCACCCCCTCCACCCCACTTAAACCGCTTATTATAAAAAGGCATCTAAAGATAAGATTGGGCTGACGGATACTGTGGTTCGCCTGCCGGGGGAGTCCCTCATTTTAATAAAAAAAAGGATATACAATAAAGTTGCTTTTTTTTTTTTTTAAACAAGCCGAACGGTTTTGCTGGGTTTCACGCTTAACGCGCGTGTATATGTTGGCGCGCTATATAAAAGAGTGCGCAAGTCCCATTGTTTAGCAAAATAAACAAAAGGAATGTTCGTAGCACAATAATGGCCGTTCTAACATGTTAATATGAACGATTTTATTTGATATATGGCAGCACTTAAGCACCAATATTTATACAGCTCTGATGGATGAAGGGACGTCCCGTTCCTCTGTAAATTTAAATCCATTCTCCGAGCGTCTGATTGCCCATACTCTGTATTTATCATCGCTCTTTCCCTCCGCAAAGCCGCCTATCATGGCTCCTATGGGATGCTGTTATTATTTTGTACTGCGTGTTCTCGAGAGCTTCACCCATATTATTAAAAATCTCTCCCCCCCCCCCTTTTCAAGTGCACCATATTCTCTAAGCCATTATGCTAATATTTTCTCATTTTTAACATCATCCACTGGCTACATTATGAAAGACAAACGCGCAGCCCCCTGACAAAGAGGGGGAAAGCCCTCTCCGGCGACACATAATTATACGTTTTAACAGTTTGGCTGAATGAAATTGGCAAAATACATTCACAAACCAAGAAATGCGTTGAACTCTAATATCTTTTTCGTTCTGACGCAATGTAAAAGCCGTCCTCCCGGTATAGAGCAAGAACGGCAACAAATATTATTAGGAAGCCTCTATTATATTATAGATATCACAATATAATCTGTTGTTTGCCCCGTTCACATGACTGCATGACCATTTGTTTCATGTTATTTCTGTGGCTGTATATATAAATATATATATATATATATAAAATCGGAACAAGCTGTATCTAAAAAGATAAAGAATATAATTAGCAGGATCTTGTATCTCCAATGCACAGAAGATCACGGCTAATCTTTTTTTTTATAACTTCCATTGCATATCAGGCCAAATAAAAAAAAATATATCTAGGACAAATCTATGAAATGTTATAGATTAGAAAAAATGTTCTTGTTAAAGTATGAAGATTTTTTTAATAGACTCAGTTTAAAGTATAGGTTAGAAATATTTCTATGGGGAGCACTGAACAATGTAACAGCTTGGATCCAGATTTATCGAATTGCAAGCTTGTGAGCCGAGTCCTCTTTACCTAATGCATCGGGTCGCATTACACTGCCAGTTCTAGTTCTGTCAGACCCTTTCAATGCAGGGACTATGAATAAAAAGATAATAAGGTAAGAATAGATCCGCTATGGATCCTTGACTGAGGAGTGCAGACCCTCTGAGCCTGTATAAGCTTGGTTTAATGCGGTAAAATGAGTCCTGCGCCAGTCTTATACTGCAGAATATTTGTGGATGTACCTAAATTGATAAAACCTTGATACAGTAGCTTGCTCTTACATTGCTTTGCAACATTTAAACTAGATCAGTAAACAATACACAATGTGACCCATCTGGGTCTCAACCTCCAGTTCTTAATGTTTTTAAAAGGATATATATATATATATATATATATATATATAGTGAGCAAAAGTTACGTAGTGCCGCTAGTCCTCCCCGCCGGTGGCAGAAGAATGCGCGGGGAGCGCCGTTTGGCTATTTACCAATTATTTAAGCCCCGACATCCAGCCTTCCCTCCGTTCCTGCATAGGTTTCTTCCTCTCCTCTACAAAACATGTATTTTTCTTTTGTGTTTCCAGTTGTCATGGTTACCAGTCACCCAGTCACGGCACAGATGCCCACTGAGGCCAATCATAACTTATTCAAATGAAACAACATCGTCCACAGGATAGATTACAGGCGAGAGCGCTTTGTACCTTGTAAATAATTAAAACTCCAAACTCCGTTCTCTTCCATAAAAGGATACATTTGGAATCTCTATAAATAAACACATATACAAAGTTTGGGATGCTTCTAAATAAATAAATATAGTTATTTGCGCCTCCCTAGCACCAAACGTACTTTAAATTGCCTGGTTCGGCATAATATATATAATATATATTATATAGTATATATTATGGTCCCCGCACACCTGCTGCATCGGGTTATGATTGATGGGTCGTCAATGTTTCTTGTTAGGCCTGGCAAGGGCATTTGGATGGGTGAAGACATACCCGCCCGGTTACGGTATCATCAATAGCGAGCACTGGTTTTATGGTCAAGCTCGTATTCGGGGCTAAATGGGGCTTTTGCCAGAGGCATGCCAGGGTGCGGATGGGGAGAGCCATTCTGATATTGCCCCGGGAGTCCTCCATGATAGCAACTGGGCAACTGAGAGGGAATGCCGCATTTGTTTTTTGGGGGGACTCCATACTACAATTTTTGAATGTTGTAAATAATAAACAAGACTTAATTTGCACACTCTTATGTTTCAGCCAGTTATTTATTGGTTAAATGTTCTTTAGGGGTATGCGTTAAGAGCCATGCTCAGGAGTACATTGTGGGGGGTACACAGCTCATCCTGGAGGGTCGGTTTTATGTGCATTAAACGCGTCCCTCAAGGACAAGGGGAAAAAAACACAAGCCGGCCACACACTTGCAATGAAACACCAACCCAGAGGACAGGCTCTGTAATCTCATGAATGATCCTCCAACCCGTGATGGTTACCAGCCGGCAAATACCCACAGACCTCAATCCATTTTTATTGTATTCCAACTGCAGTGTTATATTTCCTCCCTCCCTTTAGCACCACACATACAGTGTACTTGAAAACAAAAATCTATAATATTGATCTCGGAATGTCACCACAATTATTCTTTTGAAACAGGCATTGAAAACAAATTACATCTGCACTGCCTTTTCATCCGATAGCTTTTGCGTGAACAATGTTCAGCGTGGCCTCTAGCGTTTTGGGCCCCCGGTGCCGAGCCGCGAATAGAAACGCTGGCGAGATATCCGAGTGAGAAATATTAAATTAGTGGGTTCGGGGAAGGTCTGTAATCCGACGTTTAAAGGTATTACCGCGTCACAAGGAGGGCTGCCACCATTCGAGCTCTGAGCAGAACCTCCTTGTTCTCATTCACGCGCACTTAGGGCTACGTAAACTTAATTAAGCCGGCAATGTGTCTATTTGCAAGTTTTGGCAATCCCATGCAAATAAAATGACTCTTTCCACCACTTAATGTGTAGATAGACTTCTATGTATCATCCTGAACGCGCCATACGATGCGTCCTGGCGTCCATGATGCTTACGACTACGCACATTATTATTATTATTATTTACCCCTTAAATACAAACAACCACAAGTGAATGCATTCCTATCAGGAATTTATCTGCCAGTTTATACTTTTTTAACCCCTTCACCACAAAGCCTGTACATGTACAGGCTCACAATACATTGTCCTGAAGGGGTTAATGCTGAGGATTTAATAAAACATTAATTTATGAACGGCAGTCTAGGGGTTCATCCAGCCCACAACAGCACGCATCAAAAGTACAATATGCCTGTATGATCCATGCTGCGGATGTATAGACAGAATCTACCCCAAACGTGAAGGGGTTAAATGACTTCGGAGGCTCAAGAAAACCAGTAGCCTTGTTGACACAAACATGGGAGCCTAACCCCTGCAGCCTCTTGATATGAAGCATTGATTTTCCTGTCCAGACGCACTTCTAAAGCCATTCATTCTTTTACGGTCAGGACTCGCCATGCTAACGAAAGAGAGAAAGAGAGCAAGAAAAAAAATCCCTTCCTTCCAATTTTTACCTCCAGGCAAATTTAAAGAACACATTTAACGCGGGGGAAGAGCTAATTGCCCAGGAAAACATTTGTGATGTGACCTCAAGGATGTAGACAGTCGTTATCCCTCACATTCCTTCACTCCGGGGATAATAATCTAAAGATGGGGACCCCATAACAGACACATCTCACCGAACCTTTATATTCTCCCATCACGTCATCCATTTAAACAGCCCAAACCATCCAAAACCAATCGCCCCGGTTACTGTGCAACTTTCCCATTGTTACATTCTGTCTCCACGTCACCGTTCTTTGTGCCTCATTACAATAACCTCAATATTCCGCTCAGCCAATTAAGCAAACTATTTTTGTGGCCGCTATTCCATTGGCGCAATGTGATGTAGCATGTAAAGAGTTAAAGGCTGTTTCTTAATACCCATCAGCAGGTGCGGTAACCTTTATGGCTCAGCATGTCGGACAGCGAGACGGGTAACTGCCGGCTGATATTTGTTTTACAATGTTCAGATTTGTAAAGAGACGCGGTGTCTCCATGTTTGCGAAAGTCAATCACCTCCGGCGTGATAATGGCTCTCGGCTGCCCTGTTGCCTTCGGCGTCCGGAGGAGCCAGATGCGGGCATAACCTGCTGGAAATGGCTCTGTAAATCCGCTTAATGCCGTTTTCTGCCACTTCCAAAGGCGGCTGAACAAAGGCTGTGTTTATAATAAAATTCCACAAGTCAAACACCTTTTAGACGAAACATGAGCTTTCGGAGGAGGGACTGCTCCGTGCCAAATGTGTGCGCTGGTCGGGGTATACGGTGGCAGGGGCCAACCACAGGTTGCTTATGGGACCCGTGGCACCTGCTTATAACTGTGCCATGTTGGGGATTATCATTATCAGCCGGTGTTCACATGTTACAATGTTTCCAGGGAACCCCAAAATCCTGCTACACTTTATCCAGGTTCCTATACCCCCATACCCCCCCCTTCCATATGTACTGTATCTCCGAAATTCAAGGGGTTAATCTCCTAAATTGCGCAGATACCCAATTTAGAAATGAAAATAAACCAGAAACAAAATAAATGCAAATCCTGAGATATATTCTTCTTTTTTCTTTTTTTTTTTTTGAGCTTGATTAGCCAAGCCAATGGAAAATTCGAGAAAACTACACAATTACTCTAACTGTCACTGCCTGGCAATTGTAATTGACATGATTTGTACACGATGCAGTGTAATAACCGAATATATTAAAAAAAAAATTCTCGTGGCTTGATTACCATGAGAACATTACTAGTGCCACAGTATTATTAACAACACAATTATCAAAGCATCCCTAGGACACGCTCTTAGCACTTCTCCGCATTAGCCAACCTTTGCTAACGAAGAAAAAATTAAAGTACAGCAAATTTCAAAGCACCAGTTGTACCCAATATCATTAAAAATTTATAAAACTTCCTGTGAACATGACAAGTGTTTGGTTTAAATGAAGATCAGCTCGGAGCACAAGGCAGAGATCTTGTTTTTTTTCCCTTTTTTCTTTGTCTCTTCTTTCTCTCGCACGTTTTTTCTCTCTCTCTCTCTCTGACCTCCCCCCATCAAACGCTCCCTCCATCCAGCTGAAATATGTAACCATTACAGACTGACAGTTTGACACACAATGACCCGCTAGATCATTCATCCCGCAATGTTTTATTTTACAGAGCGGCCAAACTGCTGAAAAAATAAGCAAGTTGTTTCAAGGCTTGGAATGAGATCAAACATTTCTGGCATTCCCACTTACCCGAGCTTTGATTTACAATAGATCTGTCAGGGGCTGATTAGACAGTGTGTTTAGAGAAACCTATAGATGGCCCACAATTGTGCAAGCGTGCCCCCCACCCCCCCACGTGCATTCACAGGAAGCATCTTGTGCCTTTGTCTCGGTGACCCGGGTTATTTACTGTATACAGGAATTAGTGTCCCTCACCTATAGCTATCAGACGCTCGTAGTATGAATACTAACTGGTCTTAAAGTGATGTTTCCCAGTTTGGAGCCATTGGAACAATGCAATCCGCTAATAAGAATGGGTATCCTTTTGGATGTCTCAGCAACCCTCCATGGGTAATAATTGCTGTCTGCCATTAAACTTCCACTGATTCACTGGGACGTTTTGGCCGTGAGGCTATTACATGATACGATACAGATTCGGGGGCAGATAGCGTTATAACGCATCCGATCTCCAGCCACATTAATTCAATGTTCTCAATGTACTAAGAAGTCCACTGGCCAAGCTGAGTAGGACCGCCTCACTCATGGAGGAGAACACTTACAACAAGACTAACAAAGTGTTTTGTTACGATACAGATACAGGTTTCCATTATTTACAGGTAATGCGTTATGATTCCCCCCAGTGAATGGGCGCCATCGTGGCTTCTATGCAAAATGCCAGACCGAGGATTACAACCAGCCTTTGAAATAATACCAGCCCCGTATTTCATGGGGCCATTTTTGGGTAGGCTGCACAGGTGTGTTCAGAATAGGGAGAAATTCTGCATTTCAAAGGTATACTGTCACGGGCTGAGTCTATACAGACGACTGTAATAACCCAGCACGCCCAAAGATTGTGTTGAGGAGTTAAGTATGCAGTAGCAAAGTCAGGACAGGGCCTGGTGCAGGGAGACCACACTCACCCGGGTGTTGAGCACCAAGGGTTGTGCAGCCACATACCAGCGCCCTGACATAGCAGCAGATGTAGTCCAGAACAGAGCAGAACGAAACGTGGCTGGATGTGGAAATCCGAACTAAACTTGGATCTGGCAAAACGAACAGAACTTGGAGATATCCTGCAGGCACCCTGGAACAGGCATGAGACATCACACAGGACTCGTGCGGGATGCTGCAGGCTGGGAGTACGGAAGCTAAGCAGAGTATCAACAGAAATGTAGCAAGCAAGGCGGACAGAGCAAGGAACATAACCATACAAGACATACATGATACAGGGCACAACAAAGGACAGGAAACAGGGCAAGGGACACAGGGGAAGGAGTGAGGAGCCGGAATCCTCGGACGCTTCTCCTTTAAGCAAGGATAGGACATATTAACCGGGACATGGGGAGGAGAGTGGAACCAGAATCCTCAGATGATACAGGGAAGAAGGGCAAAGGTACATAAGAGACAGACGCACATGGATACAGAACACACGGGAGGGACTCACCTTATAAAGGAAACAGAGCAGAAGCAAAGAGCTGAAGCAGAAGCAAGGAATGGGAGATCAGAACAGAGCAAAAGGAAATCCAGGAATGGATCGAAGCAAAACATGGGAACTGAGGCAAGGCAGGGAATAACAGAGATATGCAGCTCCGCAGCCTGGATGGACCCTGACATATACGTGAAAAACACATTCCTCATAAACAAGATACATGATGAATGGGCTGGCACCGGGTTACTTCAAGTCTGGTAAACAATTTTCAAATTTAAATAAATCACTGAAAAAAAGTTATTTAAAACAAAGGAATTACTTTCACAGTATAATGCTCCTGACTCATATTTATGTATGCGCCCACACTAAAAAATTACATATAAAAACAGCAACTATAATACTATATATTGACACATAGCCGGAGGGAATTGAACCAGCGCTCCTCCATATCGGAGGCAAAACACCTAACCTTTACACCAAAAAACACTGTTTTAGAAGCCACCCTTACTACTGCGTGTTTGTAAAACTCTGTTTTGGAAGAAAAAAATGTTAAGCCTGGTAGGATGCGCAGTTAACGTGGCCTGGCTAATGTAGTGGTCACTGGGTTGCCATGGCGATGGTGCTGTCACTAAGCAGTCAGTTAAGTAAATTACTAGTCATGATCCACGTCTGGCATATACCTCCCCGTATTATTAGCGGGGTCTGCCTCTATCCCCCTTTAATAACCTCTTGGTTTTGCATAATGCATTAACCCTTTCAAGACAAAACAGCGTAATTGGTTGGAATGAACATTTTCTGTAAGAACTGTGTGCTTCTCCAAACTGGGGGGTCGTTTGGAGAACGGTCGTTGTGACTTTACTAAAAACATCTCTTAAATCCACCAATGGGGGATATCGTTCATGGCTGAGAGACACCAATTAAACAGTGACTCTTTATAACAGCGTTATGACATCACACCATACAGATCATCAACATATTACACGGCCAGCGCCATATTGCTTATCCTGATACAGTATCGGCAGAGAAAAGCCTCATCTGAACTGCTTGCTTTCATAAAGCTCAGGTCGTACTTGGTCGCTGGCCTTATGCCTACCCCGGGAAGGCTAAAACCCCCTCTTTGGATTAAGCACTTCTTCTGGAAGGCTGTTCCATTTACCCACCACCTTCTTATTACATCTAAACCTCTTGTTTTAAAACGTTCCTTTGATAAATGTACTTCTCACCTAATATCGAAGCAGACATCGTGGACTCTCGTTGACATTAAGTGAAATACCTTTCATTTTTGAGTGGCTTTCCATCACTTTGAACCTTTTTCATCTTCTTCTTCTTCTTTTTTTTTTTTTATGCCGCATGCATCAGCAAACATACTGATACATTGTAAAGGTCACGTTCTTTTCAAACTGACAAGGCCCTCCAAAATTCTGACGAGAGTCCTTCGCGGACCCGCAGCCGTACCAATGAAATGGGATTAAGTTAAGCATCACTTGATGTGAGCTCAATCATGTGAACTGATTAGAAAACGCAGCCAAGGAGGGGAATGATTTAAAGCATGATGGACAACCTTTCTCAGCAAGAAGATGTTGTGTTGACAGTAATAAGCTAGTAACACACGGATACATACGGGGAGGAGGGGGGGATAAAAAACACAATGCCTTCTCGGAACCACAACGCATTTCTTTCTTAACAATGCATGATGTCAGAACGAAAAGAATTCTGTGCTCGGAAGAGACATTGTTATGAAGACGACGCTACTTTTTTTTTAATAATCTGGC
>VKOC01000004.1:5609213-5622205 GCA_009364415.1 Spea multiplicata | reverse complement strand
AGGGAGACCTTCAGAGAGTGTGAGAGAGTGGAGTGAAAGAGCCTGTGAATTTCGGGTGAAAATTTGTCTCCTCTTGCTTCGTTTTCGTCTGTTTGGAAGAAATGCTTGAAAATAGTAGACTGCGTGTAGAATGTATAAAACATGGAACGCTCACATTTAAAATATATATTGTAGACGCATGTAGTGTACTGCAGTTTACCATATTTGGAATTGTGATGTCAATATGTTTCACCCTTCCTTGTTTAATTTGTCATCGTGATGACAGCAGCCTAAATTCAGCGCCGAGAAACTTTATTGTCATCGTTTCATCACAGCAGCAGCACCGATGCACGGCTCAGTGAAATTGATAGGTTCCTCCTCATGCACCATAACGGTTCCAAAGGGGTTAAAGGGTTAAACACACTAAATTACACTAAATTCAGAAATTCTGTAAGAAAAAAATATAGGATTGTATTATTTTTATTGATGATATCAAACATATCTTGATATAAATCATTTCTTTCTATTTTAATTGGGAATTAAAGGGAATTATTGGTCACAGAACTCAAAACTAGTTGAGTGGGGGGGGGGATGGTGAGTTATTTAAAAAAAAAAAAATATTAGCCAAAACAAAAATACACCATAGAAAATGGTGGCCGTAGAACAAGAAAGACCAATCACTGGTCGGCAAGCAACAAGTATATTTCTGAAAAGGGGGTCAAATTTAGAGAACCGAATCGCCGCCTGCATGGCGGCTAAAAGTTTTTAAGCTGTCTCGCGGTTATACGAAATCGCTCAAAACCCAACCTCATCTCAAGGCCTGTCATGAGAATTATTCCACCTTCCTGATTCTGTTAATGCGATGCGAATGAATATTTTGAAATTCCAAATATACTGCGGCAATGAAGCCATTCACGGGGGTATAAAGGCTTTCGAGCATCATTCATAAAATCCAGAGAACAAAATAAAAATGAATACTGTAGATCACGCAGGGCTTCTTCTTCTTTTTTTTTTTTTAAATAAAACATCTGAAACTTCGACGAATGAACAAATTACATTCTATTTCTTTTTCTCTAATATAATCTTGAAACATGTAACTCAACCCGCGTGGCAAACATTGGGAACAGCTACGCCAATTCCATTAATGTATACTTACAAAGCCCAGGGGAAGGGTTATGAATGGCTCCATTTTGGGGGTATTAATTTAGATTTGCTGCCTTTCTTTAACATACATGATTTTTACATTTACATTTAATACAGTTTGAATTGGCGAGCAAAAGTTTGTTTAGAAACAGAGACGCGGTTGATGAAGTAGCGAGAAGAACCAACTGCTGCTACACTTTTATTTCATCATCGTCATGACAGTATGCTTGTTAAATGAAATGCGCTCACAATCCCGTCCTAGGAGAACATATGCTGGAAACTTTCAAACCCAGCTAGATTGCTCCAGGTTACCCCCGCATGCACTCTCAAGGTCAGCGTACATCCGCAAGCGTCTACAATTCTTATTAAGGTTTGCGGCTACGGAAGAAGCTCAAGGAGAACAGAAGGGCTTCTTATTTGCCCTTTGATCCCCCCAGCCAGCCTTTTTCATTGAGATATACAAGGTGCAACTTCCTACCCGCATGCAAGGTGTTAAAGGTGCTGTTCCACCGAGACGCTCCCAGCCCCCTTTAAGCTAATAGACCTTGGAGCAAATGCCCCTCCTGTGATGTCAGAGCAGTGTAGAGGGAACAAATTATGAGGCCCGGCAGGAACGAGAAACTACAGAAAAACAGTAAAGTATTTAAAACAGGAATATGTAATATTTGAAATATTTAGGAGAGTTTGGGAAAAAAATATCCCAGTGGAACAGCACCTTTAATTCAACGCAAAAGCATTTAATGCAGTAATGTATATGGAGGACAGAATGTCACAAACCCTGTGCTTGTTTTATTATCGTTAAGTTGCAACATTTAAATAAAAAAAAGGATAATATAAAATAAGACCTGAACTTCGGGTTCTGCTGAAGAACCTTAAAATAAATAAAGTCAAATTAAAAAGGGATAAAACAAACGTTCCAAGGGAATGGCCTCGTTATATGCTTTTTAATTCCTCCCGCCGCCTCTATCGGATTAAAACTTAAATATTAAAATATCTAGATAATATATAGATATAAACCAAAAAGATGATGCTTTAATTTTAAAAATTCACCTACCCGAATGTATGAATTGAAAGCCAAAAATAAAAAAATAAAAATCAAAATTTTTTTCTATTAATTTAAAAGGCAGTTTTTTTTAAAATTCCTTTTTTTTTTAAATGTTAATGCGGCTCGAGCTGGAAAAAAATTCTTCTCGCCCATAGGAGGAATAATTGAATATCGTACTATATTGTGCAGGCCTTCTGCTGACTAAATAAAAAAAAATATATATAAAAAAAAAAAGGTAAGAAAGCTATTAATAATAAAATGATGTGTACGCATTAAAGCGCGTATTTACACCTATGTTGTAGCTCACGGTACAGAGAGAGAAAATACACGGTCATAAAGCAACGTCGCTAACGCACATGGGGTTATTATTATTTTCATTCTTCACCACCTGAAGGGGCTGTTATGTTTTCTGGTTTCTCCGGCAACACAGAAGGTGGGGGGGGGGGGGAGTATATTCGTAAGAAGCTGAACGGCAATTAAAATCGCTGCATGTATGGCTCTGTCGCGGACTGCAAAGTCTTTATAGTACACTTATTTCTCCGGCAAACGCGTAGGACGATAGAATGGTAGGTATCAGATTGTATCGAACGCCAAGGATGCTGAGGATTCCATACGGAAGCTGATGCACTAAGACGACGCGTATCGATACATTCTATTGTCTCGTGTTCCATCGCACTTGGCGGTCAAATGAATTTGTCCACTCCTGTACACAACAGATTAAATGCCAATCATAAATCATTGTAATGCTCTTATAAAGACATGAGATAAATGGAGATATTAAATGGGGTCAGGGTAGGAGAAAAAGAAAATAAATAAACAAAAAAATAATCAGAAACAAAAAGTTCACATGAATGATGGAGATTTTTTTCTTAATTAAAGGAGGGTTTTTATGTATTTGGTAAATGTATAGATTTATACGTGACCTACCTGCCAACCCCAAAATGCGTGTATTTTTTTATTTTTTTTGGCGCTTTGTTCGGTATCAGCCGGTAACTAAGAAGCCTACCGGCCCCAAATAACGAGGACGGAATTGCAAAATCAAGAAACACGGAAGACTCAAACTTGAGATTTTTTTTTCCATTAATTAACCTCTTTTTTGGAAAATGAATATTTTATTTGTAGTTTTTTGACAACCACAGCTAAAAATTATAACAAGTCAATCTTACTCTAAAAAAAAGTACACACTAGACATACCGTATATAAATATATATTATTATATATTATATATATATAATATATATATAATATATATATGTGTGTGTTTAAAACTCACCGAACGCCATGGAAAACGCAAACAGCCTGTTCGCCTGCTATCGTTTGTTTTTACGAATAACAGCGGGATTTGTGGACTTTACAACACGCAGTCAGTATATCTCCTCGGGCATCGGGAGGTTAGCGAAACGTTACAGGAGACCCGATCCAATTATATTAATTAAAATGACTGCAAACAACAATAATTCACTGTCTGCAAAACATCCGAGAAACCAACACTCCTAAACTTGTGTAAAAAAAAAAACCCCAGATGCTGCAGATTCCGATAAAAAAAAAAAAAGTAATTTAAAGCCATAAATATATTTGGAAAAGTACTAAAATAATAGATATTGTTCCTTAAGCAGAACCCACAAGATCACAATAAAATAAGTCTATTTTTCTGCATTTTAATAATGGATCATATTTTATTTAGAATGTTTTTTTAATGGTAAACGATCCGAATATTCCACATTCTATAGAATTTTGCGTTTGCGGAGATCAGACAATACGATTTTTTTTTTTTTGATTTTTTTTTTACTTTTTAATAGCGAGAAGCAGAATTCAAACCGTCTGTAAGCTTGGCTTTAAAAGTCATCCAAACTTATTAGCATGGAAAGGCCACAATCTGAAGATCCTATAATTTCAATGATGATCATTTTAAAGCAGATTTACGGCAGACAATCCTGAGATCCTTGGGCTACGGCTGTATTTTCTCATCGTGTAATTTAATATTCTTTAAGGTTATTTTTGCAGACAAAAAAAAAAATAAAAAATAAAATATATATATATATATATAGCATCTCAAAGTCCGTCATTAAATACTTTAATAAGCGCAATAAATACGTTTTACGGCACGAATAAATCTAAAAACAAAACACGACACAAATTGTTAATCTTGTACATTTCTCCATTAATTGCAAAAACACAGGCATATGCTTTATACACAGATATTTGCGGGGATATAAGCATAATAAATAGGTTTTACCGCCCGTATTAATCTTAATAGTTACAAGCTGTTAATCCTATATATCAGATAATAATTTGTAATAAATAATTGTTTACTATCTCGATATCTGTGCGTCTTGGGCTTTGGCAATATGCAATAAAGGAATGTAATTTTAAATAATTTGATTGTAAGACTGCTGGGAAAATATTTGTAAGGTATGATTAACTGAAGGCAAATTTTGTTTACGAATTGTGAGGATGCGGCTTAATATGAACACCCTTTCATTATTGCTGCAATAAATAATTTAAAAGTTAAGTTTAGTCTCAAGCAATAATAAGGAATATTTAGAAGGCAAATATAAATGTAATTAGAGGAATATTTCACATTCTTTCATTTCTGTGCATAGGGAAGTAGGGTGGGTACAAGAGATCAATGAAATAAAAGTCAAAACGGAACGTACGGAAACGGTTGCTTCCGAGGCGTACGATTCCTGGGAGTGGGCTGGAGGAAAGAAAAAAAAAACTACATTTATTTATTTATTTTTTAAATTAAATTCTTAATATTTTCTTTTTAAGTTCTGTCTTGAGGGTGCAGCAGAGGCATTGGTCGGCATCCCATTGTACAGCGCTGTGGAATATGATGTCGCTATATAAAACAATAAATAATAATAATAATATAGGGATAATGAACAAAACATTTCAAAAACGTGTTTTTTCCCCCAAATAGAATGATGTGCTAAAATCTTATAATAGGTCATATTTCAAATTAAACACAGTTTATATTTTAAAAAGTGAAAAGGGGAATGGACCACGATCTTAACATCAGAATGTCTGCATAAGGACTCTTACTGGTGCATTATATATATATATATTATATATATCTATATATATATAGATATATATATATAAGATATATATATAATTATTTTTTTATTAATTTTTCATTCACATGCGAAAAGAGTTTACGTCCTAGAATTGTCCAAAGAACATACATTATTTTTGGATATTTTTCTATTAATTTTTGCTATGTGCAGTTTAATTTGGTGTACGCATGTTGTAGTTATATTTATTTTATATACATGATTTTAGTTCCTTAAGTTTAAAAGAATAAAAAAGTTATTTTTATTATCAACTTGTACTATGAAATATTTATGCCCTGAAACCGCAATATTTTAAAAGCGGCATGTCTTTTTCTTTTTTTTTTTTTTTTTGATTAGCACAGAAAACTAGAACTCTGGGATGCATAAAGTGCTTTGTCTTGAACATTTTTATATATATATTATATATATTATATATATATATATACAACTAGTGAACAGAGCGAGCGAAGGTGCATCTCTTGAAATGAAAAAAGCGACTTTCCTTTAGCCTACAGATGTAAAATGCAATATCAGTCCCTAAGTGGCATTGGTACAACTGCGGAGATCATACAGCCAGATGAAGCACATAAATTTCCCATATGAACAATTGTTTTCATTTTCCTCCCATGCCACAAGATATTATAAGTAGAAAGTAAAACACAAGTAAATATGTTCATTCCACTCTTGTGATCAGTGATAAATGAAGGGCTATTGAGCATGACAAAGGTCACTCCGAGCTCCGGTGCGCGTCCCTCGGACTCACAGCGATCGTCGATGTACCTGCACTCCCACCAACAGGCAGAGAGCGGTACTGCAGCCACGCGTCGGACCTGCAAAAATCAAGCATTAGCACATTTTTTCCCCCTTCATTTTAATGTTTGCTGATGTAAAGGACACAGATTTAGCTTTTTTGGAGTATGGTATCCAAAGTATCAGATCACAAAAGAAAAAACATGTAAAAATGCAGGATCATGACTTTTTGGAGGTAATTATATTCCTTGTGTAAGAAAATGACTTTACTAGAACTTTACTGGTTTAATAATTGGAAGCTCTTCAACGAAATCAGTGATTCCTTTAGTTTTCTGGAAGAAAAATAGACCGTATTTGTCCCTTTTGGTATTAGAACAAAAAATGGGTTTCAATAAAATAGTTCCACAATCTGGGATATTCCTAATTTTATTTTCATTTAGAGTTTTATGAATTGTTATAGCGCTTGGATGTGGAATCGATGAACCTGTTTGATGTTCTCTAAAGAATGGCATTAAGGATAGTGGGAAAACCCAGGGCTGTATCAAACGTTATGGGGCATGAGAGTAGCCTTCATTTACTAAACACGATCAAATCCAATAATGATCGGACAAACACAATCACAAAAAAATAACGGTGCAAATTCCGACCAAAATTCTTCCAAAGCCACCAAGACTTTTTGTTCTTCAACGACCCAACTTCTGCAAATGATACTTCCAATACTTGGGATACGCAACCATTCGCCCCTTGGTCATTTAGGGGTGGACAGCACTGTGCAGAGAAAGGGTTAAAGCTAATTTCCTGTCCGCAAGCCTCAGGGTAATGAGACCGCTTTGGGTGTTTGTCCTCAGTTTGGTGACAGCTTGGCGTTTTATGATTTTAATAAACTAGCAGTAAACATCCCAGACTGGAGAGAAAATTAATTTTTAAAGTGCAACTGATGTGGACAGGACTGTCGTTGATATTTTTATTGCATTCCACCCCCTCCCCCTCCATTATTCTTTAGTAATTCCCATTAGTCTTGGTACACTGGGAAATGACATTGTCCATGGGTGGTAGTTTACCTTTACGGCTCACGGTACGTTTGCGTCTTCACGCTCCCATCGTCTGTATCGGAATAACAAAACGCTGGCCAAATGGACGTCCCGGGGTAGATCAATGGGTGCGCTTTAGGCAGAGGTAGCGGTAAGGAGGCCGAGCTGTCCGAAAATGATTTGATTTGGGGTTTTAAGTACATTACATAGAAAAAAAACGGCAACTTCTGAGTGACCCAATAAACGCAAGAAGTGAATATCAGAGACGATCATTGGGTTCTTCCCAACAGACGATCGTTGGTGACAACCGGGACGTTACTTTACAGGTCACCGAACTACCGGAGGAGAAGATATTCACAAACTTCCAGAAAAATACAGCTATTTAAAAAAAAAATGCTAAAAACCATCCCTGGAATGTTCACCACTTCTACATTCTATTTAAAAAAACCAAAGCATACAATTCATGAAGAAACTTTCTCCCCGCACCACGTAAGGCCTAGACGCCGTAACACGTTGGGCTTTAACGTTCCTCGCTCTTCAGAATACGTTACGCCCAACAAAACGCTTCACTTTTATACCCAAGACGCGGGAGCGAGGTGGGAGATAAATCATATTTGATCATACGGAGGAAAACTTTCAATAACGGGAAGTGGAAGCCAATGATCCTCATCACCGAGGCACAGACAAATGACGACGCCGGGGCCCGCTTATTTATCAAGTACGGGATTTCACCAAAGACAAAAAGAGAGTGAGTAATGTCTGACGGTACAGCGCGGCAGCTAAACACATCGCGACGGAATCTGAGCTTAGGGCTAATTCCTTCGTGTTTTCCATGAATTAACCCCTTAATGACAAAGCCTGTACATGTACGGGCTCAAATTGCCTTGTTTTCAATGGGTTTAGGGACCGCCCATTGTCCTTAAGGGGTTAATAATGTATTTATTGACTTATATCTCAGTATAGTATTTCTTTTTGCTTCTAATTCAGTTGGTTTCTAAGCACCGATCAATGTACTAAAGGGAAAGACCCTGGTCTGCTCCGGCTTGCTCGGCTATTCCGTATCAATCACCCCGGCTTGCATTATTTATCGTGGCTGACGTGGGGTGAAGTGTTGGTTGCAGGGTTTTCGCAGGCCTTAAACGTCCCGCTTGGGACATCAGAAAATAACACGTCAGAAGAATCACGGTCTTCGACCGACGAGTTAACGCAAAGTAAATGCCGGCGGAAGCGAGCTACTCACTCAAGAGCGAGAGTAAAAAAGAGCGTATCGTATACTAGCATCGCGCATGCGAAGAATTACGCGTATAAAGACTGGCGAGGTGTACCGAAGGTGTAAGTGAGGGTGGCTTCAAGAATAATATCTTTTTTAAAAGCATTTAGGGGATATTTTTCTGTCTTTTGTGCCAGTTTACTACAAAGTATATATATAATTTTATATTATTATTAGTATTTATTGTTTTATATAGTGCCATCATATTCCACAGTGTATATATATAAATATATGTATGTATATGTAGATAAATATATGTATATATAGATGGATATATTGTTATGGTTATGTCCTGTCTATGATTTATACATCTGATGGCACTATACAAAACTATAAAGTATATATATATAAAATATACAGCGTCTTCACTTTGGAAGCCCATTGTTGTCTCCCCTTGCGCATGGTTCAATGCCCCCAGATTGTAATTGCCGCCAAGTGTTACTTTAACAAACTGAGTCAGACATAATGCCCCCAGATATCGTTCAAAAAATGCCATCAAATATGTACCGCAGTAGCATTGAAGTAAAAAATACATCCTGAAGAGAAAGTATTATTCTAGCAGCGTTTATGCTGGAAATGCACACTTCTAGATTAAACATCTAGATTGTAAGCTCTTTTGAGCAGGGCCCTCCTCACCTGTTGTCTCTGTTAGTCAATTTATGTTACATACTACTTGTTATGTCCATTGTACAGCGCTACAGAATATGATGGCGCTATATAAAGCAATACTTAATAGTAATAAAAAGCTTGACCTCCAGTAGGCATTCTTCTTCTAAATGCCTTTATTCGATTAACCTGTACGATTGTAACGATATACCGCATATACGATATACCGCGTATACCGGCCGTAGATGGCTGCCGCGACACGTTGCCGGGTGCGTAATAAGCTGGCTTCGTACCTGCGCAGCACTTTACCCGCACGCGCTTCCGCCGCATAAACCCACAAACATAATTACAATGGCAAATGGCAATATTGTTGCACGAGGAAAGCCGCTGGGAGTCTATTTATCAACATTAAGGACCAACAACTGTGCAAACGCGCCGTGCCGGACTACTCGCGGAATCTTCCCCGTCCGCCCCAAAGGGACTCCTCTTCTTGATAAATTAGGTGACTTTTTTTTTTTTTTTGCGGTGGCTTCGCAGGCAGGTGATGTTGATAAATGACCCTTTTTACGTTTACAAGAGTTCATTTGCCTAATGATGAAACCCCGCATCTATCCGCTTTATCGTATATGTTTTTCCTTAATTGGTAAAATTGCTAGGCAGAGTTATAAAATAGCTGTTTTGTCAAAAAAATAAATAAATAATAATAAACAAATATATCTAACGTGTAACCGTATAGAGCCTTCTGAAAACAACATAAACCAATAACGCAAAAAATGCACTAATATTTATATTTAATGTTATTTGTACATAAACATATATAAAATGTATATAAAATGTATATAAAACGCATATAAAGCCAAGCCTTTTTCCTTTGCTTTTTTCTCGGAATTCTATCGTTCCCGGTTTCTCCTTACAAGCACCCTGAGGGATTATGAAAAATAAGATGTTTTTTTTTTTTCCTTTTTTTTTACTCCTTTTGTACACTTATTAAGCTCGCAAATATAATGCTATTATAAAAATGAGAAACTGCGAGCGCTGACAAAAAAACTTGTCATAATACTAAATTATTATATAAATATAAAAGGAGCCCGTCTGTAAAATATTCACTCCCAAGGTGACGGTTTTACCGCGTCGCGCGCCGCTCCTGAGAGATCCATAACGCATTTGGGTTTGCCGTCCGCCGTCACATGAATCAGAGACCTATTGCGCGTGCTTTACAGAGGCAGAATCTTCTGCCCAACAGAACATGCCTTTAAAAAAAATAACAAAAAAACCCCGCAAAATAACCCGATTTCCCTGCTTTTTGTGATCGTCAACATAATTTAATGTCTTGGTTATCGCGCCGCATTGTATCGGGGTGGGGCATCCATGCTGTCCTATATAGTTATTTACTATATACAACTAAAGCTTACGCAAATATATTTCCCTAATCCTCTGATTTTATGGCGGAGGTCACCGACGCTTCAAATATTTCCGAATATATTCCCGACATCTTTCTGTTATAGTTGTAGCGTTCAACGCACGCACGTAGATCTTCATATAGATCGAGATATTTTCTATCAATGGTTTCTGGCGATATATAATACTTTATGGGAGATGACAGAACGCCGTATTTTTCCACCCCTGCTACTATCTATACCTCCACGTGCAGAATTATTACCGTCTGTAATCATGGGGCACGAGAGTAAATATTTTGGAACGCTCACTTTTTTAAAAAATAAATGATCTCGATGATGCTTGTAAATGTGGAGAGGATCGAAGGGCAGCTCTAAGAGTTTCGACGCAGTGGTTTATTGCGAGTGGAAAGGCAGCAGGATAAACGAGGACTACCTGACTGATCTGTCTGCAGGTAGATCCAGGACGGGAAAACAAGGAGGTCACCATGGACGGGAAAGCAAGAGGTCACCATGAAAACCCAAGCAGCGGGGCCGCCGCCGGACACCTAGAAAGGATTCACCAGTTCATGTTCTTCTTCAGGGTTATACATAGAAACATTCAATGTGCCATCAGATCGGCCCTATTCAGCCCCCATCTAGTCTCACGTTCCTCCTGCTGCAAAGACTGGAACCTTAAGTCGTTGGTCTCGTCTTATATTCAGGAGCCGTATGTCTATCCCATGAGTGTATTACCCTCTACCACGTCTTCTGGCATGCTGCTCCACTTATCCACCACCCTCTCAGTAAAGCTTTGACCAACACGCATGCTTCTGAAGAGGCAGCGGATAGGGAAAGCAACCGTGCAATGGCCTTCACAACGTGAATCCTACCAAGAACCCAAACTCTAAACCGAGGAGGACTCCAATGTCACAAGGACATCGTTGGCTTTCCTCCATCCTCCATCTGGACCGTTGCTCCTATGTATCTTTAGAAAGCCGTTGTTCCATAGGACGTCTCTCCAGTCCACTTCCTTGGTTGGTTGAATTCATTTTGCGTGCTTCTAGCTTGCTTTTTTTTTTTTTTTTTCTTTTCTGATCATCAAATCGCCGACATTAAAGTCTCCGTTTCCAAACTTTGATAGTCAACATCACAAAAGCCGCGCAAATCCCAGGGTCGTAGCGATTCTCCCAGAAGTACTTAACTAATAGCCGGAAATCTGAAGAATCACTTTAATACTTCAATAAAAAAGAACCCAATTCAAAACATTTCCAAAGAAACAGCACTCTTTGCTCTAGGCAAGCAAATAATGGCTGTACAAAAGTATATTCGCTGTCACTTTCCATTAGACGGCTGTGCCCCTGCGCTTTGAGTGAGTGGAGAGTCTAGGAATGGGAAGAAGGGATATTAAAGTTAGCGATATTACGCCCGGCGCAGGGTAATATATATTGGATATGGGATGCAATTATGACATTTGTATCACGGCTGATCCTGGACATAGCTGCGGTGGCATAAATCGGACGGTCATATGAAATGATTTAGAACCTTAAACTGCTGAGACTGGGGGAAAACTCCAACACCCCCCCCACAAACAATAATCTCTGCGGTCATTACAAATAATTAAATGAACTACTGTATGCCATTTTTTTTTTATTTATTTTTTTGTCGGCATTAGTAGTTCTGCGTCTGCATCAGTCACGTTACAAGATCCGCCTCGAAATAAAAAGTTTATCATTATTTATTATGTGACAATCACCGATTTTCATGCTTTGCAAGCGTTGTCTGTACCTTAAAAAAAAAAATAGCAAAAAAATAAAATAATAATAAATAATGAAAAAAAATATATATAAAAAAACAACAACAATAATAATTTAATAATAACGCGGTGTTTGTAAAATGACATTCCAAAGGGATATAAGGAACACGCAAAATTACACTTCTCGCTTCTATATTTCAAAATATTTAAAACTTTGACAGATACGGCATTATGTTTTCATTAAAACAGCTGATTTCGAAAAGCTGCTTGGTGTAAAACAAAACAAAAAAAACCCCGCCATAAACGCTATATGATGAAGTGGCGCTCGCTTAATTAAAGCCATAAATTCAGACAAGTAATATTTGTGCAGGCTCTGGTCTGACCTTTGCCTCGTGCTATCCACCACCGTAGCCGGACCGTGCGGTTCCCTAACGCTGACAACACCAAGAGGAACTGGAAATAAACCAGTGGGAAATTGCAATGCGCCTTTTGTATGAAGTTTACTCGATCACATTAATTCTCAGTTCGTATTCTCACCATAGATACAGAGTTTTGAAAACAAAAAAAAAAACACCCCAAAAAAAACCTGCACCGACTTTACGCCAACTATCAGGCGCTTCACCGTATATAACTCCGTTCGGAGATCATAATGGGCGATTCTTCTCGGAAAAACGGCCAACAAAGCGAATTTCACCCGGTGGCGACGTCGAGGAACCGAAACGCGGTTAATTAATAAATCTAATATAAAATATTAAATAACAACAACTAACCCCACGTTATAGAAAAAAAAAAAGAGAGAGAGAGAAGAGCAATTAGCTATCCATTAAAATAATGACTCTTATATCAACCTCATAGACATTTTGACTCAAATTAAACTACGGCCTGTTATTTGCAATATATGATTACAATGGCTAGTAACCAGAAAAATACAAGACCGCTACTCTCTCTTACTTCTATCTGTCAACTTACTAATAGATTTTGGC